>CM076577.1:935961645-936506436 GCA_034641835.2 Pinus albicaulis | reverse complement strand
AAATGTTGATTCAAAAATTGAACTCCACTACCAATGGAAGATGGCCGTGTTGGGCAAGGAAAGGATGCATTGAAAGATACTACAAAAGACAAAACTGTATGATTTTCTTCTCCAAGTAAAAAGAGGAGCAAATCTATATTTGTGCACCTGTGACTGTGTATGGAGAATACGAAAGAGAGCAAAAATAGTTGGATTTAAAGTTTGTACCCCCTTTATACATCCACCTAAAGTGGATAGATGAATTTGCAAGTATCCAGTAACAAGTTTTATTAACTTATTTTATATTTTCTAGCACAGGAAAACACTTTGAGAAAAAATTTAAAAATACACATAAATAGGCAATGGCTATGATCTTCAAGAATGAACTTCACAATTTGTATCAACTAAATCCACAATTTATAGAAGCTATTTAGTTATGATACTTTCAAAATATCATTGACCTCTGCATTCATAGCATTTCCCTTTTCTAATTTAATGGACTAGGGATCCAAAATGTAGATCACTACCTTCCATTAACAAGGTGTTCCTTGAATTCCAAATATTCAGCTACAGAAAGTTGTTCAACCGCAAGTTCATCAACATTGACACGAACATAATCCCACACACCAGGCCTTGGTCGTATAGCAAGAACAACCCATGGTGGAATAATAATGGCCTCCTGCAGCATATGTTTCCATGAATAAAAAATAACTACACACTCAATTTGTGACAAGTACAACTACACTGATTTTGAAATCTAATGCTCAAGGAAATATGTAATAATGTTGTGTTTTGTTAAAACAACAAAAATGGTTTGACTACACCTGTGTGGACCTCAACACATCTCCAAATGGCCCATCTCGAAGTTTGTGAAGTTCATCATTCTCTCCTATTATCTTTACTAATCCATCTAATAGATGATGAGGGTGAAAAATATTCTTCCCTTGTGCTACATATCTGCAAAATTATACAAAATAGAGCATTCTTCAAAAGATCAAGGGAATGAATAAACATCTTACCATGTCCTATGTTATATAAATTACCCGTGTTGGTTACCTCAATTTAAATAACATCAAATTAAAGAACATAAATTTCTTAATCCTTTAATCTTTCGTAAGTTCTCTTGTGGACTATGAGAAGATGCAGATGCAATGCAAAACTCTTTTTTAAGAATCAGGTTCCTCCAATAAAATAAAAGCACCAAGTTTTCTCTGACATGTTTGGAGAATATAATATCAAGGAATTTAACAGCATTGGCACAATCAATAGAAGACAAAAACGCCTATTTTACCTAGCAACAATATAAGCCCTCATGAATGGACAAGAACAACAGTTTGCCTTAATGAGACAATGTCATGATAAAAGAAAAAGAGATGAAACTAGGATCCTGACAAGGTAAAGCCCATCATGTTGACTCCATCACTGATAAGACCCGATCTTACAAATTGGAACCTAATTTATCCAATATGTGAATCTTACAATCTAAGACAGGGGAGTTGGTCAATTGCAGTAAAAAAACGCCCAACAAAAAAAGCAAATCTCATGAGATGGTGGATAGAAAAATAGTGAGATTGTTGCCTATTATGCAGAAATCAGAGCCGGGTATATGGTATTTACTATGAGACATCTCTAATCAAAAAATATAGAAATTCTTGAATCGTACAGAATATAAGAACAGCAACCAAGTAAAAAAGTTACCGCCCAAGAGGTTCTTCTATAAAATTATCCATAGATACAACAAAGAAACCATGGTAACTTGACATCCCCCTAGCTCACCTCACCTGGTTACACATAGATATAGCAACAATCCTACAATTGGTGATAAAAACTACAAGTGACTACCACTATTGAGCAATTTGGGCATAACCATCTTAACCACAGTTACAACCAATATCAGCAAGGTGAACTGGTCACACCATTTTCGTCAATGGGGATAATTTTAGACAAAAACTCTTAAACCAAATTCAACATACTATACCATCTAACATTACACCCAACACCCTTTAACTTCTCTCAGCGACACTCTGACAAGCTTGCAATCTGCAATGCCCCACTAAAATCATAAAACCCACCAGTAATGCCGAGCACCTACAAGCCCAACATACAACCCAGATCATATTCTCAAAAACTCACAAAGTGCATTAAATACCAATTTGACACTTTCCATCACTGGAGAGGTTTGTCAGGAAGATAAGTTTTAGTATAACGTTTTGAGAATCACTTTACCTCAGCGAAAAGAGATCAATTTAAGTAATGACCTAAGTGAAGACATGTGTTACTTTCACTTGGCATATTTAAGTTGAAGAAGTGAAAGGGCATCAGAATTAAGATCTCATCATTTCCACAGCAGTTGTGTTGTCAAGAAGTCTCACTGTATACAATAGCTTTATCTTATTGCAGTAGTAAGCCTCAAGGTTCATCATTGCCCTGCAACAGTTGCTTAAGACTATCATTGCAGTGTTTTGATACAACACCCTTGTGAAAATAACCTTTTGTATGAAAATAATCCTAAAGTGTTCATGATAGTCCTCCTGTGGGCCTAAATGAAGTATACATGTGGTGAGTAAGTTATGAAGATCATACAATTTCGCTAAGCACAAAGATCTTCTAGAGTTTTATGGCATTATATTATAGTCATTAACATTGTCTTGAATGAGTGGTTTGCAGAACAAGGCCAAAAACCTGAAGGGATCCTAAAAGGCATCAACAAGCCTAAACCTTGTGGTATACTGTTGATAGCAAGAAGCTTCAGAACAAAAAGGCATCATCACACTTAAGGTATAATTCTCATTGACACATGCAAAGTAGAGAATAGTAGACAGGTTGCTTCATATGCATTTGATCAATGTATGATACTAGTTGATCAATGTATTTTACATATAGATGAGACCTCCAAGGGATTTTTTTGGATGGGGAAATAACATTATATAGGCTTAAGGCTCAATTATTTTGGGCACATACACTAGCACAAATGGCAGAGATGTTATTTGTTCTAGAGGACCGAAAGGATAATTTTGTAACCTAAGGCAGAACAATGAAGGTCCTGGTCTAATCTCCATTAGAAGAATCCGAATAGGTGGAAAATAATCTCTCTCTCTAGACCAAAATTCTTGGGATATATATCGAAGTTCTGAGCAAACTTGACATGCTCTGAAATCACTCCAAAATATTTGAATTATGTGTTGTTTTGTAAATTTATGTTATGTGTTGTTTCAAGAGGACTGAACCCATTTTATGCATAAAATAAACTCAAAGCCAATAATTATAAACTGAGCCATCACTCTCCTTCATTTCATCATCTTGGAGAAAGTATTTCACTAATATTACAGTAGTATGTCACATCAAATTTGGTGCTAAAGACCCTTTATTCTAGACATATATATAGGAAATACTATTTTTAAGACTATAAGAAGTGACATCAGTCACCATAAGACCACCTCCTAAGCATAAGTATATTAAAAGGATTTAATCATAGGAACTGATATTCCCCAGATTATTTCTAAGCATAAAGGATACCGAGAGCGAAGGCTCACCAGGCTTATCATATAGCTACAGTGACCTTAGAAGATACAATTTGTAGTATAAGTTCTATGTAGACTTTCAATGTCAAGATTGGTATATATGTATACACAACTCAAACCGATACAATTTAGTGAGCGAAGAAAAGTTGCAAGTGTCTCTCTTGAAGGTATTTACAAGTAAATTTTGATGAAATCATTTGATATCTTAAAACATGTACAACACATAACCAGATAGGAAGGATGTCTACTGTTAGAATTCTTCACGTGACATTAATAAAAGGCATTATACCCCTTGAAGACAATTTTTATGATCATGACAGTTTTTAAATTAGAATAAATAATTAATTGTCTTGGGTCCAAACCCACATCTTTGGGTCAAAACTCCAACTACTTGGGTAACTTTCCCAACCAACTCCTTTTGGTGGGTTTTCACCCCTCAAAAATTCCTTTGAGCTACCCAAATTCCAACATAGTCCACCAAGCAACAAGCAGGTAATGATGTTATCCCTTGGCCATATGGTCTCAAGCTTCTCTAACTTCCTATAGATGGGTGGACCCACTCTAGCTTCTTAGTGTCAATCCCCATATCTTGGCTTAGAACCCTATCCATATCCAACCATAGAGGAAACCATATCCAACCATGTATGACATCCTCATAGGATTATCTCCCAGTATGTAATCAACCTTCATCAACACAAAATTGATTTAGATCCTGCATACATTAATAACTTTTTGAAATAATATGAAAATTAAGCATTCGGCTATTATGAATCTATACCTGGTGTTTTGCAAGTGCTCTTAGCCTGTGAGGAGTGACTGTCACTGTCCCACCACAAGTTACTACTTGTTTGGAGGAGCTCAAGTATTTTTCATATGTCAAGAGCAAGAAGGAAGAAGATGTAACATATTGCAAATTAGTATCCTGCAATGTGTAAGCTGATGTGGTTCCTTTGGTTCCACCCGCATTGGTGGCATGGTCAGCTGTTTGTGAAACTAGCATTCTAATCTCCTTAGCATTATGAACAACTACCACTGTTCTTCCCAGGTCAGTGAACTCAGCTCCGCCTTGGCATCAAAAGTGTAATTGCATAAAAGGAATGTTGGTCTCATGCCAATAGTTTTCCTACGATGAATGCGCAGGAACCTAGTACATAGACCGTTTTTCTCTTCGCTTAGCTACCCAAGGCTTATTTCCCTTTCCAAATATCAATAATTCTTTTCCAAGAAAAATCTATAATAAGAAAAATATTTTAGTATATTCTAAAAGGTGAATATGTCGAAATCATGCCACAAAGTGAAAGGAAATAAAATATATTTCCTCAAACCACCAAATATATAAATAAAACAATAATGATTATAGTAATAAAACTAGATCTATCGATCTATGCATGATATGAGAGCCATAAGCATTCAAGGGACTAAAAATATCTGACCAAAACAAACCAAAATTTTCAAACTTAACAAAATCCTCTAAACAAGCAACAAACAAACCACTAAAATTTTCAAAGATATCAAAGCTAGACATCAACACAATTTCATGTACTATAATAAGCCCATTGTTGCTTAGCATTAGACTTCTTAAATTAGTTATTTATCATTAATACTAGGACACTATCTATGTGAAAAGAAATAGATCCCAACTTCAACAAATTCGACTTCATTTCCAATCAAAGATCAAAACCAGCTTTGTTTCCCATATCAATATAAAATCACACATTTTCCAAATATCAGTAATTATTTTCCAAGAAAATATAAAACTCAAAACTCAACAAAATTCTCCAAACACGAGCAACATATATACCATTAAAATTTTCCAAGATGTCAGAGCTAGACATCAAGGTAGTTTCCTATACTTGAATGAGCCTATTGATGCTTTGCGTTAGTCTTGTTAAATTAGTTATTTATCATTTAATACTAGTCAGACACTATCTATGTGAAAATAAATAGGTCCCGGAATCATCAAATCCAGCTTCATTTCCTGTCACAAATAAGAAACAAACAATGTAAGGATTAACTATGAAACATCAATCTTAAAACAACACGCATGAAAGAAATGTAGCTGCAATGTTATAATGAAAAATACAAAATATAGAACCCATTTTTACCTGAATTTGACATATAGTAATCTTGCATGATCAACGGAACATGTATACCAAAATAAGAGTCCTAGGGTATTTCAATTTCCCAGTTCTCATCTTGGTCATCATTTTCTACATTGTGAACATGATATTATCCAGAGGTACTATCATTATGAGCCTCCAAAACATTATGTTCTGTATCAAGTTCATTAGATAAATTTGTTATATTGTTTTCTCCCCTTCTATCATAATCTGATTGCCAAAGTGCTAGTGCTCTTTCATATGGAAAATTGTTAACGTCATACTTTGTTACATATAATCTTAAACATGTATCCACATGTTTATCAAGCTTGTTCCTCAAATTTGACTTCAAGAATGATAGTGCACTAAACATTCTCATCCTTCACTGATCCCAAAATCATGGTTTGACACAAATCTGCTAATTTGAAATATTCTGGTATGTTTTCTTGCAGGTATTGGCTAGCACTTAAAGTATTCCATAATATTGTTATAGCACCATTTTCATTAGGATTCTCCAAAAAAAGATATTGCTTCCACATTGTTTCAGCAAAGTGTCCACCTTGTTGATACAATTTTGATGAATCTAAAATACCTTGAATCTGTTCTCCATGTATCGAGACTTTCTTGCAAAAGTGGTCTACTAAACATTTTAATCTCTTTTAAAAATCAGCTTTTAAATTTCTTGGACATTGAAATTGTTCCAATATTGAGGGTATACCACACACATGGCTTCCAACAATTCATCTCAATGAAATCGTTCTCTTATCTCTGATGATAGTGATCTTGCAATTTCTATCAAATTTTGTCTCATTGAGATCACAATATTATCAAATTGGTCTCTTGACACGGGGCAATCTTTGGTGATTCGTCTTGTCTTACTAATATAATGAAAGGGGACCATATACCCATGTACTATGATACATAGTATCCCTTTTTCATCAAACATCAAAAAAAATTCAGTATTTTCTATATTGATGATCTTAGTCCAACTTGTAAACTATGGACCAATAAAAGAGTCCATCATCATATACAAATTATCCAATGCAAGGCATGTTGAATTTCTCTCATTTGTGTATTCGACAATATACATTGTGCAATTCTGAGACATTTTCACGAGGACATTCATTTCATGTAGAATAGGAATAATTCCATCCAATGTCAATAATGTTTCTATATCAGTTAGTCTAAAAATAACATCTTGAGCTTTTTCTACATTGTAGCGATTTTCATACATCAACCCTACCAAATATTTGAACTCACTAAATAGTCTTTGAGCTGGTCCATTTAATGAGATCCATCTTGTATCAATATCTTTCAGTAGTTTTTTTTCCATCAGTAACACCATCTGCAAATTGTTGAAACTCTAAATATCATTTGGGACTACGAGAAAAATATGCATGAGTCTCACATACAAGATCTTCAACTTTTGAAACTGATGGAAACTTGCTTACTATTTTAAATGCAAGATTCATCCTATGAGCCATACAATGAATATTAAGCATATATGGTGAAGCTGATAGTTGTATTCTAACACAAAGACCATTCCTTTGTCCTTGCATTACTGATGCTCCATCTGCTCCAACACATACCAAATTTTTTGCAATCATTAAATGATCCATACAACTTTCCTTCAAAGTATTAAGAACAAGTTCATAAATATTTCCAGCTATATAAGTATCTCTCATCTTTTTAATCCCAAGTAGATAGGAATTCCTAATATGGTGATTAACCATATAAATGCTCCTGCAGATCCATGAAGTATTATCAATATCCATAACCTCATCCAAAGACAATGCCAAAAACCTAGCATTTTCAATCTCCTGTTTCAAATCATCATTTTCTACTTGAGCTAGATATATTTCCCAATCCCAACCACTAGTTATGGACTAGTGAGAAGATGGAAAGTTTGGCACGTGAAGAAAAGATAGAAATTTCATGTGATCTGGATAATCTGTCAGAGGGCGACCTTTACATAAGATGTGAAATATAGTGCCCAATTGTATCATCTTGGAGAACAAACTTCTTTCCATTGTCTTTTCAAATTGAGATATGATGGTTCCTCCACTTGCCTCAAGTTTCTTCTTACTTATTAAATATTTTTTGTATTCTTCCACACATTGGATATGTCGACATTCCTCCAAATATTTCCATCTGACAATAGATTTCTCTTTACCATTTACAATTTTCTTTTCATAAACCTTTCCTGCATGCTTTTGTACTGTATCTAGCTTCATCTGAAATTTCACTACCTTGCAACTTTTCCAACTACATGCAAGACATTTAACTTCTCATAAATCCTCATTTGTAGAAGGTATTTCTTCAATAAATGGAAAACTTGAGAGCCAATCATCTTGGAATTTTCTCCCTATGGTCCACTGGCCTTTTTTCCTTTTCCATGAATGGTTTGTGTCACCTTCCAAGGAAATATCTTTAACATTTTCATCATTAATTTCTGTTGAAACTGCATTTATCTCACCCTGATCACTTGAGGAACCTATTATTTCATCCATCATATGGATATCAGATTCATTTTCACAAGAGTTAACATCTCTCTTAGTAACAGATTGTTCAAAGGAGCTTGAAGCATGAAGATAATGTGTATTCTTGGATTGATACTTTTTAAAGCATGATAATACATCAATTTGCCTTGATAGTTTCTTCCCAGGATTAGCTTTTGACATCTCACTGAATATTCCAGAAGTAAAATTTCAAATCAATCTAGAAACCTGCATAAATAGTTTCCAAGAGTTGAGAATTACTAGATTTGTAAGTAGCTTTCAAAGTAAAATAAGTGTAATGTTCACAAATACCATTGTGCAATTTTTTATTAAAATTTTGTGCCAAGGCCCAAGCCCAAAAGAAAAAATAAATCATTATACACAAAACAATAACATCATGAGTCATCATCTATAAAACAAAGAACATCATTCAAATGTAAAATATATAAAAATTTCCACTAAATTAATTTATATATCCAAATCACCTAATGAACTCTTGAAAGCTTTAAACAAAACAACAAAATATTACAATAACTTTAATCATCCTTTGCAAAACACCTCTCCCTTAAGTTGTAAAGAATTGGTTATAAGAAGTTGAAACATATCCTTTGTCGTTTTCCATGATAAAAGTGAGGAAGGAAACTAGTCAGTTACTAGTGATTCTTTTACTTATCTTTCCCTTGATGAATTGGTTATAAGAAGTTGAAACATATCCTCTATCATTTTCCATGATAAAATTGAGGAGGAAGGCAACTAGTCAGAGTTACTAGTGACATTTACACCCTCCATAGAGAAGATGGAGGGCTTGGGCTAATTAGCAGCCATACTCCAAGGACGTTTTTAGCAACTAAATGGCTTGCAAGGACAAATGAAGGAGAAGCTCCTTATGAGGTAGTTTTCAAGCATTGGCTAGAAACAACTTCACATATACACAACATCCAAGTCCCTAATGACTTATGATTTAATCATAGGTGCAAATTCCTTTAATTTGCCTAGATGAACAATTGTCAAAACAATTTGGAATCATTGCAAGTAATATTTCATGAGCTTGATGAGGAGCTAAGGATTTTTAAGAGTGTTCTTACACTAAGACACCAAGTGGGCCACATTGCTAGGTGGGCCAATGATTTGGGTTTACATGCATGGAACAAGCATGGGCAAAAGAAATTGAAAGCGTTAAATCATCTAATGGGTTTGATCAGCGGAATGGACCCTTTGCAGTGTAAATCAATGGAATGGTATCTTTACACTTGTTTAATCAATAGAATGGACCCTTTCTATAGGTTTAATAAGTGAAATGGAAAAAAATCCAACATGTTCTTAACCATTAGGACCATTGAAGACTTGATTTCAGAATAGGACCTTTTTAATGGAAAATTCAATTGGAGCAATACAGAGCTAGGGCCAAGGTTCATTGTGGAAAGACTTGATAGGTTTCTCTTATAAAGCTCCTTTTTCTCTGAGTAATTCTAAATTCTAAAATTATCCCAAGTGCACTATCCAATCAAAAGACGATTATGCTCTCAGTATCAAACTCTCAAGCACTTGGTCCAGGTCATTTAAAATATAGTCTTGTATGGTTCTCACAGCCAGACTTTAAAGAAATGGTGAGAAATTCTGGATCTCTCCCATTTCATGGCTTTTCCTCCTAACAAAGTCCCTAGTCCAGAGTCCAGACAAGTTCTCAACACATTTTTAGTAAGCATGGAAATATATCAATAGGGACCTCTTAAGCTATGTGGAAGAATCAAGGAAGCAATGCAGATTTAAAGAACAAATAAATTCCTTCTACTTCACCCTGATCCCTAATGTCAGAAACTAAAATATTCTAGGTAAGACTACCTTAAAACCTTTTCTAGATATAAACCATTGATGCAATGTGTTATCACAGAGAAACAAACTTTCTTTGTTCAGGGCAGACTTATCTATGAAAACAGCATAAGAGTTCAGGAAGCTGCTCACAGTAGTCACGCATCTGGAAAGAAGTACATGAGTCATAAGCTTATGAAGAAAAACAGGTTGCAAATTTTGCCTTAATGTATAATTCTTTCCCTACATCTCAATGTCAATGAATATTATATTCTCTATAATAATGTGGAAATTTTTTCCAAAAGATTGGAATATATTTATTTTTTCTGATTTTCCCATCCCAAGAAATAACCCAAACAATCGCAAGTTTTCTGAGTTCTAAAAAAATCACAATTTCAAAAAAAACACTGGAGTATTTAATCAGTGCCAATAAATATTTCATGGATTTCCTTGCTTGGGTAGATGTCAAGTATGAGCAGGAGTGGCTGGCAATAGAGGATGTCCTTAACCAGCCACTATAGGATGGACAAAGTCTTGTACTAGACTCAGTACCCACCACTATGTTTGACTCCAGCCATAGAACCTTCCACTACTAGAGGATGACCCAATATATATGCCCACAAAAGGAACAGAGGCATCGATAGTAGATACTAGATCATTTGGCATCTTACACCTTTTATATATGTATCTTCTTTGAAATAATGACTAACAAGTATTTTGAAATCACTAATACTCTCACTTTTCTCATGACTTACTCTTAGTACATTCCCAAAGAGAAGAACCTCTTTTCTGAGCTAGATCAACATAATATTTTCTTATTCCATGGCATTCCCTGGAACACCAATAATTTCATGGGGGATGTAAATTAAGATATTTTGTTTCTTTTATATCCAACCAAGTGGATTGGGTTGTATCTCACAAGGTTGCAGGGAATAATTTCAACAACAATTTGTGGATAAGAGGAGAACACTCCAATGCCCTTACAAGTTATTCAAATTTATAAGATTTGTATATCCTCTCCCCCACAAGTAGCCTTTGCATTAAGGAATAAAAATGAGGTTGTCACCCAATGTCTATATTATATCAATCTACTTGGGGAACCTACTGAGGAAGGGTGTAAAATAAGGTGGAAATAGGCCAAGGGACATTAAAAAGAGGGACCCATTTAGCCCTAGCAACCTGCAGATTTCCCTAAAAAGAGTATAGAATTATGTCATATGCATGGGGGAATGCAAAGATACTTGGTTGGGTTGAAATTTCATTATCTAATGATATGGTCTCTGAACATGTCCTATAATAGGGACTTCAAACAGACTAATAAAAAAGAGGTCGCCTACCATATTACCATAAAACAGAAAGGGGGATATCTCCTTCCATATGAAGCAAGGAAATTAGATTTTAGTATAAACAAATTCCATGGGAGCCATGTTCTCTCTAACTACAAATGAATGATGATTTCATAAGGAACATGCAATATTTTTGGAAGGGGGAAGATGGGTGTCCAAATTGGCATGTTTTCAACACCCGTTTATAACCTTTTTGATACCATTCTTACACTTCCCATCATCTATTTATGTACTCTTTATCCCATATCACCTCATTCCTGGTGTAGGTATGTCTGGTCTCTTTTTCTACCACTTTTATGCTTATTCTTATATATTGTTTTGTGCAAACATTATTTTTCATAATAATATTGGTAGACAAGATCAAAAGGGCATTGTTGCAACTCCTTTGTGTGGTTGAAACTCCTCCATGATGTTGCAATTTCAGTTGAGACTTCACAAGAGATGCTACAACTACATTGTACACATGCTACGATCAGCAGAGTGCTACAACTCTCTTTCATTCTTCCATTGAACGTTTCCATAGTGTTTCAACTCTGGCTTGACCATTAGAAGGGGTATTACAACCCAACCAAGACAACGATACCACTACAACTCATGGGTGCCCTAACTTTGGGTTGCTACAATTCCTATTACAGCAACTCTGGTCACCACAACTCTTATTTCCACGGACCACAACCTTTGTTGCTACGAATCTGGCACATCAACCCCCAATTTATCCTTCAAACACCCACTTATATGGAAGCACCAACTTCCTATTTTGTAGGCACCAACCTATTTTTCATAAAGAATTTACTACTCTCTATTTTGGCCCCCACTTGGCCTAATTTCATCTCTTTATTAACCAATTCTTGGCCCTCGATTCTCCTTATACACACGCTTAGAATCCCTCTTCTCCCTTCTCTTCATCAATATCCTTAGAACTCATCCCTTGGTTCTCTCTCCTCTTCAATATCACTGATAACTCTCATCCCACTCATACAATATGTATAACATCACTCAACCTTTTCTTCTTCACTGGCTCTCACAACCGCTCTTTGAATCTAATTCACATATGCACTCACTCACACTCTACTACATCCTTTTATCTCACATAACATTCTTGTGATTTTTTCATATGTTATACAAGGCTCGATGTAGGCTCTTATATCATTCACACGGAGATTGTGGTCCTTCAACATTACTTACTCTGCCATTAGGACAATATTGTTGTTCAATCACATAACTTTAGTATGGATCACTAAGCTCGAGATGCATGTACCCTTGTACATTAATTGTGCTTAGTAATGTCTTATCATTTTTTGGATTGGTCTCTATTACTACCATTGCACATTTCCAGAAGAGTTTTCATTACTGATCTACGTTGCCTGAGACGTTTTCTCATAAATTCCAAATGTCCCACAGTCCTTCAGTTTGGCACCTCGTGATGATTATACTGCTTGAGGAGGGAACACTCATAAGTAATTCCAAATACATCATCTAGCTCATTCACTCTAGTACTAATCTATGCTTCCATATCCACTTCACTTTGTTCGTTGCTCCTTGATTGCAAATTGAACTCCATAAGAAAACTATTATTGTGTAGAGTCCTTAAACCTTCAGCCCTCCTTTGTATGTGTACAGGTTCAAATACCATAAGTAAAAAAACTGGAGGTGCTTAACATAAAATATATTCTAGGCTCCTGGCACATCACGACATCTCAATGGTCAAATTCTCCATTTGTACAACCAACATGTGTTTTTCATAGTGGAAAGAAATGAAGAAAAGTAGAGGACCATTCAAGAAAGGAATTGAAAATTCCAACAACACTTAGCTGATGTGAGTCACCTTTTCCTAAAAGCATACCAATTCTGAACATCTCATTGTAACAGGATGTGTCACTTGATTCACTCAGTTGGCCATCCACGATAGAATTTAGTGTAGACATTTGCATATTTGTCTAAATACTTTATTTTCTTCAAAGTCTGAGATGAGACATTAATGTCATTTGTCAGAGGCTAGCAACAAAAGAATCAAGCAGAGGCTATAACAAGATTATGTGAAAGTGAGAAAGAACACCCATCATGAAGCATCAAGTAATATCATCCACAACATCAAGTTTCAACTTTCAACATCACTAACATCACTGTGTGAGTTCAACTATGTCATTGGGACTGTCAAACTGCAATTGTATAACTGCCATCATTGCCAGATTGTACATGCCATTTACAAAATGTCAAGGAACTAGGTAGTGGGAGACCCATGTATTAGTGAAGGAGAGAGTGAACTGATGAATGGAGAGAGACAAGTTCTAATAGTTTTGGTTAAACATGCCAAATTTTTGTAGAGGGCATAACTGCAGAATTAAATGAAGCAGATTGCAATACTTGGCAATCAGGGTTGCTGACCATTTTGGGGTTCAACAGAAAGGAGAGGAAATTTATAATCAGTAGGAAACTCAAGCTGACTCCCGCACCCTATCCTTTTGGGGAAAGGAATCAATCTCAAAGAGATAAGTCTCACTAAAATTTTGTAAGTCGTCCTGTAAAGATAAAGCCAACACTTTTTTACTAATATATTAATTTCAAAACCTAAAAATCACACTTACCTCCGGAATTGTTCTCAGAGAAAGCCTTGCATAAGAGATCAATTGAAATCCCACTGAATTTAAACCGCATCAAGGGAAAATTTTCACTCTTCACACATTGAACCTCTGAAACTTCTTGTGTGTTCTTCGGCATTCACCACTGACTAGCACAGAGCACCCGCATTCACCGCACTTGGATTCGCTGAACTTTGAAGCAAACACCAGTTTTAGAGCGTTGTTAAACTGACCAAAGAAATCACAGCACACTTGTGACTTGAAGCATTAGGACTCAGCAAATTTATAACAAAAAATATAATTACAGTTACAAGTTGTAACCCAAGGGCCAACACCACTACCCAAACTCCTCCTAGCAGCGCGGGTTTATCTCCATGGCACCGGGGATTCGGGAAATGGACTATCTTGAGACTTGGACCTTGGTACTCTACTTGCCCTCGTAAATTCAAGCACTGTGCAGCTGAGCCTGTCATCGTCGATCGGTCAATGGAAAATGTGTCCAGATCTCCATCGATCTCCACCTCCATCAATCTGGCTCCTCCTCGCAGCGCGGGTTTATCTCCATGGCACCAGGGATTCGGGAAATGGACTATCTTGAGACTTGGACCTTGGAGTTGGTACTCTAGTTTCCCTCGTAAATGCGTGCATTGTGCAACTGAGCCTGTCATCGCCGATCGGTCAATGGATTATGGAAAATGCGTCCAGATCTCCATCGATCTCCAAGCCCCAACCACCTCTCCGACATGGTAAATCCGATGAAATTTTTATTGCACCTTTAACTTCCAAGCCCCAACCAGTCAAAAAATGGGGCGAATCACTCAAACATCTCCCTTTGACCCAGTAAATCTAGGCAAATTCCATTGCAATCTACTCCAAACAAAGAAAATCGAGAGCGAATGTCATTGAAATCTGCTCCAACCAAAGAAAATCGGGAGCGAATTTCATTTTTTCAGTTTTATGGGCATTTATTTTAGTGGGCTAATTTTTAATAATTAATTATTTTTAAAATAGTTATAGGGCTAACTTTAAAAAACTATAGAAAATGGGTTTTATATAAAAAAATTCACCCTATCAAAATTTAAAACCCCTTAAAATTCGCCTTTGGGCTAAAATTTGCCCCTAAAATTTTCCCTAAAAGAGATGTGAAATTTTGAAACGATGGAACATGAAGGACAGCCCCTGCTCCTTTCAAAAGAGGAGAGCCTTGACAAGCACCATCAAAAAATGCCTAAGAAGAACCCCGGCTGATTACTAGTTACACCACGAAGCGAATTTTGGATGCCTTGGGAGTACATTTGTGCTCGAATGCCCACTGAACAATTAATGCCACAGTCAGCTCTTCAGGAATATATTTATCATTGAAAATAGTCATGTTACGATCTCACCATATGCCAAAAGAGAATAATGTAGGAAAGGCTGAAAAGGAGTTTATCTTGGGCTCCTTCCACCATTGCTTAAGTCTTGATTCAAAGGAGTCTGTCGAGGCTATTTGAGGAGCAGAGATTGAAGACAAAGAACGGGGCCAAACAGATTCTGCATAAGAACATGAGAAAAAAATATGAGAAATTTTTTCTACTGCACATCCATAGAGGTAGCAACGACTCGGGCCCTCCCAACCCCGCTACTATAAATTGTCCCAGGAAAGGAGGTGATTTTTGAGTGAAAGCCAAAGTATCAATCTGGCTTTTATAGGGCCAGGGGATTTCCACAGGGGATTCAACTAGAACAATGATTCCCCACTGGACAAGGCTTCCATCATTGCTTTGTAACCGAGCTTCGCAGTGTATTAGCCATTTGAACCATTATTTGTCCAAACCAGCGTATCCTCAACCTCCAGATCAAGGTGAATAAAATTGCTCACAAGTAGAGCAATAAATGAGGCCCATTCAGCTGCCAAGTTTGGTGGGAATCCTAAAGAAAGAGCGTCTTTCTATCCTAGATATCCCCAGACCTGTGGCAAGTTTGAAACAGCATCCGAAATGGTATGGATGTGTTTTTCTTTAAGGAGAGAGCAGAGGCCCTTTAAGAGATGGAAATTTTCTCCCACCCCTACCCAAGGATCCAGACCAATTCGAGCCGATTTTCCATTTCCGATAGTCGAAGTTGTCCACTAACCAATGAAAGGGAAGGCCGAGACCAATGCCTTCCATCCAATGGAAGAATTTTTGTGGGATTTGCTAGGATTTCTAAACCAAGAAATAATAGATTGTCCAGGAGAATATTTTGCGAAAATAACTCTGCTCCAAAGAGAACTCGAGTTTTCAGACAATCTCCATAAATATTTAGCAGCGAGGGAGAGACAGAAAGTCGAAAGGTCTTTTATGCCACAGCCCCCTAAATATTTTTTCCGGGCAAGAGCCAACCATTTAACTAGAGGAATACCTTCAGCATTTTTGCTTGCAGTCCAAAGAAAGGAAAAACATTTCTTCCTGATTTTGTGAAGGATTCCTTTTGGGATCAAAGCAATGGTGGCCCAGTACACGAGTATGCTTTGAAGAACAATTATGTACCTGTGTTTCCTAATACAATACATGGTGTTTTTTCCTCTCTGAAAAAAGGAAAAAAAAAATGAGCTATTGTTTTCCAACATTCATGGTGTTCTTTTTTTTCATAATAATTGGTGAATTGGCAATTTTAGAGGATTGTTTTGGATAAGACTTTTTTGCAAAAAGAAAAAACGCTAATTCTATTAAGAACGGTACATATGCAAATACAATCATCCCAGCTATCAACTGGTAGCATGGAAGAAAACCATGTGGCATCTCTAATCCATCATCCTGTAATAGGAGAGAGCATTGAGCATATAACCTCATCACATGAGACTGCAAGAAAAGAAAAACCATATATATATTTCTATAAAATAGCCACTGTACCTGGATCAATGCAACAGATCCAAATCAAATGGTAGAGCCCCCCAATCCAAAATGCAAAATAAAGAGAAAAACATAGCAATCCAGCTCAGGATACTTATAAGGGCATGTCATCCCGAAGCCAAAAGACAGAGTGGCATATATATATAGTAGCTGGATATGGAAACCCATCATCATAAAACTAAGGAAACTAAGAGTGGAGCGCAAAATTTTCAGAAAAGAGGAATAAAATATTATAGAGCTGGCTCACTTGATTCATCAGGCTCGCTTGTAGTGGACGAACTTTCAGTACTATGGCACCGGAAAATGAAAAGAGTTGATCAATCGTGAGTCCTTGAAATAGGATATCAGAATATCGTCGAAGGGTAGAGAAAGGCCTTTTTTGGATAAGATATCTGCCCGAGAGTTATTTTCACTATACACATGATTCAAAGACACTTCATGAAACTTCGACAGAAGGTATTTAGTTCTATCAATCCATCCCTATATACCATGAATGCGAAGAGCACATACACCAGAGATTCCATCTATGATAATTTTGGAGTCCCCGTATACATGAATAATAAGCAAATTAAGGTTATGTGCAACTAGTAGCCCACTCCACAGTGCCATAAGTTCGGCTTTATTGTTCGAACCACGGCCATCATTCCAACTAATGTGATATATTTCTGCCTCCTGAAGCTTGATCCAAGCCACGCAACCACAAACACAATCTTGTTGTGCCCCATCGAAATAAATTGTCGGAATGACAATAGGATGAGGCCTGATAAGCTTGGACAAGTCAAACGGGAATCTCAGAGTAGATGGTTGGACATCCAACTATGACATGATTGAACTATGAATCAGAGATCTGTTTACTAGAATCCCTTCAAAGATAAGGTGATTTCTTGCACGCCAAATCTCCCAAAATAAGAAAAATGGCAGTGTTTTATATTTTTCATTTGTAGCCCCCCTTGTCCTAATTGTGTTGATACAGTCATTTGGCCACCAAGCAAGATCCAGCAGAAAACTAGTGAAGAGTGACCAAATACTTATAGCAAAAGAGCATGAGAAGAATAAGTGGGATACAAATTCCTCGTGGATAAGATAGAAAGGGAACCTCCTCGGTCCCTGGAAACCACATTTTTTGAGGCAATCCCATGTTAATATTTTACAGTTTCATAACAGCCACACAAATAGCTGAACCTCAGAGGGGATATTCCAGCTCCATGATTGATAAAATGGAGAAAGAGCGTAAGCTAGATAATGATGTTTTATAATGTAGTAATATGTCTCCTTGACTTGTACATCCTCACCCATCACATGGCCATCCTAGGTCAAGTGATTCTTGTCCCCATGCTAGGAAAAACTCGTCGATTATAAGCCATTCAACACAGATTTCCTTTTAGCTTCATCCCACCCAGTCAGACCCAGCATATCAGCGGATTTCCAAATCGGAGATCCAAGGATCCCGCAATGGATTAGTTGTGCTAAGGTAGAGCTGCCCCGGTGACTCATTTTGTGAAATAACCTTGGAGCAATAGGAATACCATCATCCAGGCCCAAAATCTTGTCAAACCCCAAACAGATTCTTTATCCATTTCCAAATTTCCACACAAGTCTCTGTGACATATAAAGCATGATTTTTATAAAACTTCTCCAAATCTGAGACTGTAATTTATGAGTAGGAAAAACGCCATGGTATATAGAGAATATAGGATCACCCTCAGCGTATTTACATTCAATGATATGGGACCATATCCCGCTGCCTTTTAATGCCCGCCAGAGCGACTTGATAAGGAGAGCATTTGAGAAAAATCAAAGATTTAAGAGACCCCAGCCACCATATTTTTTTGGAGTCGAGATGTAGTCCAATCTACAAAGATGAATTTTCATTTTGTTTTTTGCTCCAGACCATATAAAGTGCCAGATAACAGAGTTATTTTTTTCCACTGTATATGCACGGAGGTAATACAGATGTGTCCAGTATACAACAAACTGTGACAATATAGCTTGCACCATGATATATCGACCTCCTAGAGACAAATACTTATTAGACCACTTCATGATTCTATTCCTGAACTTGTCAACCAACTAGGTCCATTCCTATGCACATGACTTCAGCGGAAAGCCCAAATAGGTGAATCCCTTCAAAATATTAGTTTTTTTTACCCCAGAAAGTCTGCAATAAAGTTGATTTAGTCCATATTTCCATAATCATATATCATGAAGGATTTATTTTTGTTGATGTGTAGACCAGTTGCAGCACCACCAAAACGATTTAGCATGAAATGAAGATAAAACCATTGATTTCTAAGTAACCTACCAAAAACCAATAAATCATCAACAAATAATGAGTGGGAAATGCAAACCAGTCTGAGAAAAAGATATCCCTTCGAAATATCGAGCATTTTTGGCCATTTTCATCAGATTGTTTTGGATAAGACTTAAGAACCCTGGATTTTCAATAGAATTGCACAAAATTATACGGTATTCAAATCGAATAATCGAATTTCCTAATTTTTGCGCCGATTCTGGTCTTTCCACGGGCTGATTCCTTTATATCCTCTTTGAATTTAATACACAATTCATATCTGATTCTTAACTCGTTGTTGTTTTTTCGATTGGTTCTGCAGAAGGAAGTAGTGCTTTGCCGCATATACAGAAAGGCCACCCCTTCAGGCAGAAGATTTGGACAGTTTATCACAGCATTCTCTTGTTTTTCCTGTAGAATTCAATCTTAATAAGAGTATTCAGGATGATAAGTCGATCTATGTCTGGGACTCCGATTTTGTTGCCTCCCATGAAATTACAGAACCGAGCAGCTCCCCCAAAGATAGCGTTACAAAGAGCGACAAAACCAGTTCTCCTGGTTCTCGATTCAAGCCTCATGGAATCGATAGTCTATGGCGATTTCATAGAGTCGGACTTCCAAGTGTTTGCAGATGAATATACGATAACGGCAGGATTATCGTATATTCATAATGGCAGGTTTATCGTATATTCATCATGGCAGGATTATCAAAAAAAAAAGGTTTATCGTATATTCATCATGGCGGGATTATCAAATGAATATACGATAATGGCAGGATTATCATATATATAATAATCCCAGTGTTTGCAGATGAGTATACAAGAATTGAAGAATTTTCGAGCGTCATAACCATGCTGAACTCTTCTTCTCCTCCTGGAGATCGTTGTTGGGAGCATCTGTTATAAATCGGAGGGACAATTAATCGTTAGTTTTAGTTATTCAATTTATGCCAGCCCGCCGAAACGAGGAAGGACGGAGAGGAACGGGAAAGGACTTCTGAATTCTTCTTATATTTCTTTGACATCACGGGTTCTGAATTGACGAAGATAACGGAATTATTCGAACAACAGGTCACATTCCATCAAACTTGAATTCTACTTTTATCCCTCTAATTCCGAAAAATGACAACCCCACTACATTTGGAGAATATCGCCCTATTGCCCTATGTAATCTTCTGTATAAGATCACTTCTAAGATCATTGCTAACAGAATGAAATCGGCTTTAACAAACTTCATTTCTCTAGAAAAATATGGTTTTCTTCCTGGCAGGTCTATTCATGACGTTATCGCTATGGCTCAAGAGATTCTGCATACTATGCATTCTCAGAAACGGGAGGCCCTGATAATGAAAATTGATTTTTTTAAGGCCTACGATACCCTCGATTGGTCCTACATCTGCCTGTTGTTATTGAAGATTGGTCTGCCGCTCTGGATTATCCGTTGGATTATGTCCTGCATAACCTCGGTCCGATTTGTCGTCATTGTTAATGGACTGCCAACTACTTTTTTTGAGGTGAGCCGGGGACTCAGACAAGGTTGTGCTTTGTCCCCTCTTATTTTTATTCTTGTCATGGATGATTTCAGTAAGTTGATGAACATGGCCACACAAAAAGGATATATCTCTGACTTTCATTTCTCTGGAACCACATCAGTCACACAGTCTTTATTCGTGGATGATATGTTACTTTTCGGGTCACTTAAAAGAAACCACTGGTTCTATGTCCACTTCCTACTCAACAGATTTGCTGCGGCTACAGGGTTATGCATTAATCAGGCCAAATCCTTTTTAATATATGAGTTTGGTGATTTGCGAGAAATCCAGTTCATTGCAGATTTTCTTGGAATTGGAATCCAATTTCTCTCTGAGGGTTTGCAGTACCTAGGATACAAAATCAAGCCATGCAGATATAAACGTCTGGACTGGCTATGGCTGGTTGATCGTTTCAGAAGGACAATTGATCAGTGGACACACAGATGGTTAACCTTGGGTGGGAGATTCATCATGATACAGGCAGTTTTATCCCAATTATTGGTATACTGGGGTCACTTATTCTTTTTACCTGCTAGCATTGTGGCGGACATAAACAGAATTATTGCACGCTTCATTTGGAATGGTCCTGAAAATTTGCACAAAATCCATCTGGTCAGACTTAACTTATTATGCAGACCTAAGACACATGATGGATGGGGCATCTTGGATACGAGGAACTTTAACATCGCCCTCCTCATTAAGTCTTTCTGGCGTGCCATTAACGGGACTGGTATTTGGTCTGATATTATAAAATGAAAATATTTAGTCGGTGATACTCTACATAATCTTCTCTGTCATGATTTCTATATTCCTGCGACCTATTCGGTTATTTGGGGCAAATTTAAGAAGGTCCTGGGACACACAGCTGACAGATTAACATGGCTATTTAGGGATGGTAGTCGTATTCCTTTGGGGGACATTAATATGCAAGGCTTTGCCCGACAATCTAAATTATCTATCCGTCTCACTCATAGATTGGCTCACAGGGGCATTATCTATCTATCTCAAACTATTTATTTATGGTCCTTTGGTGCCCCGGTTTTTAAAAACGCTACTCAATTGGGCCTTTTTGGTGAGGACACTGATGAATGGGCGCAGATTTTATTTTCATTACAGGCTGCAGGAGTTTGTTATGCGACTGGAGGTGATTGCATTATATGGGACGGTCCGATCGCGGATGGCCACCACATTGTGCAAGATATATATTATAGGATAAACACACAGGTCTATTCTGAACAGATCACCAGTACTTTTGCCCCTTACTGGAAGAGACACCTGCCTACAAAAATCATCCTGTTCGGGTGGCTTACATGGAAAGATAAAATTCTCACATGGAATAATCTGTTGAAGCGGGGTTTTACGGGGCCTAGTAGATGCTCCCTCTGTGGTCAATCTGAGGAGTCTACCGCGCATATTTTCTTTCAATGCCCTGTGGTCCTTCAGCTATGGAAAAGTTTCTCTATAAATTTCATTGATCCTACCTAGGTTCCTATTGATTTCATCACTATGGTTGGTGAATGGGATTCTATGAAACACAAATATTGAACGATGCCTTTCTACTTAATTTGGGAAGTATGGATAGCCAAGAACCGGCTCATTTTTGATGGAGCTCCTTTCAATATTCCCAACATTTTTTGTGCTATTTTGAGATGGATCGCTGATATACCAATCAAACAAAATAAAACTATAGATAGATCTCGTAGGGTCCAGCCACATGAGATTGGCCTTCCTACTGTTTATTTTGATGGGGCCTGCAAAGATGGAAACATGGGATGTGGTGCTTGGATAAAACTATCGGGACGCGAAAGGATCCACATGCACTGGAATGGCGGCCTAGGCTCCAACAACAAAGTTGAACTTATGGCACTTTGGGGTGGGCTTTTTGCTGCTGTCAATATGGAATTATCTGAGATTCATACATATGGTGACTCTGCCTTGATCATTGGATGCATTATGGGTAGACTTCACATACAGACCCCTGATCTACAGGGGTGGATCAGAAGAGTTCATCGTCTATGGCTGCAGCTTGGCTCCCCATCTATATCCCACATATTCAGAGATCTGAACACGCGCGCTGATGGTCTGTCCAAAATGGGATTAAATGCTGATTATGGTATTATTCAGGTCGTTCATTTCAGGGATGGCGATAAAATATGGGAGTCAACCATTCCTATTCCTTAGCAAATTCTACATCTCATATTATCTGTCGATATTTATGTTTATATGGTTCGATATTTTTTGTTTTTGCTAAGCTTTATGTTTGCTGGCTGCCACGTTATTCTATGACATTTTTGAACTGCACTCAAGCGAGCCTGTTAATAACATATCTTCAAGCGAGCCAGTATTTCTTCTGATGCTTCACTTTTTGCGGCTCCTTTTGCACACTCTAATTCTGCCATTATGATTTGAGATCTGCCTCAGGAAGCCTATTGATCTGCTGGAAAGGTCTTACTTTTCAATTGTCTTCTTTTCATCTGACTATCGGACAAGCGAGCCTGTTCCAATTTTTCAAGTACTCCTGTTTCGATCTGTATTATTTGATTCAATCCATGTGCTTATTTTCCCTCCTAGCAGAGCTGACATACGAGCCTGTCCTACATCACACTTTATTATTTGTCAAGTGAGCCAGCTATGATGACTATATGCAAGTGAGCCAGACTATATGCACACAAACGAGCCGGTGATTGATCAATATTCTTCACACAATGTGCCTATCTCTCTCCTGTTTGGTATAGACAAGCGATACTGTCTACTCATATCTCTTTCTTAATAGTCAAGCGAGCCAGATGATGATGACTTATCTCAAGTGAGCCAGAAAATATGCATACAAGCGAGCCGGTTTACAATTAAATAAGTCAAGCTATCTCACTTTTTTGTATCAAAGCTTTCGATCTCACATGTTGCAGTGCTTTTTTTCAATCCTCCTGGACGTTTTTTTTGCAACAGGGCCTCACATGTTTTTTATCAAGTGAGCCGGTTTTTTCTTTTGCTCTGTTTTTCTTCCTTTTCATACAAATCTATGATGAGTTCAGTACAGATCAAATCGATCTCCTCTTTTATTGGATTGATCTATTTGTTTTCTCTTGGCTGGACTCGATATTTGGCTTCGGTGGTTTTTACCCCTGATTTTGTATGATCCCTACATATTTTTGTTTTGACTCCTTTCTTCCTTAGAAGTTGTCACAATGGAAATGTTGTTTTGGATCATGTTGTTCTTATCATCACAAGGTGAGAATTTAATGTTACGATTTATGCACTGTTATAATAAACAGTGTTTTTTTCTTTCTGAAAAAAAAAAAAAGGAACGGGAAAGGACGGAGAGAAATAGGCTCGGCCGAGCCAGATGAACAACGTCAAGTGCTAGGGATTGAATATTTGTGGGTATGCACAGGGAATCACCAACGGAGATTGCACATGGGTCACCAGTCGCGAATTATTCCATATAGAGTGATTCCCACCCTGGATATACATTTTCAACGTGGTTAATGTTTATGAAGTTATATGTTTGTTTAAATTTAAGGGTTAGAGTATGTGCTGCAATTTATAAATTTTAATAATCAAATAATTATATAAATATTTTAACCATAATTTTAAAATAATTACAAAATAATTATTGATTGTTATATGGACCTTGAGTATTTCTTGAAACTATTTTTCTAGGATGTAAGGAAACAGGTTAATGACCCAATACCCAGAAGCATCTCCTAGGAGTGAAACCCTGCCCCTTTACGAACCACCCGTGTAAAAAAAATATAGTTGCTATAAGATACATTTTATAAACTATTTTTTTATACATTATTCTTTTTATAAATATATCTAGAGTATTGCGATTTGTTTTTCTTTTGAACCAACACTTTTCCACCAACAAATACCAATGTGATGGATCCTTAGTTAGAAACCAGTGGCAGAAGTATAACTATGAAATATGATGTTTTTTGTATTTGATAATTTATATGGTAATTGCTACAAATAATTATTTCTAGCATGGATCAAATTTGAAAAGGGTTACATTTCAATTTGAAAGTTTTACTTTATTTTAACTTTTCAATAGTGGAAAGTTTAAATAAATAAATAAATTCATAAGAAAATGATTTTTTTTTAATTTCATGCATACTTAACAACCAAATTTCTTGTCGTGTCAAGTTATGTACACCTTAATTGAAAATTCTTATTTATAGAGAAAACACTTGAAGAGTACACATAGATGATACCTATTCACTAATATTATAATTTATGTAGAAATCCTATGGACAGAATTTAATAGAACCATTTACTCATAGTCTTTATAGCAACCATAGTGAATTCATTTGGACAATTTACTTATCTTCTATGAATTCAATAGGCTCATTTATTTTTTCATATACCGAACATCATTCTTCACATGCAATGAATTTGTTTTTCTTTCCTAGGGGGTAATTGGTCTAATCATTCAAACGATTGGATTGAGTTTTTTTAAAGGCAATCAAAGCATGGTATTATCTAATGAATATCACTACAAAAGAAAAAAACAAATATCAAGAATGTTTTACCATAAGAATTATAGTCCTAATGATTGATGCACATGTGCACCATGATGCAAAAACTATATGTAACAGAACCATAAACAACATTATTTTTTGTTAACAAATATGAATGTTTAAATTGAATACTAATTTAACATTGAATTTGTGATAATAAAGAGTGAAAATAGCATTAAACAATTTTGATCACTAGTGCCCATTGTAGTGTCCCTCTATTGAGTAGACCGTTAAAGAAGACATATAGATACTCTTTATAAATCCAAGAAAATATCCATAACAAGTAGTAAATGTAAGCAAGCTAAGTAAGTAGTACATATGAGCAAGTGTAGTAGGAAATAAGAATATCTGCAAGTGGAATCATGGAAGATTGGTAGGTATCATTTGTAAATCTTGTTGAAGTTCAACAAGAAATTTTAGTGTGGACCAAGAGGTCCAAGCAGCACCTACACTAGTGTGGGACCACAGGTCTTGGCAGCACCTACACTGGTGTGGGATAAATTTGGTGCATGTCTATTTTAGTTATCCCTTAATTAAGATGGACAATAAAATGTAATATGATCTCAAAATAACTTGTAATAGTTAACTAAGTGTGATAAACTCAGTTAACTCATGAATTTCAAGTTGAGGGTAGTTGGTGAGGCATGCAGAGTAATTCTAGTTGTAACAGAGATCGAAGTGCAGTGGTGCATTAGTTAATGCAGGTTGTGATCATTTTAACTTAGTTAAGTGAGTTAAGCTCAGTTGTAACTATTAGATACACTAGTGAGAGATCAAGTGAATTAAATATTAATTAATTCACAATCAGTGATCTCACATGCAACTGAGGATTTACATTTATTAGCCGCATGGATGTCAGTTCCAGTGGAGACCCCGTTGAGATCTAGGTGAAAGGGAAGTTGATTATCAGTTGTAGGATTATTGGGTTACACCCATGCAACCAAACACCCATTGGATTGCCCATGATCCTTGTGCGGTCAAGGAAGGCTTAAATTCCTAAATAATAGGGATTTCATTCATCAGGGATTGAGCAAGCAAGGAAGGCCATCAAGAGGCAAAAAATTGGCTAAGTATTGATTAGTTTTATCCAGGACAGTGTAAGACAGTTAGCTGAGTACAGGAGGGCTCTTGTGAGAAGAGTTGTATGTAATTGTATCATGTATCCATGCTGAATATAAAATAGAATATAGTGGGGTTTTGCGCAGCAAGATTTCCCAAGGAAATTATCTGTGTTGTGGTTTGATTGATTCTTATTTGCTTCATGTGATTGGCGATTGTGTTTTTAATTCCACAATTGATTTGTAGAAGTGCTTTAGTATCTAGCTTTAGTGCATTGTTAGATCAAATTGAATCCATGATATACATGCTTGTTGTATAATTTCTACATGGTATCAGAGCACAGGAAATCACAACAGTGAAGAAGGAGTTGAGTTGGTGATTAAATAGAATTTGAATTTGCAGAAAGACTTTCTCGGTGCTACAGTTGATTCAGGATCAAAATGGCTTTCAATGGCTTGAGATTGGAGTATGCACTCAAGGGCAGCTCTAACTATATTTCTTGGAAGAACGGGATGGAGGCAGTACTCAAAGATAATGGCTTGAAGGAATTCATTGACAATTATGTTCCTAAACCCGCTGTGATAGATGTTGCAAATCTTGATGCATGGAAAAAGAAAGTGGCAAAGGTGAGGAGGATCCTACTGGAGGGAGTACGAGACCACATTGTCTCAAGTCTCCATGGAAAAGTGACACCATATGATATGTGGAAAGCTTTGACTTATCTATTTCAGAGCAGCAATGACCATAGGAAATTGGCACTGAAAGATAAACTCAGGAAGATCAAGATGGAGAAGGGAGACTCCATACCAAAAAGCTAACAAAGTTTGTCCAATGTCGAGATGATTTGGGGAGCGTTGGCATAACTATCGCTGATGATGATTTGGTGAGTTTAGCTCTCCTAGGACTTTCCAAGAGTTGGCATAGTTATCAAGACTCTGTCAATGGAAGGGAAAATTTGCCAGATTGGGAACGATTGTGGTCGGATTCGGTGCAGGAAGAGTTTAGACAGAATACCAAAGATGGATCTTCATTTAAGAATGAAAATGAAGAATATTATGCCTTGGCTTCTGAGGAAAAGAAAGCGAAGGGGAAGAAATTCCATTCCAAATCTGAGTCCAAAGATGGCAAGAAGTGCGACATGTCCAGGGTGAGGTGTTTTCACTGTCACGAGCATGGGCATTATGATACTAACTATCCAAAAAACAAGAAGAATAAGAAGGCTTCAGGATCTGCAACTGGTGAGGCTTTGGCCTCGCAATTTGAGCTTAACTTCTCATTGATCGCATGCATGGTGTCTAGTGCATTAGGATATGTGTGGTATTTGGATAGTGGTGCTTCCTTTCACATGACGGGAGATAAGGAAATTTTCAGTAGCTTGGAGGAGAAGGATCTCCATATGCATATCAAAATGGGTGATGACGGGCAACATAGTGCTACCGGGATTGGTACCACTACCTTCCAAAGATAGTCAGGTAAACCCTTTCAATTAAAATATGTAATGCATGTACCAGGTTTGAAGAAAAATTTAGTCTCAATTACAATGTTGGAGGATAGAGGCTATGAATTTGTTTTTAGTGAAGGAAAATATTCCCACGACACAAAACAACAGGACAAGCCAAGAATATTTGGATTCGATTAAGAATCTCTGCAAGCTGGATGTAGATGGCTGTGTGGAATTTATGGGCAAGGTAGACAAAGTGGTGAGTCGGGATGAGGTCAAGTTATGGCATAGGATATTGGGTCATCTTCACCACAGAGCCATGAAAGTCATGTAGCAGATTTCTACGGGTCTTCCCAAGGGTACACTTGTGCAGTCAGACACATGCAAGGGATGTACTATGGGAAAATATGTAAAGGCCACCTTTCATGAGAAGGATAAATGAGCATCAGGAATCCTTGAGAGAGTTCACACATACATGTGTTGAATGTGTGCTCAACTTAGTGTTCCTAAATTGAGGTCATAAATTGTCAACCAGGGTTAGTAAACTGCTGAAGTGAGGTGCACTATATGTGCCTAGGTATTTGTTTCTCACTACGTTGTGTTAAGTGTTTTTCTGATGTTTTTGGTTTTGTGGTTTTATGTTAAGAAGGAAAAGAACTAAATGTTGAAAAAGAACAGTTGTTGGTCACACTAAAAACAGAGCAAAACCTATACTAAAGAACAGAAAATGCAAAGTTTGATAATGACTCATAGCAAGGAAATAACACAACATGAACTCAATAACTCATAACATGAACTCATCCAATTCATTCATTAGAAATATGTTGGAATAGCTTGAGAAAAGGACAAGTTTAGTGAAAATGAGGTTCTCCTAAGTAAACAATCATCTTACAATATTACAAAGAATCTCATCCATGGCTAGAAGTTTATTGGAACACAATTGGAAAAGATTATTTGTACCATAATAAGATATCTACTCTGAATTAACTTGTAATGCTAATATTAATCCATTCTGTAGCTCAACTTGTCACTACTAAGCCTCATTTGAAAGTTAAATATTTTCTAGAATAGTTTTTGGGAAATGGCTTATTTGTGAAATTGCAAAAGACTGCAGAACAATCAAGGCCTTAAACTAATATCGCTAATTCCTATCCTTGTAATGATGCATTAATAGAAAGTCAGAACAAGAGTAGTTTTTAAACAATCAAGGCCGTGAAGTCTAATTTTGACACTTAATACAACTTAAAGAACAATGGATAACACTGAACTAGAATGAAATTGATCAAACTTGAAACACAATGTCCACAATCTAAACTATAATTTCATTAACCTAACTTGAAATACAGTGAACTGGAATTGAACTAGAATGCCACTAATCTAACTTGAAATACAGTGAACATAGTTGAACTAGAGTGCCATCTAGCTCCTAGGAATCTTTCAACTCGAATTAAAATGCAACTAATTCTATGAAATAATGGCACCTATCTCGTCTCAAGAGGAGTGATATTTTGGAAGAGTTCATAAGAACAAGACTAGTTGTAACAACTGATGTAATTGAGCACAAAATCATAAAGTTCAGAGAAATGCAACTAACTCCTAAAATACTACAGTTATATCCCATTCAATGTTAGTGGTATTTTGGAATAGTTTGTAAGGATAAGACTAACTGTGGCATCTACTACAAGTAAGTATAAAAACACAAAGTTCAGAAAATTGATTAAACTAGGAATGAAACAAGGCTAAGTTACTTATCTAAACCATATGAACAAAGCTTCTCAGGTAGCAGGGGCCCTCTACCACCGGATTAGCATGAAAATCTACTCAATATTGACTCAGCTCTTGCAATAAAGTGATGCTTCTTTCATTAAAGGAGAAATTCTTCAAAACAGAGTATTACGGTCTTCTGAGATCTAGCAATAAAACATAAATCTAGCTAGCTGTTTCTCGGTCTCCCGAGCCATACTTATAACAAAATTACATAACTGTCTTTGAGATAAAACAGGAATAATTTTCTTTCCCAACTAAAATCAAACTAGGACTCTGGTGGTGGCCTTGTACTATGATTAAGGACATCTGTACAGTCCTTGTCCTATTAGAAGTCTATCTCCTAGTTTTGGTTTCCCACATGCATAACCACCTGTAGACTCGAGCTCAGACTTCGTGGAGAGCAAGAAATGATGGGGGAGTGATGTGGAATACGACCATATGCGTTTTTCCTTGAGGTGACACCTGGAACCTGCGTGAACATGAAGATAGCTGCGGAATAGGCGACTGGCTACAGAATGACTGCGTTCTATAGCCGAGTCTAGTAAAAAATTACTACAACAACAAAATCATGAAAACATAGCAAGTTAGTCATTATATACATTCTTAAAGTAATCCTAATCAATCCTATTGATCATTCAAGCCTGTAATTGATGAGGGACAAAGGAAATGAAGTGAAATGTGGTGGAAAAGAAGGACATCTTTGGGGCTCAACATACCCCCACTGCAAGGCTTTTGCATGTCCTCATGCAACTAATCCATGTACTCTGAGACCTCTACTAGGACATCTAGGCCCCTTCTTCTGCTTTTCCTGACAATCAATGGCCTCCTGGGCTTCCTTATGATCAACTTGAATCTCAAATTTGTAAGTGCCCTGCTTAACTTTTTGTTTTTCTTCTTCAATTTTTCATTGGCCTTGTACAACTTTTTCATTTGTAGAGACAGAGTTGTATTCATATCACCTTTCAGCTTAACCTGCTCCCTTAAAATTTCATTCTCATTCTTGATATGCCTATTGAGCACTTCTAACTCATATTTGTCTCTTCTTAGTACATCAATTGCATATTTTGGTGGGCTAGGAGTTCTGTCTCTACTTTCCGAGGCTCTCTTCTCTAATGTCTCAACATAATTATAAATTTGTTGATGTGCTGGGTCTATCTCTAGAGCTCCTTCATCAAGATCCTCCTCGTACTGGTACTTAGGTGATCTAGCAGTAGGTGTTTCTTCATCCTCAATGTTTATGATTCCCGTTTGTCTAACCCCTGTTTTCTTCAATATACCTCTGAGTCTGTGGCTCCATCTTGGTTGAGATGGTCCTTCACCTCTCTCTTTGGCATATTTTCTTATTATCCTCTCCTTCTTAAGCTGCTTCTTAATTTCAGCCAATTTCTCAAAAATCATCTCTTCACTGTCCCCTTGTATTGATTTACCAGTTTTAGTTTCAACAGCTTTGGAAATTTCCCTTCTCCTGCTTCTTCTTGTAGGTTTTCCTTCAGGTGGAGATTCCTTGGGTTCTTCAAAGTGATTCCTTACTAGAAACTCATCCCAATTATCTCCCATTTTTCTCAAATGATGTTCAATTAGGATTTTGACTAAACCATAGTGATACAAAGTGGTTTCTAGAAATTGAACCCTCTTTTGAACATTAGAGGCCATTCTTTTCAGACTATGAAGTAGGAAAAAGGGAAAATTAATTTCTTCATCTAAGAAATGCATCATTAACCGAATATGATAAACATAGAGGGTACCAAATCTTCCTTCACAAGTAATAATTTTTTGCAAAATGAGCAACATATTCCTCCATTTATTCTTCAGTGCCGAGCTAGGAATACCTTTCTTAAAAATGGAAACATCCATACCTGGTGTTTTGAGTATTTGCCTCCATGCCTCATTATGAAATTCCCTATTTTTGAACCAGCATTCTCCTTGTCTGGGTAATTATGTTTCTTCTGCAATGAAAGCCTCTGTAATAGTGAATTTAATATCTCCTATTTCGACCTCTGCTCCATTGAAGGACCGTGCAAATGTTTTAGTTACCTCCTTATGAAAACCATTAAATTTTTCCAAGAATTGTAACCACCCAACCTGCTGTAGCATTTCTCTGATTTGTGGATAGCCTTCCAAGTACTTGGTTCCAACTGTTTCAGTTCTTACTATGAGACCCATAACTTATCTTTTCAACCTTCAAATTACCGCTCCTCTGCTCATGGTGAAAATGGCTATTAAAGATATGTTTTTACTTCAAAGATGTTTCCTCTGTTTTACAGACCGGAATGGCTAAGAATTGGCTACGGAAAGAAATGATATGGAGTAGTTATGAAATGAGTATAATGCGGTGAGGATGATTCACACGGATTAATGAGTTGAGAGCTATCACGGAAGAAAAGACCGCGGAAAAATTCTCATGTAATTTCAAAATCATCATTAAATGCTTCGGGCTAGTGACGTGACTACTCAGGTCACTTCAGTACTTAACCGTTAAGTTTTAAATGATGATTTGGAATGGTGGAGTGAAAGGGATTTTGTCCAATTTTTTTATGATAGGTTTGATAAGCATGATCAATACGACTAATTAAAATAACTTTTTGAATCATACATGACTTAACTATGCTAAAACTTTCATGATTTGTCACTATAATAATTTCATAACTTTTACCTTTGCCTTTCCTTTGATTTTTTTTGTGGTTTTGATATGCCTTGTCTTCTTTTGAAAATCATTGATCTTCAGCCCTCATAATTCCTTTGATTTTGCTTGTTGTCTTGGATATGCAAGATCAATTTGCTGTTAAATCAAGTGATTACTGGATAGTGCCTTCAGGATCTCTGGCTGCAGAATGTCTGACTGGCTACAAAATGTACCTGTAGAAGTCTTGAAACATGGAATGGAATGGTTTGAGGCATGAATGGAATGTTGTATGAAATGAGTTAAAAATGGATAATAAAATATGGTGTAATGGAGTATGAGTGGAGTGAATAATGGAATGAAATGAATCACAATTATGAAGTGAAGTGAAGTATGGAAGGTGACCTGCAACTTATGATTTGTATTATTCAATTGCAAAAAGAAATCAATCTTAAAACTCTGAGATGGAAATGAGGTGGACCATGGAATGGAATGAATGAAGTATGGAATGAATGAAGTATGGAATGAAGTGGAGTATGGATGAATGGAATGAAATGGAGTATGGATGAATGGAATTAAATGAATCATAAGTGAAATATGGGTTTGCACTTATGATTTTATAATAGCTGCTTGCAGAAAAGAAAAAAAAAACAAATTTGAAAAGCTAAAGTGTCAGAAAGATTCTGATTTTCACTCTATCTTTTCTGTATAAACATGTTAATCAGTGATTATTTTTCATGTTTATACTTTTTTCTTTTTTCTTTTTTCTTTTTCTTTTTTCTTTTTTTTTTCTTTTTTTTTTCTTTTTTTTTTAATGCTTTTGAATTCAGAAAATTCAACTAAGTTGATGAAGAAGAAAAAATCTTCTTCATTAACTTCACATCACTGTTTTCCTGAAATCTCTTGACAAATTCTTCTCTTGAAAGTGGCTTATGATACAGCTTCAATCTATGAACATTTATAAGAAAAGTGACCTCTTCTTCATCTATTGTCCTAATTTTTATTGCTCCATTGTCAAAAAATTTCACAATTTCATATGGTCCAAGCCAATGTGTTTGGAATTTACCTTGAAAATCTTTGAACTTTGAATCAAGCAAGAGAGCCCAGTCACCTTCTTTGAACTTCTTTTCCTTGATATACTTATCATGCCATCTAGTCCTTTGCTGCTAGACTATACTTGTTTTTTGAACTTCATCTTGTCTGATCTCATCCAACTCATTAATATACTCCAATATGTGCTTTTGTGCCTCTGTTAGATCAAGTCCTAGTTGAACTTCCATTTTAAAAGTTTGAATCTGAAACTCTATGGGAAAAAAAACTTGTTTTCCATAAACAAGTTCATAGGGAGTATGACCTGTTGTGCTTCTCCATGTAGTTCTATAGGCCCACAAAGCTTCAGGAAGCCTGTCTACCCAATCTCTTATATGTAAATGGACAGTCTTTGTTAGGATCCTTTCAATGACTTTATTGGTAGATTCCACTTGACCATTTGCTTGTGGATGATAGGGAGTAGATTTTCTATGTCTGATTTTGTACCTCTCCATCATTTGTTCCACTAGCTTTGATGTAAATTGAGCTCCTTGATCTGTAATAATTTCCCTTGGGACACCAAAACGAGTAAAAATATCCTCAAAAAGAAAATTAACTACAGATGCTTCAGTAGCAGAAAGTAATGGCTTGGCCTCTACCCATTTGGTAACATAATCAGTGCAAAATACTATATATATCTTTTGTCTTGATGGAGGGCTAATAGTTCCTACAAAATCTAAAGCCCATTTTTCAAAAGGTTCAATATGTACCTGAGGCTGCAATGGCATCTCACCCGAAGGAGAAGGTTTCCCTACCCTTTGGCAACTGTCACACCTTTTGACATACTCTTTAGCATCTTTAAAAAGGGATGGCCAATAATATCCTAAATGAAGGATCTTATAAGTTGTTCTTTTATCAGCAAAGTGTCCGCCACAAGATTCATCATGACATGCCTTGAAGATCTCAGGCATTTCATCTTCCCGAACACATCTCCTAATGATAAAATCTGGACCTATTTTGTATAACTCATTAACAACCCATGAATATTTTGCATTGTCATAAATGATCTTCCTTTTGTCTCTTGCATTCATTATTGAAGGAAATTTCCCTGAAACTAAATAATTAGCAATGTCAGCAAACCAAGGAGTCTGAGTAGAAATTGCAAAAAGATATTCATCAGGGAATTGATCTTCAACTGGAGTATTGTCTTTGATGTTTTGGAGTCTAGATAGGAAATCAACTACTGTGTTTTGTTTTCCAGACCTATCTAGAATGGTAATGTTGAATTCTTGTAAAAGCAATAACCATATTATGACTCTGCCATTAGTAATTGATTTTTTCATTAGATATCTAATTGCAGAGTGATCTGTGTGAAAAAAAGTTTCATAGCCTGTTATATAGTGTCTAAATTTGTTTATGGCATGAACAACAGCTAAAAACTCTTTTTCAGTTACAGTATAGTTTAACTCTGCAGGAGTCAAATTTTTACTGGTATAGTAGATGGCATAAGGAATCGGGTCTTTTTGTCCCAATACTGCTCCTAGAGCTGTATCTGAGGCATCTGTTGAAATATGAAAAGGTAACTTCCAGTTAGGTCCCCTTAAAATAGGTGCTTCAGAAATTTTTGTTTTCAGGGTCTCAAAGGCTAACTGGCAATCAGAATTCCATTTGAATTCACATTCTTTGGTAAGTAATTTGAAGAGTGGAGATGCTATCTTGGTGAAGTTTTCTATAAATCTTCGATAATACCCTGTAAATCCTAGAAAAATCCTAACATATTTTTGACAACTTGGAATAGATAAGTTAGAGATGACTTCAACTTTTGACTCATCAACTCTAATCCCATCCCCTAAAATGTGATGTCCTAAAACAATTCCTTCAGTAAACATCATAAAACACTTCTCATGACTAAGTGAAAGATTTTCTTCTTTACATCTCTTTAAAACTTTTTCCAAGTTTGTTAAGGCTTCTTCAAATGTGTTTCCATAAACTGTGAAATCATCCATATATACCTCTACACAATCATGTATTAGATCTGCAAAAGATTCCTAGTACTACCCTTTCAAATGTTGCAGGTGAATTGCATAATCCAAATGGCAATACTTGGTAAGCATAGGTACCCCAAGGACAGGTAAATGTGGTTTTGTCTTGATCTTCAAGTGCTACTTGGATTTGATTATAACCACTAAACCCGTCTAAAAATGAGAAGTACTTTTTTCCAGCTAATGTATCTAATACCTGATCTATGAAAGGTAGGGGAAAATGATCTTTAAGAGTAGCTTTGTTTAATTCTCGGTAGTCAATACATACCCTCCATTTACCATTTTTCTTTGGCACAATTACCAGAGGAGAAACCCACTGACTATCTGAAATAGGATAGATAAAGTTGACATTCAACAATTTCTGCAATTCTTCTTTAACAATCTCCCTAAGATTTGGATTCATCCGTCTTTGAGGTTGCCTGATTGGTTTACAATTTTCCTCTATGTAGATGTGATGAGTGCAAGTCTTGGGGCTTATCCCTTTCATATCAGTGTACTCCCATGCATATGCAGAAGAATGTCTCTGTAAAATCTTGACTAGCTCTTCTTGTTGAGATTTCTCTAAGTTCTTGTTTATATTTAAGGTTTTTCCTGGAAATATCTCAATTGTAGAGTTGCCAAATTTATCCATGGAATAAAGAGACATCTTCCTTGATGATAAAAACTCAATTTTGGATTCTTCTTGAAATTGTTCATGTTTGTATTCCGAAGAGGATTCAAAGTTTTCTAAGGTATTCAAAATCTGGCTATCTTCACTAATTTCTGAAATTGTGAAGAGAGGTTGTAAGTCTTCTTCATCCTCTATCCATTGAGTATCATCTAATTCTGTAATTGTTCTTGCTGGAGGATACAAGGTAAATTTCTTAGTTGAACTACCATCATAGATGTACATATCACCGGATCTACAGCTAATGAAAGCATCAGCTGTAGCTAACCAAGGTCTTCCTAATATAATAGGATGTCCTCCTAGATTATTCTTAGGAGTTAGGATCATAAAATCCACAGGATACTCCCAAGAATCTAGGGACACTAGAATGTCTTCTATTACCCCATTAGGTTTGATCACAGATCTGTCTGCTAATTGTAATAATGTGGGTGTAAAAAGAAGATTAGGAAGTTTCAGTTTATCCATGATTTGTCTACTCATGATATTGATTGCTGCTCCTAAATCAATAAGTGTGTTTTGAATCTCAGTTCCATTGATGTGAATTTTAACAACTGGATTTCCTGGGTCTAGATACTTTGGAATAGCAATATTACCCATCATGATATCTGCTATTTTTCCTGCCAGTTGAATTTTCTTTGTCTCTCTTATTATTTTTCTTGTTTTCTTCATGCTCAACTCCTTTATTGTCTTTGCTAAGATTGGAATTTCCTTGATAGCTTGCAATAATGGGATCTTAATACAAATATTTCTCAGCTCATCTAGGAAATCATAATTAGGCACCATAATTTGTTTTTCTACACCCTTATCAATTTGTAATCTTTCTGGAAAGGGAGGTGTAGAAGTGGATGTTGATGGCTGCTCTAATATAGGAGTTGAAATTATTGGTTCTTTTTGTTTTGATTTTTCAATGTTTGAGTCTTGGAAATTTGTGTTCTCTTCAAGACTTTTATTTACCCGTAGAGAATCTTCCTCAGAATTGTCTTGTTCTTGTCTGATTACAGAAGGTTTCCTCTTTTCAAGTATTCTTCTAGACCTAAGTTGAACATCACTAAGGTCTAAACGAGTGATCAAATAAGTTGGAAACTATTGGCCTTCTATCATGTATGTGTTCTGAGGATTTTTATTGTTGGGGTTTGGTATGGGTTGGGCAGGCAACTGATTTGTTTTCTGAGGAAATGGTAATGGAAGTGGTTGATTTTGATGTTGTGGATTTTGAGGATTTTGTTGAAAATTTTGTTGAGGATGGAAATGTGGATATGGTGGATATCTTCCATAGGGATTTTGTGCTCCTTGCACCCAAGTTTGTAATTGATTTTGAAATTGGGGCCAAGGTTGCTGCCAAGAATTCCAATTTGGTGGGGGTTGATTATACAATTGATCATGAAATCCTTGTGTTTGAGGTCCTTGCCAAGGCCTCCTAGAGACAAAATTGAGAGATTATGTGGAACTTGTAGAAGTTTCTTCTTGAAAGACAGCTTTAAAACCAAGAAGTGAAGGACAACTCTTGGTCTCATGTTTTTCTGAACAAATTACACAAGTCTCTACAACTTTTGCATCCAAAGGGCACTCTCTCAAGGCATGTTTCTTTCTACATTTGGGACAAAAGATTGCTAAGGCATCAGATTCATATTTTTGCTTGTTTTGTAACTTAAGGGTGTCTATTTGTTCACTAAGACTCCCTAAGATATCAAATTTGAATTCATCAAGCATATGTCCTATTTCTGCCCTACTTACTGTCCCAAAAGAAGACTTACTTGCCCTTGCAAGAGCAGGGTCTCTTGGTCCTTTTATAGTTTTAGATTTCCCTCTTGAAAGGTTGATACATAATTCAGCTATTTCAGGTAATGTAAGCTGAGATATATCCCCTTTTCCCATCATGTTAAGGATATCTAACCATTCATCCCTAATTGTCTTCAACAAGAGATCTTTCAAGGTATATTGGTCTAGGTTTTCAATTTTTTCTCTTTTGATGTTGTAGTTAAATCTCTCCAACAAATCTTCCAAATTTTCATCCTCTTTTTGTAGCATTTTAAACACTTCCTCCTTATGGTTGACTGGCATACAGTAATCCAAATACCTCTCTAGAAATGCTTTTTTCATGTCTTCCCATGTCCTAATAGAACTGTTGATCAAACTCATAAACCACTTCAATGCCGCTCCTTTCAATGTTGAAGGAAATAGTTTAAGTTTTTGAGCATCTTGTAAGTAGTCATAGGTTCTACATAGGACTTCAAATTCAAATAGGAAGGTTTCAGGATCTTCAGTTTTAAGTCCATAAAAGTTTGGAAGGACAGAGGGTGAAATGTTTTTCATAGTTGCATTGGTTTCTTCATCTACTATAAGAAACCCAAAAGAGCTTCCCATTTCTCTTCTACCTCTTCCTCTACCTCCTTCTCCTTCTGCACCTCTACCTCCTTCTCCTCTACCTCTACCTCTACCCCCTCCAAATAGTGTGTGTTCTCCATTAAAGACTCCTCCTCCCCCTTCTTCTGCCATAGTTGATTCTTCTGTGGAAGTGGAAGAGTTTGTGCCTCTAGCAAGGATCCTTGAATCTTCTTCTAAGACAGGTTCAGTAGATGAAGTGGAAGGTCTTTCTAATGGAATATCTGATCTTAAGTCCTCTGAGAGTCTAGGATCAGTAAAGGATGGAATGTGGGTTTGAGTTGAAGATGTGCTGGCTTTTGGTCTTGGTGAAACAAGTGGTGTTCTAGGAATCAAGCTTTTGCTTCTTATGAATCTACCCCTTGAGTCTCTTTCTCTACGCATATCATTGTTTTTGGGAGGTAAGAAACAAGGATACCTAGTTACACTTCCCCGGCAACGACGCCAAAATGTGTGCTCAACTTAGTGTTCCTAAATTGAGGTCATAAATTTTCAACCAGGGTTAGTAAACTGTTGAAGTGAGGTGCACTATATGTGCCTAGCTATCCATTTCTCACTACGTTGTGTTTAGTGTTTTTATGATGTTTTTGGTTTTGTGGTTTTATTCTAAGAAGGAAAAGAACTAAATGTTGAAAAAGAACAGTTGTTGGTCACATTAAAAATAGAGTAAAACCTATACTAAAGAACAGAAAATGCAAAGTTTGATAATGACTCATAGCAAGGATATAAATCACAACATGAACTCAATAAATCATAACATGAACTCATCCAATTCATTCATTAGAAATATGTTGGAATAGCTTGAGAAAAGGACAAGTTTAGTGCAAATGAGGTTCTCCTAAGTAAACAATCATCTTAAAATATTACAAAGAATCTCATCCATGGCTAAAAGTTTATTGGAACACAATTGGAAAAGATTATTTGTAGCACAATAAGATTTCTACTCTGAATTAACTTGTAATGCTGAGATTAATCCATTCTGCAACTCAACTTGTCACTACTAAGCCTCATTCGAAAGTTAGAGATTTTCTAGAATAGTTTTTGGGAAAAGGCTTATTTGTGAAATTGCAAAAGATTGCAGAACAATCAAGGCCTTAAACTGATATCACTAATTCTTTTCCATATGATGATGCATTAATAGAAAGTCAGAACAAGATTTGTTTGTAAACAATGAAGGTCGTGAAGTCTAATTTTGACAGTTAATACAACTTAAAGAACAATGGATAACACTGAACTAGAATGCAATTGATCAAACTTGAAACACAGTGACCACAACTAAACTAGAATGCCACTAATCTAACTTGAAATACAGTGAACAGAGTTGAACTAGAGTGCCATTATCAAACTTGAAATATAGTGACAGAATTAAACTAGAGTGACATCTACCTCCAGAGTATTTCAACTGAATTAAAATGCAACTAATTCTATGAAATACTACAACCCTATCTCGTTCAATATGAGTGATATTTTGGAATAGTTTGTAAAAAAAATTATGGCTGTATCTTTCAATACAAATGAACATAAAACATAAAGTTTCAAAAAAAATGCAATTAACTCCTAAAATACTACAGTTATATCTCATCCAATGTTAGTGGTGTTTTGGAATAGTTTTTAAGGATAAGACTGACTGTGGCATCCACTGCAAGTAAGTATAAAAACACAAAGTTCAGAAAATTGATTAAACTAGGAATGAAACAAGGCTAAGTTACTTATATAAACCATATGAACAAAGCTTCTCAGGTAGCAGGGGCCCTCTACCACCGGATTAGCACGCAAATCTACTCAATATTGACTCAGTTCTTGCAATAAAGTGATGCTTCTTTCATTAAAAGAGAAATTCTTCAAAACAGAGTATTACGGTCTTCTGAGATCTAGCAATGAAACAAAATCTAGCTAGTTTTTTCTCGGTCTCCCGAGCCATAATTATAAAAAAATTACATAACTATCTTTGAGATAAAACAGGAATAAATGTCTTTCCCAACTAAAATCAAACTAGGACTCTGGTGGTGGCCTCGTACTATGATTAAGGACATCTGTACAGTCCTTGTCCTATTAGAAGTCTATCTCCTAGTTTTGGTTTCCCACGTGCATAACCACCTGTAAACTCGAGCTCAGACTTCGTGGAGAGCAAGAAATGATGGGGGAGTGATGTGGAATATGACCATATGCGTTTTTCCTTGAGGTGACACCTGGAACCTGCGTGAACATGAAGATAGTTGCGGAATAGGCGACTGGCTACAGAATGACTGCGTTATGTAGCTGAGTCTAGTCAAAAATTACTACAACAACAAAATCATGAAAACATAGCAATTTAGTCATTATATACATTCTTAAAGTAATCCTAATCAATCCTATTGATAATTCAAGCATGTAATTGATGAGGGACAAAGGAAATGAAGTGAAATGTGGTGGAAAGGAAGGACATCTTTAGGGCTCAACATGGATCATTCTTTATTGCTTCGATAGAAAAACATAAGTACAATGTGATATTTGTTGATAACTTTTCTCATAAGTGTTGGATCTACTTCATGCAGAAGAAAGATCAGAAATTCTCAAAGTTTCTTGAGTTTAAAAAACTGTTGGAGAAAGACACGAGGTAGCAAGTGAAGGCTCTTAGGAGCGATAATGGTGGTGAGTACATCTCTAACGAATTCAAGAACTTCTGTAGCAAAGAAGGAATTCGAAGAGAATTGATAGTGCCTCATAACCCACAATAGAATGGGGTCACTGAAAGAAAGAACAAAACGATTATGGGTGTAGCAAGAGCTATGTTGCATGATCAAGGCCTACCGATGCATCTATGGGCGGAAGCATGCAACACAGCGGTATTTGTGCATAACTATTCTCCTCATAGGATACTTGACATGGGTACGCCAGAAGAGGCTCTCACTAGTAAGAAACCTGAAGTTTCACATTTTAAGATTTTTGGCTCATCTGCTTATGGGCATGTGACCAAAGACGCCAGGAAGAAGCTGGAACCAACAACTGAGATTGGGATTTTTTTGGGGTACACTGAAACACCCCACAACTATCGGGTGTATTTTCCAAACAAAAGAATGAATTTTGTGCGATGGGATATAAAATTTGATGACGAGAAAGCCATGTCATTGTCCCTTGAGAGGGAGTTGGATTTGCATGCAGAGGAGGAACTCTTGGTTCCCGAGGATGAGCCTCAATATGTGGAGCAGCCACATGCGGAGGATCATGGAGTGGCAAAAAACACTCATGCAGAGCCATCCATTAGAAATGGTAGAAGGCGCACCATGGAAGCTGATAGATTGAGACTTGATGCTGCAGAGAACGTAGGAGCTCCTACTTCACAGTGTAGAAAGAGATAGTCTCCAGACAGGTTTACTGGATACATGGCTCTTATGAGTAAATGTATTGTGACTGAACCATCTTCCTTTCAGGAGGCAGTGTAGCAACTAATTTGGGTTGATGCAATGGTGGAGGAGTATGACTCCATTTTCAATAACAGTGCATGGGAGATTGTCCCAAGACCGGTCAGAAAATTAGTGGTTGGATCTAGATGGATCTAAAAGGTAAAGAAAGATGTTGATGGGAGTGTGGAGAAATACAAGGCCATATTGGTGGCCCAGGGGTTCTCACATATTGAGGGGATCGATTATGATGAGACTTTGCACCAGTTGCAAGGTACACTTCCATTAGATCCATCCTTGCACTCTTAGCGCAGATGGGCTAATGCATTCATCAGATGGATGTGAAAACTGTGTTTCTCAATGGAGTCATTAAGGAATAAGTGTACATAGAGCAGCCAAAAGGTTTCGAGATCTTCGATAGTGAGTCGCATGTGTGTCGACTCAAGAGAGCATTGTATGGGTTGAAGCAAGCACCTCGTGCTTGGTACACTCAGATAGAAATATATTTCACCGAACTAGGCTTCACCAAAAGTGAAGCTGATGCAAACCTGTACTAGATCATGGTTGAGGGTAAGCTATTGGTTATTGTTCTTTATGTTGATGATCTAATTTTGACTGGTGATGATCAACTAATACACTCATGCAAGAAGGATCTTTCAAGGGAGTTCGAAATGAAGGACATGGGACTCCTTCATTATTTCCTTGGTTTGGAAATATGGCAGTAGGATGGTGAACTTTTTGTTTCTCAAGGAAAGTACGCCAAAGAGATACTGGGTAAGTTTCACATGGAGAGCCGCAAGCCCGTGGACACTCCTCTTCTAGGAAATTGGAGGAAAGAGGATGCTACTTCCGGAGAGGTAGTGGATGTTACTGTCTGCAAGAAGTTAGTTGGTTCACTGATGTATCTAGTGAACACCATATGAGACATTTGCTACGCAGTTAACCAGCTAAGTCAAGCTATGGTTAAGCCTACCAAGCTCTTTTGGAAGGCGGTGAAGCATGTCTTGAGATACCTGAGGGGTGCATTAGAGTATGGATTATGGTACAGACGAATGGAGGGAGTGAAGCTTAAAGGCTTCACAGATGCAAATTGGGCAGGCAGTCCATCAGACAGAAAGAGCACATCAGGAGGGATCTTCAGCATAGGATCAACAACATTTTCTTGGTACATCAGGAAGCAGCGATCTGTGGCACTCATTTTAGTGAAGGCAGAGTACATGGCAGCAAGTCAAGCTTCATGTGAGGGTATCTGGATGAGAAAGATCTTGGTTGGTTTTTCTGGTTCTCATATGGATCTGACAGTGATACATCGTGATAATCAGAGTTGCATTAAACTCTCGATTAATCATGTGTTTCATGATAGGTCCAAGCACATACATATCCAATACCACCATCTCATAGATTTTTTGTAGGGGCGAATAATGTTACTTCAGTACATTCCCACGGAAGATCAAAATGAAAATATTCTGACTGAGGCGCTCACCAGGAGAAAATTCGAATACCATAGAGGTAGGATCGGGGTGAAGGATAATCCTTTTCGTGTTGTGAGGGAGTGTTCAATTTCAACAATAAATTTCAGCACCCACGCTAGTGTGGGACTAGGAGGTCCAAGAAGCACATACACTAGTGTGGGACCATAGGTCTTAGCAGCACTTACACTGGTGTGGTCTAAATTTGGTGCATGTCTATTTTAGTTATCCCTTAATTAAGATGGACAATAAAATATAATATAATCTCAAAATAACTTGTAATAGTTAACTGGGTGTGATAAAATCAGTTAACTCATGAATTTCGAATTGAAAGTATTTGGTGAGGCATGCAGAGTAATTCTAGTTTATACAGAGTTCGAAGTGGAGTGGTGCATTTGTTAATGCAGGTTGTAATCATTTTAACTTAGTTGTGCTGGTTGTAACTCTTAGATACACTAGTGAGAGGCCAAGTAAATTAAATATTAATTAATTCATAATCAGTGATCTCACATGCAACTGAGGATTTACTATTATTAGCTGCATGCATGTCAGTTCCAGTGGAGACCCAATTGAGATCTAGGTGAAAGGGAAGTTGACTATAAGTTGTAGGATTATTGGGTTGCACCCATGCAACCAAACACCCATTGGATTTCCCATGATCCTTGCACAATCAAGGAAGGCTTAAATTCATAAATAATAGGGATTGCATTCATCAGGGATTGCGCAAGCAAGGCAAGCTGTCAGGAGGCAGAAAATTGGCTAAGTATTGGTCAGTTTTATCCAGGACAGTGTGAGACAGTTAGCTAAGTATAGTAGGGCTCTTGTGAGAATATTTGTATGTAATTGTTTCATGTATCCATGTTGAATATACAATAAAATATAGTGGGGTTTTGAGCAGCAAGCTTTCCCCGGGAATTATCTTTGTTGTGGTCTAATTGATTCTTCTTTGCTTCATGCAATTGGCGATTATGTTTTTAATTCCGCAATTTATTTGTAGAAGTGATTTAGTATCTAGCTTTAGCACATTGTTAGAATAGATTGAATCCATGATATACATGCTTGTTGTATAATTTCTACACAATCAACATGAAGATGAGAACTTATTGGAATTGGAATTGCTTCTCCTTTGTGAGCAGTGAAGTGATTTCCCACAACCAAAGTTTTTTATCTTAATGCCTAATACTAAAATATGATTTCATTAATTTCAATAAATAGGTTATACATGCACCCGCTCCATAAAATAGGATTTTATTTTATAAATATGATAACATTTCTCTTACCACTAATAAGTTGTACATGCGTGAGCTCCATAATAATAGAATTTTATTGTATAAAATAATATTTTTTTGGATTATTCACAATAGGATAAAAAACGATACATTAAAAAATGACTAATAAAAAAACATAATAATAATAATAATAATGACAAGAAAAATATATTATGAAATGTTTCATTTCCCTTCAATTGAAAAAGTCCCAAATAAATTCCATGTTAAGTTTGAGTGGTAAATTTTTACTTTATTTACTTTATTTTTCACTTGCATAAGAAATAATTTTATACCTTTCTATGAAAGTTAAAGAGAGCTCTTGAAGGTAAATGAAAACTTCAATTTTGAACCCCTACTAGCATGTATTTTATGATAGTCTACAAAAATTCTAAATTTAGGAAATGCCATTAATGCATGTATGACCTAAAATTATAGTATGTATTGTTAACTATTTTAAATTGTGTGGTTTCCTTCTTTGTCCATCTTTCACAGTGGTATCAAAGCCAAAGTAGCTAAGAATATTGGATTAGATTTTTAAAAAAACTAGAGATTAATCAAATTGTTAAATTTGAAGCCATCGAAGACCTTGTCACAGCCTATGCTGACCTCCTGATAGTCACCACCCATGCCTATGTCGACTATCGTCGCCACAACCTACCACGCCGACTGAACACCGTCCAGTGACTTCTAATGTCACTGTGCAGTCATGAAACACATGCACAGAATTCTAGAGCTTTGTCCATCATCAATAAATTTTTAATTTGCCTCGACCAGAGCATGCAAGCAAGGCAAGTTATAAATACATCAATCTATAAGGTCAAAAAAATATCTTCACAATCAAATACATACTTACGGGTAATAATATATCTTTCATATACTTAATATTCAATAAAAAAAATTAATACTATTTTTATTTAACATTTAATAAAAAAAAATTATTATTAATTAAAATTATATTAACTTTTAATTAACTAAAATTTTATAAAGAAATATAAATTTAAAATCATTTTAAAACCTTGTGGCAAAAATGCCTTCACCAAAAAGAACAATTAATTTTAAAAAATTCAAAGTCTTTGGAATACCCAACCACCAAACTAGCTATCTAAACGTTAAGGTAACCAACATGACTACGAAAATGCATCAACAAGAATATTTGCGATGAGTCTTACTCTTCATAAGCTCTCGATATTAATAAAGGTCGACACTTATGTCCTTAATACGAGGGATTAGGATTTATGTTAAAATGGTTGTGTACTTTTAATTCTAAAAACTAAAATATACATGGGATTTTCAATTGTAATTTTTTTCCAAAAAACTATGTAATATCTTGTTAATGTAGTAACAATATGTTTCAATGTCTAAAATAAATACCATACATAAGTGTATATATGAATAATTTTAAACCTATAAAAATCATATTCAGGTCCATAGGAAATACCCAGAAAATTGAGCATGTCAAGATAATTGTATGTCTTATATGTTCTACAAAATCATGTTATAAGAGTCGAAGATATATCGATGTCCAAACATGGTCCATAACAAACTTTTCATCTAAATATTGGAAAACACCATCTACAATCTTATGTTTGGGCAGGCCCAAGAGCAAGTCGAACTAGTATTGTCATCTAGATTTTTAGTTGCATTGTTCCAATATCAAAAAAAAAAAGCACATAAAATGTTACCATCAAAATCAAAACCAGTGACCAGAGGCGATCAATTAAATGAGATAGTATCGGTCCTCTGGTATTTGTCGAAAACAAAGTGCAAATAATGAATCTCGTCAAATGGAAGTGTGAGACCTTCCTTTGACATCTTGTATGTGGTACAATTCAACAGTCTATGGACATGTGTATAAGTGACCCTTTGGAATTGAGTACTGAGCACCCTAATACACGGCACCCAATTAACTAACATTGAGGGGAGAAGGTTGTATGCTTAGATGCTCAGTGAACAACCAAATGAAAATCACCCAATACATCAAATATCTTAATCTCCAGCCAGCGAGCACAATACAATACACACCAAAGGGCTAATACCTCAGCTCCAGTGTTCGATCCAATGCCTCCATACCATTTGAAATGGCATTGTGAACCAAGATGTAATGAAATATATCCTCCATAACCACACAATTCATTTTTTCCAGCTCCATTAAAATATCCACGAGGTGAGGTATAAGTTGGTGTAAGAGGACGAATATGTCACACTGATGAAATACGAACATTATATCTATATTCCCTATAAAATGCCACAATACAGATACAAGTGTCTCTTATATTTGGAGATGTGCCTTCAAATGTATTTTTTTTTACGAAATTTCCAAATAACCCACATAATATATAAAGGAAAAGACCCAAATTCCCTATGGTTGTTAGTCTCGTCTTGTAAGCAATCAACAATGGTGGAGGAATTCAAGTCTTCTTGAAATTTTATTAGATTCATCATTCCAACCCAAATGGATTTAGCAAAAACACATTGCAAAAAAAGATGTGTTTTGTCCTCTGAAGCTCCAACGCATAATCTACATTGACCATGACTAATGAATCCCTTGTGGTATAGGTTGCCCCAAGTCAATATCTTATCATTTTAAGCTATCCTCTGATCATTATTGCTCGGGTAAGTCATATTCGCCTTCCTCCTAGCCCTTACATCTCTCATCTCCTGCTCATATTTCCGTTAGGAATTCTAGTCCTTGTCGTGTGCATAAATCCTTTGATGATGTTCATGTGCCTAGTAATTATAATTCCCCTTTGGATGCAATCAAAAATTTGGAGATTGACCATAGCACCTCGGCTGAACAATCCTCTGAAATTCCTTTTTCCTCCGATCTGTCCCCTACTCTAGGGTCCTCTCCCGTGGAACCCCTGCTGAGATACACATCAAAGTTTCCGCTTGAGTGGGCATCTCCTTCGCTGGAAATGGCTCCTTTGAATGGACCCCCATCGGAGTCGCTTGGGAATTCAATAAGCACTGACATTGAATTTATTCTTTGTAAACGCAACCTTGACATCACCGCTCTCACTATATATGATCGCCCCCCTCCGGAACCCTCTCTAACTATTTCTCCAGCTTCTGCACTCAATGTGACTATTCGGAAAAAAGGTAAAAATGGAGGCAAACATCTTAGGGGCAAGGTTAAGTCTAAGTCATTATTTTTAGAAGAGATGGATGAGTTTAGGGAAATCTTTATTACTGCATTGTCAGACATTCGGGCACTTAGAGCATGCCAGCCCGATCAGGGTTCCAAATGACTTCCATCCTCTCGCTAAATATTAGAGGGATGGGCGAACCCTCCAAGCACCTTCGCCTTAAGGAAATTTTTGATGAGACCGAACCAACTGTTGTTTTCTTCCAAGAAACCATGTGTACTATGTCTAAAGCCATAAAACTATTCCTTCTTATTAGGCTTGGCTGGCATGCTGTTGGTATTAGTTCGATTGGAAATATTGGCAGTATGTTCAAAATATGGAACTTAACATGGCTAAATTTCAGGGATTTAGATTTTTTGGTGGCATCATATTATCAGGGTCAATTTGAGGTAACTCAGAGGAGTTTCATCTTATCAATTTATATACTCTGAGTCATTATCAAGCTGCATTTTGGGCTCGCCTAAACTCTTCGGCCATTCTCAGCATCAATAATCTCATTATCATGGTGGAATTTAACTCCACTCTATCTGTTGGAGAAGTATGGGGATAGAAATCTTGGTAGGATCATTTGGCTGATCACATTACATGGATTTTGGTTTACCACCATCTGGTAGATATTTTTCCAGCTCCTCTGGCCCCAACATGGACTAATAGGCATTCTAGTAAAGACTTAATTGGAAAGCAGCTAGATAAGTTCGTGGCACATGAATCTGTCTGTGAACAGCTTGGGAATATGCAATCACAAATTGTATCGGATTCTTTATCATATCACTTGGCCATTTTCCTATCTTGGCGCATGGAACTGGATAGGAAAAGGCTCCCCTTCAAGTTTAATAGAATATGGATGAAGGACCCAGACTTCCAGTAGCTGGTTGTAAATTTTAGGAAAGAAAAAGGAATAAATCTGGAAGTAAATGCATGGTGGGCTCTGTCAAATAAGTTGCACTTACTAAAGAGTAAAGTGAAGTTTTGGGAGCGTAGGAAAAAGGAAAATTTGAAAGATGAAATAAATTTTATTTCTAGAAGTGTGATAGAGATTTATGAGAATATGAAGGCAGTCCCTTCAGACACACAGACTTACCATATGCTAAAACAGTTGGAAAAGAGAAAAAAATAAATTCTAAAGATACATGAGGTTACATGGAAGCTTAAAAGTTGTCCATAATGACTGAAAGAAGGGGATCTCAATACTAAATACTTTCACCATTGTTCAAATGAGCGGAAAAACAAAAATTCCATATGGCACATTGAATCCTCTCGAGGCAATTTGGTTTGTTCAACCAATGAGATTCAAAAGGAAGCTCTGTTATATTTTTCAGGATTCTATAAGGAGGAGGTGGGGATTGATCACAACTATCAAAAATAGGTGTTGGATCACTTTCCTTGAATGTTTGACTCTCATGTAAATGAGGAGTTGGCTCGTAGTATATCTAAAGAAGAAATTCATGGGGTGCTTAAATATTTTTCTCATGACAAGCCTCCAAGAGCCGGATGGGTGGCCAACGGAGTTCTTCATACAATTCTTTGATCTAATGGGGGGTGAAATTCTGACAGTGGGGGAGAGGTCCAGGCTCATGGGATTCATTTGGGACGGCATAAACTCAACATTCTTATCGCTAATCCCCAAGTCCTCCAGTGTGCTAACTTTCAAAGACTTTAGGCCCATTGCATTGTGCAATGTCATTTATAAAATTACCTCCGAAATCATTGTAGTTCATATTAAAGGTGTTTTATCCAAGCATATATCAGCTGAGAAATATGGTTTCCTTCCGGGTCGATCCATTCATGATGCGATTGCATCCGCTCAAAAAGTCCATCATTCAATTCACATTAGGAAAATGGAATCTTTGATTATGAAAGTGGACTTATATAAAGTGTATGATTGCGTGGACTAGTCTTTCATCAAGTTTGTTCTGCTCAAGATAGACATGTCTATGCACAACATAAGGTGTATCATGGCTTACATTTCTTCAGTTAGATATTCGGTCATCATCAACGGAATGCCTTCTGAATTTTTTAAGGTTAGTTGTGACCTTCGTCAAGGATGTGCCCTCTCGCTGTTGATTTTTATCCTTGTAATGGATGGCTTTAGAAAAATCTTAATGAAGGCAAAGAAAAATGACAATTTTGAAGGCATTTCATTCTCACCCTCTATTACTATCAATCATTCTTTTTTAATTGATGATCTCTTGGTTTTTGGCAGGCTTCTTAGAGAACAATGGCTATACCTTCAATACATATTACAGCAGTTTGGGGCGGCATCCAGCCTGCATATTAATGGGGGGAAATTTGTTATGGTATATGCATATGGGGATACAGTGAAACAGAAGCAATTGCTGGATTATTTGGGGTATAGGCAGTTCACATTTCAGAAGGTTTACTTTATCTCGGGTTTAGGCTGAAAGCCTGCGAATACAAATCCTATGACTGGACATGGCTAGTGGAAAAGTTTAATAACAAAATCCAAAAATGGTATCATCGTTGGTTATGACTAGGTGGAAGGTATATTCTGGTCCAGGTAGTGCTACAACAGTTAGTTGTTTATTGGGCCCATTTATTTTTATCCCCAGTTGGATCATCTCTCTCATTAAATCTTTCATCTCGTCTTTTATATGTTCTGGTGCAAAGGGATTAAAGAAGTTTCATCTGTGTAAGCATGATACCCTATCGACTCCCAAGTAGTATGGTGGGTCGAGGTTACTGAATTTGCGGTTCTTTTCACATGCCCTCCTAATGAAGTCACTCTGGAGGGCACTTACAAGCACGGGATTCTAGTCGGCCATTACCAAACACAAATATCTGGATGGGCGTCCTCTCTTGTAGTTATATAAAAATACATATGTACATCAGAAGATAGGGTCTTTCATATGGAAAGAGTTTCAGAAGGTGATGGGCATTTTTGTTGAGCGCTTGACTTGGAAATTCGGCAATGGTCAAAACATTTTTCTGGGGTGTGACAATTATGGGGATCAGTTCTGGTATGTTGATATTCGATGAACACCTCCTTCACAAGTTATCATAGAGGGGTATCTTCTTTCTCTCACAGGTGATTTTCCACTGGCAGCATGGTTGCCCGATCTGGAAATCAACATCTTCTATGGGTTTTAGGGGGGATGATGCTAACCACTGGTAGGGATTCATGGAGTCTCTTCAAGCTCGGGTTTATGTCTTCTACAAGGGGGAGATCGCATTGTATGGGAAGGTGCAACAAGGGGGAATTCCATTGTAGTTGCTGAATAATACAAGCATATAGTGTATAATTTGATGGGGGACAAGAATCCTACTCCCTTTCTTACTTTTTGGTCATGGCACATTCCTAATAAAATCATGCTATTTGGATGGCTAGTGTGGAAAATCTGAGTACTAACTTGGGACGACCTCACCAAAAGGAGGTTCAATGGTCCAGGTAGATGTGTTTTTTGCCTTGAACAATCCAAATATGTTTTCCATCTATTCCTCTCTTGCCCTATCATCCTTAATCTATGGTCCCTTTTTTCATGCTTTCATTTTGACCCGGGTTGGTGGCCACGGAGTATTATTAGTACCTTGACTGATTGGGGGTCAGTTCACTCCAATTACAAAGCTTTTCGTTTCTTTCTTTCCTGGAAAGTATGGAATACCCGTAACCGCTTCATATTTGAGAATTTTCCTATGAACATGCCTCGTATTCATGGGGCAATATTATCTTGGACAACTGGAGCTTCCTGGCCTCCCCCTACTATCACGGACATTTCCCGTCGCCTTAGGCCTTTTCCTATTTCATTACCAACTGCCTTTTTCTATGTAGCTCAACAAGGGGGGGTATGTGGATGTGGAGCCTGGAACAAGATCGAAAATCAGGAGAGATTTTAGCTCTTCTGGAACAGAGGCAAAGGATAAAACACGAAGGCAGAGGTATTGGCTTTATGGAGTGCTCTATGGATGGCTTAAAATCTACAACTGCCTTTTGTGCACATATATGGGGATGCAAAATCGGTTCTTGATGGAATCACTGGGAGGTGTTGCTTCCAGCCTAATGGTCTACAGGGGTGTATTTAGCGTATAAAACACCTAATGGATATGCTCAAGGAGCCACCATTACAGCATATATACAAAGATAGCAATACAAGAGAGAATCTCCTCTCAAAGCGCGGTCTGGAGGCTTCATTTGGAATCATAAATATACAACACTATAAAAGCCTCCAGCTGATCGATGAACGCTCTGTCTCGGCTCCATGAATGGTATCAACGCAGCCAACATTTTTTTGGTTCACTCCAGGCAGTATGGTATTTGGGCTCTATTTCTTGTTTAACTTTTGTTTTTGGGTAGGCATAGTGCGTATAGGTTTTTGTTTCTCACGCATATTTAATGGTGTCATGTTTTAAGCAAATGGATTTCACATGGATGGATAAAGAAGATAGGATGTCTCCTTCTGATATTTTCATGAGGATATGTAATATTCTCTGGATAGGATTAGCATGCTTGTGTTTTACATATACAGTTACTATTTCCATTTATTAAAGTTTGTCTAGTTTTCGTTGAGGCCGGCATATTGCAGTTATATGCTCTAAACTCATAGATACTATCAATCTTATGTACCTATGTTTACTAATATAATACATGGTGTTTTTTCCTCTCTGGAAAAAAAAATAAAATATGAGCTAGAGTTTTCCAACATTCATGGTGTTCTTTTTTTTCATAATAATTGGTGAATTGGAAATTTTAGAGGATTGTTTTAGATAATAATTTTTTTCCAGAAAGAAAAAACGTTGATTCTAATAAGAACAGTACATATGCAAATACAATAATCCCATCTATCAAATAGTAGCAAGGAATAAAACCATGTGGCATCTCTAATCCATCATTCTATAACAGGAGAGATAATTGAGCATATAACCTCATCACATGAGACTGCAAGAAGAGGAAAACCATACATGTCTATCAAATAGCCATTGTATTAGGATCAATGCAACAGATCCAAATCAATCCCCCAGTTCAAAATGAAAAATAAAGAGAAAAACATAGCAATCCAGCTCGGGATACTTATAAGGGCGTGTCATCCCGAAGCCAAAAGACAAAGTAGCATATATATACAGTAGTTGGATACGTAAGCCCATCATCATAAAATTGAGGAAACTAAGAGTGGAGCACAAAATTATCAAAATAGTGGAATAAAGTCATACAGAGCCGGCTCACTTGATTCGTCAGGCTCGCTTGCAGTAGACGAACTGTTAGTACTATGGCACCGGAAAATGAAAAGAGGTTATCAGCTGAGTCCTTGAAATAGGATATTAGAATATCATCGAAGGGTAGAGAAAGGCCTTTTTTGGATAAGATATCCACTCAAGAGTTATTTTCTCTGTACACATGATTCAAAGACACTTCGTGAAACTTCGACATAAGGTATTTAGTTCTATCAATCCATCCCTATATACCATGAATGCGGAGAGCACATACACTAGAGATGTCATTTATGATCATTTTGGAGTCCTCGTATACATGAATAATAGGCAAATTAAGGTTATGTAAAACCAGCAGCCCACTCCACAGTGCCATAAGTTCGGCTTTATTGTTCGAACCACAGCCACCATTCCAAATAATGTGATATATTTCTGCCTCCTGAAGCTTGATCCAAACCCCGAAACCGCAAACACCATCGTGTTGTGCGCCATCGAAATAAATTTTTGTAATGACAATAGGATGAGGCCTGATACACTTGGACAAGTCGAACGGGAATATAAGAGTAGATGGTTGGCCATCCAACCATGACATGATGGAACTATGAATGAGAGATCTGTTTGCTAGAATCCCTTCAAAGATAAAGCGATTTCTTGCACGCCAAATATCCCAAAATAAGAAAAATGGCAGTGTTTTATATTTTCCATTTGTAGCCCCCCATGTCCTAACTGTGTTGATACAGTCATCTAGCTGCCAAGCAAGATCTAGCAAAAAACTAGTGAAGAGTGACCAAATACTGATAGCAAAAGAGCATGAGAAGAATAAGTGTGATATAGATTCCTCGTGGATGAGACAGAAAGGGCACCTCCCCTATCCCCAGAAACCACGTTTTGGAGGGAAACCCATGTTAATATTTTACAGTTTCATAACAGCCACACAAATAGTTGAAACTTAGAGGGGATATTCCAGCTCCATGATTGATAAAATGGAGAAAGAGTGCAAGTTGGATAATGATGTTTTATAATGTATTAATATGTCCAAATATATGTGCGTGTGAGGATACACTGCATCAACATAGTAAGGTCATGAAGTTTTCTAGTGGAGGAGATATTTCAGCGAAGGAGAAATTTATTTTTCAGCCAAGGATAATACCCCCCTTGCTAAGAGGGAGTGTTGATTTTTGTGTAGCATCGAGAGTTATTCCTGCTTTTCTAAAGGGTCTTCAAGTCGGCCTTAGATGCATTATACATTTTTTTAAATTATTAATACAAGTGGACCCATAATGAAGAGAAGTCCGCAATCCAGTGAAGGGATGTGTCCCCTAGGTTTTTACACCTCATTGACAAGTATAAATAAGATGAAGTGATGTCTCATTTGAAGACCAAGTAAGAGAAATTTTCTTTCCCTTTATCACCAAGTTTGACCAGCATTCTTGAGTCTTCACATGTGAAAAAACAATTGATCTTGACCGCAACTAATTGACCAAAGTTGACTGAGCTTAATGGTAGAGGTTTGATTTGATTTGAATGTGAGGCATTAACCGAATATGAATGCAGGTTTGACCACATATTGTAGATCATTGATTGCAGTTGACCACGGATTATTGACTGCAGGGCCTAACTTGACCGCAATCCAAAGTTTGACTTTTGATTATTTTTTACCATCATTAAATAGCTGCTAAATTTGACTAGGTTTGGTTGGTATTTGACTTGGATTATTGGCACATATTTGTAGATATTTTTCTTATTTGTAAACTTGTTGAAAAAGACAAATTTCTCCTATAAAATATTGTTGGATTTTCTCCCAAGGTTGGGTTTTCTAAGTGAAAAAAAAAAAAAATTTCTATTGTGCATGATTGTCTTTCTATGATATTTGTTATTTTTGTTGCATTTTCTATTGAGATTTTCTGAGTCTAATTATTCAATGGTAGCAGTGGCATAATATTGTGTGAAATATCATTAGGAAGTAATTATCTAACAGAAAATTGTATTCTTCTACATTTGTTATAGAACTTCAACATGGTATCAAAGCTTTGTTGAAAGAGAAGCCATTGAAGTAATCCTAAGAGATAGTAATAAATAGCTTGATTGGATTTTATATCTTTTGTCAAATGGTGCAAAGTCTTAGAGTAGAAGATAGGTTGGATGGTGCTACTAATTTTAGATCTTGGAAGACGATGATATTCCTTTTCTTAGAAGAAAATTAGCTTCTGAATCATAAAGGAAGTTATTCTAGAGCTAGAGGGATCTAAGGAGAAAGAAAAGCATAAGAAGAATAAAGTCAATACTAAGATAATTTTGATAGATTCGATAAAGGACCACTTGATTCCACATGTTTTTGAGATGAAGACTAACAAATAAGTGTATGATGCTTTCGTGGGATTTTTCCATAGTGACAACACTAGAAGGAAATTAACCTTGAGGCATTAACTCTATATTTTCATGATGAATAGATCATATTTTTTGTCTCTTATCTTGTGAGAGTTTCTTAGTTGAGAAATTAACTTATATCCATTGGAGATACCATTGATAATGCAAATCTTGTTACAGTAACTCCCAATGGATTTTCTTCCTCATGGGATCCATTTGTTCAAGGAACTTGTGTATGAAAAAAATTTCCCAAGTTTGGTAAGCTATGGAATGATTGTGTCTAGGAGGAGGGAAGATTGTTTTCAAAGAACAACTTGCAGAGACCTCGGGATGAAGAAAATCAAGCCCTTGCAGCTCGTGCAAGGAAAGGAAAAAGAAGAAGAAATTTTGGAATGTTTGATAAGAAGAATACAAGTATAAGACTAACTCTAGTTCATGATAATAAAAATAAGGATATATCAAAAATCAGGTGCTTTAATTTTCATGATTTTGTACATTGTGCATCCCATTGTCCTTAAAAGAAAAGGAAGGAAAAACAACATGCATCAACAGTTGGTGTTGATGATGATGATGAACATCAACCTCAAAAGAAGACAAAGGAATCTAAACTTGATGAAATTTAAAATGGACTTCCGAAAGAATACTTCTTTTGATATTCATCAATGATTATTTCCCATGAAATCCAAGGACAAGGTCTTCAACAGGATCCAAAGTTCAGAGCTCTAGTAGAAAACTTGACAAGGAAGAAGATCAAGGATTTGAGATCAAATAATGGAGGAGAGTATATTTCCAAGGACTTCAATTTTTTTTTGCGAGGAGGCAAGGATCAACATGGATTTGATAGTTCCCTACAACCCTCAACAATTTCTTCCTTAATCAAGAGATGAGTACTCCCAATCGCATTTTTCTTGAATGAGTTCTTGGGGAGCTTTGAACTTTATGAGGAGGTAGAGTGTTTTATGTTATTTTTTACTCTATGAGAAGATAGAGAGTGTGGATGACATAATACCTTCATCCATACATATTCTAGTGGTGGGATCAATGGGCCAAGAGTTCAAAGAGGATCTTTGGATCAGTGGGGTGGTACTAATTAACCATATTCTTGTCGCTAATTGCATTTGGTTCATCATTGTCGTCCTTGAAAGTGTACGTTCTAATTTATACATATTCTTTTGCATGTGTGGTTGAAAGAATCACATATCAATTGCAATAAAATTTGGTTAAATTATAGATCTAGTTTATCCATGCATTAGAGGAAATTTCAACCTAAAAGTGCTTATGAAACTTTCACCTAATTTCCATGTCATAATATATAAACTAATCAATATCATTTAAATTTAAAAAGAGGTTCATGCATATATTTTAGAGGGAAAAGAAGAAAAACTACTATTTTTAAGTGTATTTTTGACTTATCTCCTTATAGGTTTACTTAAATATCAAGTGTAGACACTAGTATGATGTGGAATTAAATTCCACATCTAATGAGTGCCCATTATGCATACTTTTGAGAATACCTGCATTGATAAAAATGGAAGATACATTAAAAAATGTGTTGAACACATTTTTTTAATGTATCTTCCATTTTTGTCAATGTGGGCTTTCTCAAAAGTATGCATAATTGGCTCTCTTTGGATGTGCAATTTAATTCTGCATCCAATGAGTGTCACACACTTGAAATTTGAGTAAACCTATAAAGAAATGAGCCAAAAATACAATTAAAAAAATAGTTTTCTTCTTTTCCCTCCAAAGTTCATAAATCTTATTTTATTATTTTAACTATTATTTTATTATTTTCCCTTAGGAGGCCACTTTTAGGCTAAAATTTCCTCTAATGTGTGTTTGTGTGTGTGAGACAAACTGAGAACTTAAATGTCCAAACACTTGAAATATTTGTAGTTTGTAGTAGTGTTATGGACCAAATAACCCAAATACTTTAGAAATAGAAAAAATAGGTAATGATGCTTGGAGAATGATAAAAAGTGAATGAATAACAATGTTACTTCAAGGGGGAAACCTCCTTTACACCTAACATTTAAAAGTAACATGTGATCCATAAAGTTATGTATCCATGGTATAAAAGAGAGAGAGTAAAATCACAAATAATGAGCCAACTATTAATGACGACAATAATATAAAAATAGCATCGTAATGGTCCAATTCATAAGGGCTTAACATGATCATCCCCTTTAAAAAAGCATTGAAATCAATGTTTGATTATTCGTGGATGCTTTTGTATGATGAACAAATCCTTCCAAGTTGCATCTTTTGTCATTAGGTTCTTTCAATTGATGAGGAATTTTGTAATAGTTATTTGCATGTTCTTTCACTTAGTAGGTTCTTCCAGTTATATTGTTCATACAAAGGTAATATATGGCTTTTCCCCATGATAATGGTATTGATTATACAAAGACTAAAATGTTTCTCCCCATGATAATCGTCTTATTTATATCTATATCTACTCTTGTGATTCCTCCTCCTAACCCCTTTTGAATCACCACAAACTGAGCTTCCAATCAAAAAAAATTATAATTTTAAGTTGACACAACTTATAACATCTTGTGATGGGTCTTCTTTGCTATTTGGTCTTGAACTTGTTACAACATTCCCAATTCTAATCTAATATTATTGATCTTTTGTCAAAATGTAATATGATATATCATTTTCAGCCTCCAAGTGATCCACTACAATTTGGACCTTCCAAAAGAATGTTATGGTGGAATTATAAAAACTTCATGTTTTTTCCATATTCAAGAATGAGAACTTGTGTGGTTTGTGACATTGATCTTGTAATAGTTAATGATATGAAATTTTGACCCCTAATAAACTAATTTGTCCTTTTTCTAATGAAATCATTCTTTCTTCAATTAGACCTCACAATCTTCATGTGTTTGTTTTATTAGAGCCACTTGTTTAATCCTACTTTTAGGACTAACGAAAAACTTTAACATGAACTCTAAAATTATGGTGAACAAGATTCTAAAATTTACTAAATGTACTTCACTCTTTCCTCTAAAAATCTTTAAATTTCCATGCAATGTCAATGATCCAAAAAAAAAAGGTTAGTAAAAATTTTAAGATGACTCATTTGGAGTCAAACCAAGGATCGTCTCCATTAGTACCAAATGTCATGGACTGTATACCCTAAATAGGATAGAAATGGAAAATATAAGTAATTTTACACATTAAAAATGATAAAAGGTGAAAGAAGAAAATTGTCACTTTGAGGAGCTACCATATTTACACCGTATATTTACAAATGACTCTTTGATGATCCCTAAAACTATATCTCATTTGTATAAATAAAAAACAAAGCCTACTAGTTGAAAATAATTAATTGGCCAATAATGGCAGCAATAATATAATAATTTCACAAAATGGCCTAAGACCTAGGTCTTAACAAGTGAGCTAACTTTACTAATATGATAAAGAGGCATGGTAACGTGTGATACTTGGTCCTATGAAGAAGCTCATGTTAAATAAAAATGGGAGTTTATGATATGGGAATATATCTCCTTAGCGAAAAATCATATATTGGAGTTGGTGTCTCTTTAACCATGGAAAAATATTTTATAGTGCAAGGTGATCTAGAAAACCAAGTTATGTTTAGATGGCAGCATTGATAAGAATAATTTTAAATAGGGTTCACTAGGGGATTCCCTCAAAAAGAAGGTATGAATTACATTAAGACCTTTGCTCTGCCAAGATGAACACCATTTGGATCATGTTTTCACTTGTTGCTAGTTTCTAATGGGAGGTTCCCTAGATAGATGTCAAGTGTATCTTTCTTAATAGAGATCTCCATGAGGAAATTTAGATATATCATTGCTTTAATTTTGTTGATGTCGGTACTTCTTCACTTGTCTATATCTTAATTATAGAATTTTCTTTTCACATCTTAAGTATCCTCTTTATTTCGTAAAGGACCATATGGAAGATTGTACATGTTCCCTATCTCTTTTGACTAGACAATGAATTACTCATTGTACCCCTCTAAAGGTTAGTGCCACTTTATGTCCACATTGTTTGGATAGCCTCAACTATTTGACTCATTGAAAACTAGATAATATTGTCAACAATATTTCCACATACATGTAAGATGCAAGGGAAAATCATGTGAAGGAAACAAAGCAGAGTTTTAGATGCATTAAGGATTACCTTTTGGGCATAAGGATACATTGATATCCAAATTGGATCATTATATTATATTTCATCTATCTCGATGCTTTCAAAGTGGAAAAATTGGAGGAATCGACGAGCAAGGTCAATTTTACCAAGAAGTCCCAATATGAAGATTTGGGATCTAAAACATTTTAGAGTCATTTTGAGGCATTAAACAATGGTTTTTTTTTTGTGGGGGAAGGGGGATATTTCACTTGTGCAAAAACCTATTTTTTTGTTCTATACTCAATGACCTTTTCAATGATGCAAGAATCACATCAATCAGAGTTTGTATGCAAAAGTTATGGCCCCCGCAAGTTGACCTACCATGTTGTCCACCATGATACAAGTGAATGTTGTGTCAACCCTCGTTACTAATTCATATGAGTATATCCACGTGTGGACTTTAAAGAGGACTCTACAAGGTTAACCTTGTAACTCTAGTTAACAATGAGGGAGCCAAACCTTACCCCTAGTTGGCTTAAGATGGATAACGCTATAGCATGGTCAAACTTATTGAAATATACAATAACAATCATCAATATTAAACCTTGTACATGAAAATTTAACCCAAAATTCATAAAACTAACCAAAGAGCGGAACTAGAGAAAGCCATAAAGTCCAAATCCTCATGCCAACTAAACACGCATTAGTATAGCACTTGTAAACTCATTAATAATAACAAATTTGAAACAAGCATGAAATAAATGCAACATCGTTACGTAATTACTTACATGGGTCAAATGGAATATTAAATTGTAAACTTGATCACCTTTTAGGCTCGAACACATAAAATATCCACCAATTAAGTCCCATGAAATGAAATTAATTCATAAATTATTCAATAATAACTCAAGAAATTCTCTAAGTGAATTTGCATTGTCCATCAACTTTTTCATTATTCTTATATAAAATGATACACTTATTACATTATTTACCAAATGTTAGCAATATGTCAATTAGCTATCACATTGTACTCTCCAAGGAAAAAATGATTATGAACCACTCATTTTTTAATTTTTATTTAGTTAAGGTCAAGTCCTTTGGCGATATATGATGGTGTCTAATATATCCCTGGTCTAATGAAGATAAATAGTATGCGAGGGGTAAAACAAAGTTTAGAGACATCATTTTCACCTCTAGATAGTTTATGGTTTCTTGTTCCTTATCTATGAAAGGTGACTACAAGTGGCAAGTTTATTTACCATGATAGTAGCTTTGTTAACATTAGAAATTTAAGGAGTTTTATACATCTAAGGTGTGATCCTTATTTCTAACAATCATTTTTGTTGAGATTCTTTCTACCATTCACACTTATGGTTTGCCTCTTATACATCTTTGCTCATGTATATTCATTTTGTTCTAAATTTTTAATTTTAATATGTCAATATATGTTAATTTTAGTTAACAATGGTATGTTCTTTGCTTAGAGAAATTTACTTCAATATTTCTTATTAGCCCAATTCAATTTCATGTTTAGCAACCACATTAACATGATAGTAAATGATAATAGAACATAAACAAATATCCATAAGACAAGCCAAGACAAGAGGACACAATAATTTGACAAATGTCAGGGAAAAACCCCAATGTGGGGGAAACCCTTTGATCAAATCTTCTTATTATTCTTCAAATTCAGCAAAGAGAGAAAGTACAATTTATAGCAATCAACGGGATGACCTAGCCAGCAAAGTCAATGTTGGTCAAACTAGCAAAATTCCTCCTAATGGAGCTCGGTCAAAGCCATTCAAACTAGGCCTTAAAGAACAGTCAAAGTTAGCACAAAACAATCCTGAATTTCTCGATCAAACCTGGTCAATGCACTGGTCAAGTCTGCGGTCAACGCTACAATCAAACAACCCATATTTCCTTGATTTCCATGCCACCAAACTCGGAATTTGTCCCAAAAATCGAAGTCAAAATGTGAGAGTTAACCCAAACTCAACTTTGGCCAACGTTGTTGCAGAAACACTTAAACAGTCTGAAAATTACAGCTTCCCTTCACATGTGCGGAGGAGAGAGAATGTCTTCCTTAGGTTGTATGAACCAATGAGAAGGAGAGAGAGAATGTGATATGATGTCTAAATGAAGTTTGAGTCCCTCCTTTTTATATCCATCAATGAGGGGTGGTGACACATCTTTTGGGGCTTGTGAGCCTATATTACAATTATGGTCGACCTTGACAATTTGCACATGTGTGAGAAATAAATTCAAAATCCAACTTCTGCTCATCTGAACAAGATGATCTTTAGATCAATCTTGCACCTCTCCGAAATAGGAATCCAACAAAAATATCATCTCCATCATATAAGCAATGCAAAGTGGAGTTTGTCCCTAGTTTCCAAATTTAACACTCCCTCTCAACTAGGGAGAACTCCACCCGACAATCCATTTGTCAACTTGTGCAATCCTGTCACCCAGTACCATCATGTACCATCATATATCATCCTGTGTCGGCTTGTTTTCTTTGTACTCTGTCGATTCTGCTATGTTGTATGAATATTTAATGAAGAATGTTTTATCGAGAGTGAGTCACAAGACCTTGCCACTCTCCACTGACCTGAAGTCAGTTTAGAGGTAAAAACCTCAACCAGACTTGATCCAAGATCAAGTTGTTGTCAAACACAGCCCATCCTAGACACAAAGAGTACGGCAATACACGATGCATCCATCAGTAATGATATGGTCTCTATTATCATTTCCCAACTCATTGGCCAGATGAGAGGTACTTCCCATGAGTCTCGGACTACATGGGTAGGATGTATGTGGGGCATAGATCAAGAGAAGGTGAACCAGCTCAATATCATAATGGTGGGGAAATAACACACCAAGAAGGTAAGGTGAATATAGCTTTGTGATTGCTTATAGCTCCAAGAAGTTATCCCCAAGCCCCGTGGAGCTCCTAGAGCTCAAAGACCAACTCAAGCGGGACTGTCATAAGAGGGTTTCTCCACAATTCCAAGCTTCTCACGGAAGGTTAAGAATTTGACCTTCCCCAAGGGCTTCGTGAGAATATCTGCGACATGCTCATCAGTCCCAATGGTTGGAGCCTTACAGCGCCTCGTTGTACCATATCCCAGATAAAGTCGTACATGATATCAATATGCTTGGAGTGGTCGTGGAACACAGGATTCTTTGAAAGTCGAATCCCACTTTGGTTGTCACAAAGGATCACGGTGGTATCCAGCACATGCCCAAATAGCTCACTGAAGAGCTTCATCAACTAAACAGCTTCACAACAAGCCATACTTGTTGCAATGTATTCGGCCTCGAAGGTGCTCAAAGCAACTGATTTCTGCTTCCTACTCATCTAGGAGATCAAAGCAGAACCTAGGGTGAAGCAACATCGATATTTGTTCTTACGATCCACCACACTACCTGCCCAGTTAGCATCTGTATATCCATGGTTACTGTATCCCAGAGATATCTCAAGAGTCTCTTGGCACCAATCCATTGAATGTGATGAGGCTCGACCATGTATGACTCAACGTGTTCACTGCAAAACATATGTCTAGATAGGAGTTCACTAAGAACATGAGGGCCCCTACAAGTTGACGATACTCGTTAGGATTTCCCAAATCGAGCCGAGCAACACTTCCATGGGTCCAACAGCGTTTTCACACAACTTCTTAAAGTTGAGTTCCATCGGAGTAGTCACGAACTTGCAGTCCACCATCCCAAATCTATCTAGTAGCTTCACAATATATTTTCCTTGAGAAAGGAAAATCTCACTTGGATTTTTCCAGACCTCTAGGCCTAGGAAGTAGTGCATTAATCCTAGGTCATTCATCCCAAACTCAGAAGCTAGCTCCCTCTTACAAGGATGAATAAGAGGGTCAACAGCTGTCCGGAAGAGATCATCCACATAGAGAACCAGAATGAGAGGCTTGTCATTATCAACCCTAAAGTAAATGTTTGGACCAGCATCACTTGTAAAACCCAGCTTCATCAAGTAGATATTGATCCTCTCATACCAAGCCCTGGGGGTTTGCTTAAACCCATAGAGGATTTTCTTCAACCTACATATGTGTGTATCTCTATCTCGAACTTTGAACCCCAAAGGTTGTTCCATATAAACCTCTTCCTTGATCAAACCATGTAAGAAGGTAGTCTTGACATCAATCTGATGTAGACTCCATCCATGCAATGCAGCAAGGGAAATGATCATACGAATGGTGTAGCAAGAAACAGGTGCAAATATTTCATCATAATATATTCTTTCTTTCTGCAAGAAGCCTCAGACAACAAATCTTGTCTTTAATTTTTCATCGCTTCCATCGGCTCCATGCTTGATCTTGTAAATCCATTTCGAGGTGACAATAGATTTTTCCTTCGATCTAGGGACCACATCCTAGACATAATTTTTCATGATCGACTCATATTCTTCATTCATTGCATCCTTCTAAACTTGGTGCTTCACGGCTTCTTCAAATGTTTCAGACTCAAATTGTACAATGGTGTTCATGGCTACTAAGTACCCTTAGTACCTATTCGGCTTCTTACTTTCACGGAATGTTCCCCTTGGAGCAATATGTCTCTCGGCATCTTCGAGAGTGTCTTTAAGCCATGAGGGTCTTCTTTTATTTGAAGAAGGTGGCTCTATTGGATCCATCAGACCTTCAACATCAGGCATTTGTTCATCCTTCGGTTCTCCCTGCTTTCATGTTTTTTCTTCTTTATCTTCCTTTGAGATAGGAAGATCTCTAACCTTCCTAAGGGCAGCATCTTCGTCGAAGGTGACATCATGACATATCTCCACTTCTCTTTGACTAGGCACATAGATTCTATATGCCTTCAAGGTTTCACTATAGGCCACAAACGTTCCCTTCTTTCCATAAGCATCCAATTTTCTTCTCCTTTCTTTCGGCACATGAAAATATACAGGACTTCCAAAAATTCTAAAATGAGAAACATCAGGTTTCTTACCAATGAGGAATTCTTCGAGTTTTGGAGTCCAATGCTTGATGTGGGCATCTATTTTAAACATACACAGCAGTGTTGGCAGCTTCTCCCCATAGGAACTTTTGAAGACCTTGGTCATGAAGCATGCCGTGCCAACTTCCAGAATGGCTCTATTCTTCCTTTCGCCAACATCTTTTTGTTCGGGAGTATACGCAGTAGTTGTCTCCCTCTTAATGCCAACTTCCCTGCATTAGTCATTGAAGTCATTTTACTCATATTTGGTTTCATTATCGGTCCTCAAAAATTGTATCTTCTTCCTTGTTTGATTTTCAACCAAGGCCTTGAAGGTGCGGAACCATTTGAATACTTCGTCATTTTTCTTCAAGAAGTATATTCATGCCTTGCAGGAGAAGTCATCTATAAAAGTGACATAATATACGCATCCTCCCAAGGATGTTACGGACAACATACCAGATAGATCAGAATGAATAAATCATAGAATATCAGAAGTCTTGGAGTTACTTCAGGGGAATGGTCCCCTTGTATGCTTTCCTTCAGCGCAACCCTGACATACACCTTCATGATCATCTTTGAAATCGAGCATACATGTGACCACCTTCCTTGCTTCGAGAAGGGCTTTATCATGAAGGTGTGCAAACCTCTGGTGCCATAACTCGGATTGAAGATTTGTGTTACATGTCATGGCTCCCAATGGACTTCCTCCAACCTGATAGAGTGTATCAACTATGACACCAAGAGTGAATGCTTCTTTGAAATTCCTCTTCCAAATGAGCACTTTCCATCGATGAATGACCCCTTGAATCCTTTGTCTTCCATTGCCGAAATAGACACTAGATTTTTCTTCAAGTCAGGTACATACAACACATCTTGCAAACGGAGGACTTGACCTTGATTTAGATGAAGGGTCACAATCCTTGTTCCTTTCACGAGATAGGTGGCATTGTCTCCAAGGATAATTTCCAAATTTGTATCATTTTCAATCAAATCAGAGAGGGCCACTTTATATCTAGTGAAGTGCCTTGAGGCACCACTATCAATCAACCAGTTATCTAGGGTGTCGAGAGGAGATGCAGCGGAGAGGGCAAAGATAAGAATATATTCATTTTTATTGTTATCAACAACATTAGAATCATTATACCTAGAGTTCCTTGACCTCTTGAATGGTTGACCATTTCCATTTCCATTTCGATGGGAGCCTTTCTCTTTCCTTTGTTGTTGAACATGTTGTTCCTTTGATTTCCATTCCCCCCGAAGTTGTTATCGTTGTTGTAGTTATCATCTTGGGGAGAGTCCCTTCTATTGGGACACTCTCTAGCATAATGACCAAACCTGTTACAATTGTAACGTCTACCCTTCCTTCCTTTGGGACCCGCTCTTCCTTGACCTTGATTTGTCGGACCAGCATTATTCTTCTTCTTTGCATGAGCGGAGAAGGCAGTAGGTTCACCTTCATTTCCATTTGAGGATATCTCTCTCTCTCCATCATCCTTGTCTCCTCTCGAGTGCATCTTGTCAACAATTCATCAAAATCAAGAATTATATTATTATTGAGAATAGTGGTATTGAATACATACCATGCTCAGGGAAGTCCTCCATGAGCAATGAGAGTGAGCTCTCAATCAACTATGACCCCTCCAATACCTAAGAGATCATTCTTGATTTCGGTGAGCCTCATGAAGTAGGATTGGATGGAGTCTCCCTTGTCCATCTTGATGTCCTTCAACTTGTTCTTCAAAAAGAAAATTTGATTAGCATTGCTAGCCCTGAACATGCTAACCAACTTATCATACATCTCCTTAGATGCGCCCAACTCGGAGATATAAGCAACCAAGTGCTTGTGAATAGAATCTATGATGATCTTCTTCGCCTTGACCTCTCATTTCTTGTACTTTGTCTTAGTGGCAGTCGGTGCATTTGATGTAGGCTCGGTGATCTTTCCCTACAAATAATCCATAACTTCTTGTTCCTCCAATGTCAGATCCAAGGACATTTTCCAAGCATGATAATCAGACTTATCATTGAGCTTGTCATCAGATTTGAAGTATGATGAGGAAACCATTGACCCTTGTCCTTGTCTAATCAACTTTCAGTTATTGTACTTCTCACTCCTGGTTGGGCTTTGTCTACACCTCAACTCTAATACCATTTTCTTTTAGTTAACGATGGTATGTTCTATGCTTAGAGCAATTTACTTCAATCTTTCTTATTAGCCTAATTCAATTTCTTGTTTAGAAATCACATTAACATTGACGGTAAATGTTGATAGAACATAAACAAATATCCAAAAGACAAGTCAAGACAAGAGGACACAATAATTTGGCAAATGCCAGGGAAAAACCCCAATGTGCGGAAAACCCTTTGATCAAATCTTCTTATTATTCTTTAAATTCAACAGAGAGAGAAAGTACAATTTACATTAATCAACAAGATGCCCTAGCTAGCAAAGTCAACGATGGTCAAACCAACAAAATTCCTCCCAATGGAGCTAAGTCAAACTGAGTCAAAATTGGCCTCAAAGAAAAGTCAAAGTCAACCCAAAATAGTGTTGAATTTCTCAGTCAAACCAGGTCAACGAATTAGTCAAATATGTGGTCAACGCTACAATGAAACAGCCCAGATTTCCTTGGTTTTCCTGCCACCAAACTTGTCCTCCCAAACTCGAATTTTGTCCCAAAAATTGAAGTCAAAATGTGAGTTGACCCAAGGTCAACACTAGTCAATGCTGCTGCAGAAACCCTTAAACAATTTGAAAATTACAATGGCCCTTTCACACATGCGAAGGAGAGAGAATGTCTTCCTTAGGTTGTACTAACAAATGAGAACGAGAGAGAATGTGAGATGAGATGATTTCCAAATGAAGTTTGAGTCTCTCCTTTTTATATTCATCAATGAGGGGTGGTGACACATCTTTTGGGGCTTGTGAACCTCCATTACAATTTTGGCTAACCTTGACAATTTGCATGTGTGAGAAATAAATTCAAAATCTAACTTCTGCTCATCCGAATAAGATGATCTTTAGATCAATCTTGCACATCTTTGAAAGAGGAATTCAACAAAAATAGCATCTCCATCATATGAGCAGTGCAAAGTGGAGTTTGGCCCTAGTTGCCTAATTTAACAATATAGAATTACATCACATAATAGCCTAAAATATCCTAAAATTTTACACATCTAAATGGTCAATTTTGAACATTTTGATTAACAATCTACTCACATGATCTCTCAAGAAAGTACTTAAAAAAACGGTTAAAAAAAAGAAGTATCGCAAAATCTACACTTTCCATTAAACATACCACAAGCATAACCTTCCAATTTAAAAAATGGAATTGACACTAGTTCATTGTCAAAAATTTGGAGAGTTTTCTTAAAATGTTGTTCCATTTTAGTAATGAGATTACAAGGTCCCCCTTCCCCATTATGGTCATTTTATGATGAGTTGTACCCAAATTACAATAAGAATATCCAACATTCTCTATGCTCAAAAACAATTCGGCTGAAACAATGCCCCTGGTTATCAATTTTGCCCAATTCGTACAATGCCTCCTTTTAAAAGTATCGTGTACAAAACAAGCAAGACTCCTACTTACATGGATGAGACAACCCGAAGCGAAAAGCATGCCTGTAGAAAATTCAAACGTTGGCCGAAAGTATTAAACACCCCCCTATTTTACCATTAAGCAAAAAATCAATTATAATACCACTTGTCAAATAAATAATATAATTAAATTTCCACTTACACAAATAAATATAATAGGTATCCAGAGGAATGTAAAACCAATAATTATATCTCTTCTTAAAATAATTAGAATAATAATAAAACACATTATAAACCAGCATAAATGCATTTAAGTATGGATCTAACATGAGACGAGAGATCAAATTTCTTCAAGTGCAAACATTTTTAGAGTGCAAAATACAATGTGTTATTTTTCATTGTTTAAATGGTAGTTTTGAATGTTAAATAAAGTATATATAGGATCAAATAAAAGTTTTAACCATAAAAACTTAATTTTTTTTCTGCATATAAATATATATGAAGTCGGTATTGATATAAATTAGTCAACATAGATCTTCAAATAGTTTATTTAAATCTCTTGTTGAAATATTTTTGAAAAGTATAAGATTTAAACATGTGATTCACTCTTTTTTTTTTTACTTCAAGTTACTTTACAACATATTCGTTTTTTTTTTTTTTAATTATAGCCTACATTATTTTTCTATTTAGAACATAATTTTATTTTTTATTTTAATTATAGCCTACATTATTTTTCTATTTAGAACATAATTTTATTTTTTATTTTTATTATAAAGGGGCACGGACAAACGGACAGGCAAACTTACACATCCCCTCATACTGAGCTGTAGAATAAGTCTTCCGCTCAATAACATGTGTAAAATTTTCACTTTAAACTGACCAAGGCAAAAAAACACATATTGTTAATTTACATACCTTACCACTGCTTTCACCAAATCCCAGGAAAACATAAATCCTGAGTTATTTCTACAAATTTTCCTATTTGATCAAATGTGATTGCAGAAGTAAACGAATTGCATGTTTTCAAAATATAAGATATCTAGTTTATGTAATGTATTGCCAAATGTAGTTAGTTATAAGTAAATTGAAAGAAATATAAGATATTTTAATATTAGTTTATGTACTATATTAACAAATGTGGTTAGTTTTAAGAATAACAATAAATTAAAAGAAATGGTAACAGAACTTTGGTTAGTGTATAGAATTGATTTTGAAAATATTCATATAAAATGTTTCAAGGGTTTGTTCAATTAGTTAAGATAATTTGTCAATAACTAGGTCAAAGGTTACAGGTTTAGATTCAAATCTAGTCATTTTTCTTGAAGTTACCAGCCGTTATATTGGTTGGTGGTTTAGCCACTCTCCATCCAAATATTCTGGGGAAGAGAATCATACACGATTTTATTTATAACCAAAAAACACTCTTAAATGTTTCGGGCCAGATCCTCTCTGCTCTCGTTTATATGCAGTGTAATTACAGCTGATCAAAGCAATACTCGGAATAATAGTATTTAAATATCCAAAATTCAAATAGAATGCTGTAAAAATGCAAGTTTGAAATAGAACGAGTAAAAGGCAGCTGGAGTAAAATCGATAAATCTTTCTGGCATAATTTAGTTTACTGCTCAATTATTTTTATCCAGACATGGACGCAACACTACAGTTGTACAATAGGATCTAAGATTATTGGTGCTTAGCTTAAATAGGGATTTCCCGAAAGCAGAATAAAGTCCTCAATGCATTGCAAAAGAAAGGAGGAACTTATGAAACTCGGAACACTTCGCTTATATTTTCCCAAACTAGTGTTGAAAAAACAAGACTATCCAAGCAAGGATCACTAAAAATGTTCTGAATCTTTCGATATAAGAGGATGTAACTACAACACAAAAGTCATAAGGCTTACCACATAAATATATAAGATGATACTTTCTTTTTCATCGAGCTTTGTCCATTAAACAGACAAGTGACAAAAACTTTAGTTTCTGTTAGTAAAAACAAAATAAACACTGCCATTTTGATATAAATAGATAAACAGTGATATACATGCTACAAAAAAACCAGGGAATTTGACTCTGAAATTTTGAGCCGTGATTTCTTTTGCCCATTTTTTACTGAAATTTATATTTAATTCATCATTCAGAATACAGAAACGACGCCACAAAGAACAGGCTTCGTGAACATTGCTCAAGCTGGTATTTAAGTTATTCCATCCAGCCAGCTGCAGTATGCTGCCATACTATTCTTCTCAGAAAATGTTTGAGAACTCAGGTGAAAAACAAGATATTGAACAACTTTGGAGATCAACATCTCCATTTTACAGTTTTTGTTCATCTTAAAAATTTCAGATGGCAGCCTAACTATCTTATTGCTACAATTTTACAACCTTATTCATACATCTCAAGCATCCAACCTCCTCAACTTCGCCGAAGCCTTTGAAGTTGGTGCTATTTCATAAATTGGGAAAGAATAACATAAGCAAATACTTCAGGACAGCTTAAGTATTGAGAAATAACCCTTCAGAGATGGTCCAGGAAGTAGCATAATCTCAACTATTTGATCTGCAACAGTACCATTCAAAAATAAATACAGCAAATTGATGATTTGAAAGCATGCCTATAAGCCAATCTACAAATAGGAACATGACAGAGTACTTTATTCTGCTTTAGGATATATGCAAAACTCCCAGAGTTTCCCAGTTACAAACATACTTCAGAAAGTAGGTATCCAATTATCTTTAAGTTGATATGCATAAACATGTTAAAAAGCATGTAAATTGTTTTTCATTAATGTGCATTCTCTGGTTTTTGTGTGGGAAGATCTCGTATACAGACTAAACAAAGTCTATTGACTAAACAACGTTTGCAGCTTCCTTGTACTCCATGATGGCAAAAGGCATACTGCATCATGCCAAGCGAGACATACCAATCTAAAAGAAAATGCCTGAATATTGATGGGTGGTTGCATTTGCCATAATTTACTGTAAACCTGAAGTTGATAAAAACAAACGTGCCCATAAATATTGAACTTTCTATCAAGAAATGAAACGGTCTTCTCATTGTCACTCCACATATATTGAAATTAGAAAGAAAGCCTCACTATATAAATTATGGAGATTGAGAAGCTCCATATGATGAAAGTCGTGCTTGCCACCATTTGATCATTCAATAAGTATATATTTGCTTAGAACATGGGACACAACTCTCAAAATTAGGTATCAAAATATTTGGGAATAAGGTTAAGCAGTTATATTGAAAAGTTCAGATGTTTTAGAGCCACTGATTCATGGTTGATTTGGGAAACCTAGGGGAAGTTTGGAGGAATTTTTGTGGATTGAATGAAAGGTGGCATCTGTTGAGATTTTGTGTATTGGGGTAGCATCGGATGTGCTCTAGCTCCCAAAACTTGTGGAGGGACTAGAGTACACCTGATCTACAAGACCCGGAAAGGGATTTGGGAAATTTCATCTGGTTTGGGAGATATTTAATTAATTAGTTATTTTAATGTATTTCCTAAGTCTAAACTTCGAAAAAATTAAATAATTAAAGTTAATTAAATTAAACATGTGATGAAATTGTCTTAAGTCAAACAAATCAACTTTCTTTTAATCTTAGCCATTGATTCAAGATCTGATCATGGCCATTGGTTTCCCAACGAGAAAAGTATAAAGGAAAGGCTTGGGGTCATTTGTAAAGACACATTGAGGCAGAGCACTAAAGCTAAGTTGAGATTCTAGGGCGTGGTTTGCTAAGAATTCTTAGAAGTGTTTCAGCTGCAGAGAGGGGAGTTTAGGCAAAGGGGATGGTGTAATCCCAATGCCTAGAATCAGCAAGAGACAGAGAGCAGCTTCCAGAGGCAGCAGGAGCAGAAGCAGAGAGGGCAACAGTTGTGCAGCGCAGGGGCAACTTCAGCTACGTAGGTGCTACGCAGTCTCTCTCGGGGCAGCGTTAGGCAGCAGGAGACCCTCTAGGGTTACGCAGAGTCCCTCAAGGGTAGCGTAAGTTCTATGTCACCCATTCTGGGGTTACACAGCCCTCTCCAGGCCAACACAGAGGGACGCAGAGGCTGCAGAAACTGACGCAGGGGCTTCAGGGGCAGCGTTGGGGTTTCTAGGGCCAAGATCTAGCTGAGTCCTATAAATCCTGTTTGCGGGCGTGATTTAGTCAATATTTTGGCTTCGGAACAGCGGGTTAGCTGTAGATCTACATTTTATCTGTCAGGTTTTCCAAATTTGGAACCTAGATTTGTTGTATTCAGAAAACTCTTGATCATAAAACCCTCCAGCAGCCAGAAGACCAATTTTCCCGCATTGGGTTTTTCCAAGGACTATTGTCCAGAAAATCCTTGTGTCACTTTGTCTATGTGTGCATGTACTTTTCTGTTTTAGTTCTGAATCGGCAAAAGTCTATTATGTGTTTGCTTCGATATTAATCTGAAGTTCTAGCATTAATAACTTAATTAAGTAGGAGAAGCATAACCAGATCTAACAGTAGATTTCTACATAAGTAACATTCAGAAATTTTCACAGCATCATAATGGGTTTCTGACCACTCATCCCTATAACAGCGAACCTATTCTTAGATCATTTAAGGCAAATTCAATTGCAAAACATCAATTAACATATGAATATTCAATTCAAATAAATAAATATGAAAAAAACTGTGAAAACACTAGATTCAAACTGCGGAGACACACTCCAATGTTTGAATCATTGCCTATACAAGTATAGAAAACAAAATACACTCAGTTCTCACATTTTTTATCAGAAACCTTTCCCTTTACATCACTTCCAAATAATACATAATATCAACTATAAATATCCTTCATCTTCTGACTCTTCTGCTTCCATCACAGTGGTTTCTACTTCTTCCATTACATATGGATGTCTTCTTCCTGTTGGGCTCTCTGTATAAAATAGAATCACAAGTCATATGATGTGATTCTTCTAACGACCCACAACCCAACTTTCGGTCAGGATCTTCAACACAACCATCTTTTATATTTCGCACTTCATTAACCTGCAACTTAACCTTGCTATGTCTTTCAAGGGCCTACAAGATATCTTTGTGGTCCACCTGATTATCTCCAACCTGTCAATCCAAAACATAACCTTGTGGGACCTTCACATGTTCACAATCTAGCCCTGTGATTCCCACAACTTCTCCTATACCACAACTTTCCCGCAAATTCAAACTTGCAAGCTTTTCTTGCAGAGCACATCTGATACACAATATCCTCCAATACTTGACAAAAATGGTTTTACCTCAATTCCTATCTCTTTTGGGAATGTTATCCACCAACCTATCTAGCTAACCCTAGGAGAAAATTTTTCTCTTACGATGCAATTTGCTAGCCAGCAGCCTTACAATGATCTATAGATAGCCAGCCTCAGATGCCTTTCATCCCCTCTAGTCAATGCATTCATTCATCTAGTTTGCTCATCTAATGAAGGTGGGTCATCAATTGTGAGGTACATTAAACATTTTTGTATTCAAGTGCTTTCATTTACCATTTAAAGGGCATTCTAGTATGAATTACAGATTGAATTAGATGATAAACCACAATTGGTTGTATACTTGTTCTCTTGCTTCACCTTGGTGGTTATCACTTACCCCTAGGCTATTGTAACCTTCCTTAGGGCATGTTGCCTCAAAATCTAGCAGGCCTTGTAGAGGGGTGCTCTACAAGGCAAGCACCAAACTAAGTGATACCCCTAAAACAAGTTTAATCACAAACTATCCTTGAGTTACAGGCCAACTCACTAGCTTCAATCATAAATGCTCTAATAAGCCCACACGAGTGAGCCGCTAGCTTTGTAGGGCTGACGTCATGCATGAAATAGCCTACAAATGCCATGTCCAAGTGTTATGAGGTGTCCAAGGTGATGTAGAAGCATATAAAGATCAAGATTTGAGGGTTCACCTCAATGATTCCCTCTGATCCCAAAATCCAGATGGGGCACCAGAAAGTGGTCTCTATGAGTTTCCAACTACTCAAAGTGTCCATCTCTGCTACAACGTTGAGGGCTTTCCATGTGCAACTAGCCCTCCTAATCTTTGAAGGTGATATCATCCTCATCTGGGCCTTGCATTAGTTATCATCCATCAATCTGTGCTAAGGCTGGCCTAATGGCATGTCAGGTCCAGGTTCATGTATTTCTCATTTTTCGTGTAGCAAGGTCCATCGAAAGTATGCAACATGGGTATGCTTTGGATGGGGAATTAAATGTTGCATCCAACGAGTGCTCCCACTAGAAATTTGAGTAAAACTGTGGGGAGATAAGCTGAAAATACGAGTTGAAAAAGTAGTTTTTTTTCCCTCCAAAATTTGATGTGGTAATCCAATCTTATTTTATTATTTCCACTATTATTCTATAATATTCCTTAGGAGGCCTATTTTAGACCTCAAAATTTCTCTAATGGAACATGTGTGATATGTTGTTGATGCTAGGAGGCCCAATGCTTCACCTGTTTGTGCCAATATACTTCTCTAATGATTTGGGTCCCTATGGATGAAGTGCCCAAGACATGGGTTGTTGAACCACCTGACAATCACAACATAGATTCTCATTAACGCAACCAGTCATTAGGGACAAAAATCATTATTGCATCTAAGTGAACCAAGCTTGAGTGTCACGGGCAATTTAATACTTCTTATAAAGATCCTCTTCCAAAATCAGGGCCTTGAACTCACAATGGTGCTTCCTCCCTGAGTAGTGTGAAAATTTATGAACCTAAGTTACAGAAACCCTACTGCAATTTTCTGATTTACTTCTCCTATTTGTTCTATTAAATTAACAAATTATTTTTCTGAATTATTCAACAAAAACATCAACGTAAACTCTACTGCAGCCTACACATACATACATCTCATTTACTGAAGCATAATGCACACATGACAAAGGACATAGCGTTTTTTGGACAATGTCCCTGGAAAAACCGAATGCGGAAAAACCCAATGCGGGAAAACCGGTGCAACAACTCTTAGAAGGTCTGTTTATTAAGAAAAATATCTTAATACAATCAAGGGCACCAGCAGTGGTTTACCCAATAGAGAAATCATGGCAAATGTACCTCTATCACTCAGAGATAGAAAATATGGTTGATTTAGTTGAGGCTTCACACCTTCTAAATAATGTTGAATACAAGCCTTTTCTAGCCCACTGGAAATCCCAACGCTGCCTCTCCCAGAACTACGTCAACTCTACATAGCTGTTAGAGCCTCTGCACAGCACAGGTTACTCCTGCGTCACCCCTTTGGGCTCAGCGCTGCCTCTGTGTCACCCTAAAGGGCCTACGTCAGCCTTTGTTGCCTCTGCGTGAGCTTGGCTGGGTTGCGTCCCTCCTACTGGGTCTTTGCGTTGGCCTCGAATCTAAATATCCCTCGTCGATCGGCCCCTCACCAGCACTGCAAGCTTATTCCAAATTCTCAGCAAACCGCGCCCCAAAATTTCAACTTAGCTCAAGTGCTACGGCTCTATGTGTGTCCTCCAACTGACCCCAAGCCTTCCTTTATTACTTTTCTCGTTGAAAAATCAACAGTCGCGATCTAATCTCTAATCAGCGACTAAGATTAGAAAAGACTTGATCCACGTCACTTACAACATTTTCACCCACATGTTTAAATTAATTCCCTTTAATTATTTAATTTTCCTAAGTTAGACTTAGGGTCTCCATTAAAATAATTAATTTTTAGAATAACTTAGGCTCCAGGTAGAATTTCTCCAAACGATTTATGGGTATTGGAGACCTCATGTGTTCTAGCCCCTCCACAAAGTTTCGAAGCTAGAGCACATCTGATGCTACCCAAAATATCAACACTCCCACTTAGCGAGGAATGTGCTCTAGCAACACTTCACTCCATAAGCGTTACTCTGATCCATGGCATCGGTCCCATGCACTGTTGATGCTCGGCCTGCTGCCCTTCATCCACTGCGCTGCTAGTTTTTGTATTGTTGCCCATGTTACTACCACTGACACTGCCACATCTGTACTGCAACTCCCTCTCAAATGCTGCATCATGTTGCCCATAGCACTGCCACTGCTAACTGTTGCACTGCAACTCAGTTGCTGAGAAGTAAGCAACTGAAGGACATCACCCAAAATACTGACAGACAAGTCAGGTTGGTTGCATCTCGACACTGAAGCACCCTCTGTTGTTGCTTTGTGCTGACCCTCTGAAGTTCTGTGTTGTTTTCTGCTTTGCACTCCGTAAGCACTACCTCTGAGCTACTAAAATCCCATCAGCCTCTGCATTGTTGCTTCCACACTTTTGTTGCCTCTGCTCTACGTTGCTCCAGTCTTCAATGTCCTAGCACTGCCATAGTACCTCCACGATCCTCTAAACCAACTAACTCCATTCATCCTGCTACTATCCTTAAGGGCTCTCGTAGCTCGTATGTGATCGAAGAGTTTGGGCACCTCAAGGATCCTACCCTTCATCTGCAGTTCAAGAGAACTACAGATCTATGTCGCCCCACCTCTTCTCTCAAGGCACATGAGCACTGTAAATTTTTGTAGATGTTCTATGCTTGATGCAACTTTACTTTTTATCCCAAATATCAGTCGACAATCACATAAACAAGAAAGTAAAATGCAGATAGAACATACCAGTAGATCGACAGAAGACAAGCCAAAAATATGTGTGTTGGTACATTACGGCGGTCAGCAGGATGCTTCAACCAGCAAAGTCTCAATACGATCAGCCAACCAGAAGTGTCACACAACCCTCTCGGACAACAAGATCAGTCAACCAAAAGTCAACGAAAGTCAACAATGTCAATCAATGGTCAACGCAAAACAGTAGCAGCAAAAAGTCAACGCAGTCCAGTCAAAGTCAACGATCAACCTTGATTTCAGTGCCAAAAAATGCGGACTAGGAAAATCGAAATTTTCACCAAGCTTGGGGTCAGTTTGACCAAGCGTTGACCAAAGTCAACGTTGGTCAAATCTACGCTGAAAAACCCTAGGTCAGAAACAGAAATATTCTTGCTGCAATTTTCCCACGTGTGAGAAGAAGAGACTCCAATAGATCATCGAACCAATCAGATGAGGAGAGAGAATGTGATGTGATGGGTGAATTAAAATGACCTCCAACGTTGACCTATTTATATCCATCAATGAGGGTGTGTGACACAACTGTTGGGACTTCAAGCCTACATTTCATTTCAGGCCAAACTGCACATATTTTGAATAAATTCAAAATAAATGTACTCATTGTATCAAGATGATCTTTAGATCGATCTTGCACCTCTCTAAAAGAGGAATCCAATAAAAATATTGGCATCTTCATCTAAGCGTCACAACATGGAGTTTGGACCTAGTTGTCCAAAATTAACACTCCCTCTCAACTATGGAGAACTCCATCCACCTGTGCCATCCAAACATTGTGCGTCATCCTGCTATAACTTGCTTTGCTGGCTTCTCCTTTATTTCAGAACAAAAGTGGGTCAGTCACAAAGACATCATTCCCCGCTAACAGATTCAGCCCAAAGGTCCGAAACCTCTATAGGACTCAAAAAGAGTCACATACCAACCCGAAGTTGGTTTACCTGACCCAAAGTCAGTTGTAAGTCTGAAACCTCACTAGAATTGATCCCAGATCAAGTGGTTGGACACGTGCCATCCTAGACATAGAGAGTACAACAATCTCTGTTGCATCCATCAGTGTTTGCTACTGGTCTCTAGCTTTTCCCACCTCAGTGGCCAAATGAGAGGTACTTCCCATGAGTCCGGGACTCAATGGGTAGGATGCATACGGGGGCACAGATCATGAGAGGTGAACCAACTCAATCATCATAACGGTGGGGCAGAAGCACCACAAGGTTCGGCAAGCCTAGCTCCATGTGTGCTTATAGCTTCGAGAAGCTATCCCCAAAGCCCATCAGAGCTCCAAGAGCTCCTCGTCCAACAGGACCCTCGGCATAGGGTCGTTCCACGATACCAAGATTCCCATGGAAGGTTAGGAACTTCCCCTTCCCCAAGGGCTTTGCGAGAATATCTACGACCTGCTCATCAGTTCCTATATGATCAAGCCTTACGACGCCTCGTTGTACCATATCCCGAATAAAGTGGTACCTGATATCAATATGCTTGGATCGATTGTGGAACACAGGATTCTCGGACAACCGAATCCTGCTCCGGTTATCACAGAGTATCACGGTGGTATCTAGCACATGCCCAAACAGCTCACTGAAGAGCTTCCGCAACCCAACTGCTTCACAACAGGCCATACTTGCTGCAATGTATTCAGCCTCCACAGTGCTCAAAGCCATCGACTTCTACTTCCTGCTCATCCATGATATCAAAGCAGACCCAAGTGTGAAGCAGCATCACGATGTGCTCTTACAATCCACCACACTGCCAGCCCAATCGGCATCGGGATATCCATGGAGTGTCACGCTCCCGGTAGTGTATTTCAGCCCATGGTTTATCGTTCCTTGAAGATATCTCAACAGATTCTTGGCACCAACCCAGTGAAAGTGATGAGGCTCAACCATATGTTGACTCAAAGTGTTCACTGCAATACATACATCCGGACGGGTGTTCACTAAGAACACCAGGGCCCATACAAGTTGACGATACTTAATAGGATTTGCTAACACAGGCCCAGCAGCGCTGCCACTCAACTTCTTAAAGTTGAGCTCCATCGGTATCGACATGGACTTACAGTCCACCATTCCAAATCTTTCCAGAAGCTTCACAATATATTTTCCTTGAGAAAGGAAAATCTCGCTAGGTCTTTGCCAGATCTCCAGGCCTAGGAAGCAATGCATTAGTCCTAGGTCCTTCATCTCGAACTCAGCAGCAAGCTCCCTCTTACATTGATGAATGAGAAGGTCAGCACCTGTCAGGAAGAGGTCGTCCACATACAGCACCAGAATGAGAGGCTTTTCTCTATCAACCTTGAAGTAAAAGTTCGGATCAGCATTACTACAAGTGAAGCCCAACTTCATCAAGTAGCTCTCTATCCTCTCGTACCAAGCTTTGGGTGCTTGCTTCAACCCATAGAGGGCTTTCTTCAACCTGCAAATATGGGTGTCCCGATCCTGGACTTCGAACCCCAGAGGTTGCTCCACATACACCTCTTCCTTTATCGCACCATGCAGAAATGCGGTCTTCACATCCATCTGATGAAGGTTCCATCCTTGCGTAGCAACAAGGGCTATGATAGATCGAATGGTGGTATATCGAGCTACAGGTGCAAATATATCATCATAGTCTACGCCTTCCTTTTGAGAGAAGCCACGAGCAACGAATCTTGCTTTGAACTTTTTAGCACTTCATCAGATCCATGCTTGATCATATAGAGCCATTTCGAGGTGACAACCGCTTTATCCTCCGGTCTTGGAACCACATCCCAGACATCATTTTTCATAATGGACTCATATTCTTTGTGCATAGCATCATTCCAGACTTTATGCTTTACAGCTTCCTCAAAAGATCTAGGCTCAGATTGTACGATTGTACTCATGGCTGTTAGATACCCTTGGTATCTATTCAGCTTCTTGCTTTCACGGAATGTCCCCCTTGGAGACATATGTCTCTCGGCATCCTCGAGAGTGTCCCTGAGCCATGACGGTTTTCTCTTCATTGAAGGAGGTGGATCAATAGGGTCCATCGGTCCTTCAACATCGGGCATCGTCTCATCCTTCGGTTCTTCTTGATTTCCAGGCCTTGCTTCATGATCTTCCTCAAATCTCGGAAGATTGATTACTTTCCTCAGGGAAGCATCTTCGTCAAAGGTGACATCGTGGCATATCTCCACTTCCCTTTGACCAGGCACATAGAATCTATAGGCCTTCGAAGTTTCATTGTAGCCCACAAACATTCCCTTCTTCCCAGAAGCATCCAACTTGCTCCTCTTCTCCTTCGATACATGGAAATAAACAGGACATTTAAAAACTCTAAAATGTGAGACGTCAGGTTTCTTACCAGAGAAAACCTCTTTGGGAGTTTTGGAGTCTAGAGCGGAATGTGGGCATCGGTTTTGTATATACACAACAGTGTTCACAGCTTCTCCCCACAGAAACTTCCAAAGACCTTGGTCACATAGCATGGCATGGGTAGCTTCCACAATGGTCATGTTCTTTCTTTCAGCAACGCCATTCTCCTCAGGAGTATAGACAGTTGTGGTCTCCCTCTTGATGCCAGCTTGTCTGCAAAAGCTCTTGAACTCATTCGTCTCATATTCAGTGCCATTATCGGTCCTCAATATCTTGATCTTCTTCCCTGTTAGATTTTCCACCAAGGCTTTGAAGGTACGAAACCACATGAAAGCCTCATCCTTCTTCTTCAAGAAGTATATCCAAGTTTTGCGAGAGAAGTCATCTATGAACGTCATATAATAAGAACATCCTCCCAAGGATGTCACGGGCAGCATACCAGATAGATTAGAATGTACCAATTGCAAGACATCAGATGTCTTTGTGACACTTGAGGGGAAAGGTCCCCTTATATGCTTTCCTTCGGCACAGCCCTGACATACACCTTCATGATCATTTGTGAACTCGGGCATCCCCATCACCACCTTCCTTGCTTCGGGAAGGGCTTTGTAGTGAAGGTGTCCAAACCTTCGGTGCCATAGTTCATTCTGTCGAATAGTATCACATGTCATCGCTCCCAGTGGACTTCCTCCAACCTAGTAGAGTGTATCAACTCTAAACCCAATTGTGATAGCTTCCTTGAAACTCTTCTTCCAAATACGCACCTTCCCATCAATGAATGCCACATTGAAACCTTTGTCTTCTATGGCCGAAATAGACACAAGGTTCCTCTCCAAATCAGGTACATATAGTACATCTTGCAAGCGGAGGACTTGACCTTTGGAGGGTCACAGTCCCTGTCCCTTTCACGGGATATGTGGCATTGTCTCCAAGGATAATTTTCAGATTAACATCCTTCTCAACCATGTCAGAAAGTGCTTCTTGAACCCAGTGATGTGCTTTGAGGCACCACTTTCTATCAACCAGACATCCATAGTGTCGGGTGGAGATGCAACACAGAGGGCAGATACGAGAATGAATTCATTTCTTTTATCATCAACAACATTTGATTCCTCATAATTGGAATTTCTTGACCTTTTGTAAGGTTGCCCATTTCCACCAGAGGGAGCCTTCCTCTTTCCTTTGAACCTGTTGTTCCTCTGATTGCCATTCCTTCGGTTGTTCTTGTTGTCATTATCATCAGGAGAATCCTTCTTGAAAGGACATTCTCTAGCATAGTGGTCGGTCTTGTGACATGAGTAACATTTCCCTTTCTTCCCTTGGACCCCTGCTCTTCCTTTGTTCCTTGGACCACCAAAGTTCTTCTTCTTAGCACGAGTAGTGAAGGGAGCATTTTCTTCATTTTCATATTCCTTCATCCTTGTCTCTTCTTGTACGTATCTCGATAGTACTTCATCAAAATCAGGTACGACATTGTTATTGAGAATGTTAGTGTTGAATACATGTCATTCGGATGAGAGACCTCCAAATGCGATGAGAACCATCTCTCGATCAGCTACTGTCTCCCCAATAGCGAGAAGATTATTCCTAATTTCGGTCAACCTCATAAAATATGATTGGACAGATTCATCCCTGCCTTTCTTCAGATCCTTCAGTTGATTCTTAAATAATAGGACTTGATTTGCATTGTTGGCCTTTAACATGGTGACCAACTTATCATACATCTCCTTCGATGTGCCCATCTCAGAAATGTAGGCAACCAGACTCTTATGAATCGAGTCCCTGATCATCAGCTTTGCTTTGAGTCCATGACATCTTGGTCTTCCAACATAAGATCCAATGTCATCTTCCAGGCATGGAAGTCTTCCTTCCCAGTCAATTTGTCATCAGCTTTAAAACCATTGTAGTTTGAGGTACCCATATTCTTCTTCGGTGATTGCTACAAACTTGGGCTTTGTCTTCACCTCAACTCCCATACCATGTAAATTTTTGCAGATGTTCTATGCTTGATGAAACTTTACTTTTTACCCCAATATCAGTCAGCAATCACATAAACAAGAAAGTAAAATGCAGATAGAACATACTAGCAGATCGACAGAAGACAAGCCAAAAATATGTGTTGGTGCGTTACGGCGATCAGCAGGATGCCTCAACCAGCAAAGTCTCAATACGGTCAGCCAACCAGAAGTGTCACACAGCCCTCTTAGACAACAAGATCAGTCAACCAAAAGTCAAGGAAAGTCAACGTTGTCACAATCAACGGTCAACGCAAAATAGCAGTAGCAAAAATTCAACGCAACCTGGTCAAAGTCAACGGTCAACCTCGATTTCAGTCCCAAAAAATGCGAACTAGGAAAATCGGAATTTTGACCAAGTTTGGGGTCAATTTGACCAAGCATTGACCAAAGTGAATGTTGGTCAAATTTGCACTAAAAAACCCTAGGTCAGAAACAAAAATCTTCTTGCTGCAATTTTCCCACATGTGAGAAGAAGAGACTCCAATAGATGATCGAACCAATCAGATAAGAGAGAATGTGATGTGATGGATGAGTGAAAATGACCTCCAACATTGACCTATTTATATCCATCAATGAGGGTGTGTGACACAACTACTGGGGTTTCAAGCCTACATTTCTTTTCAGGCCGACATGTACATATTTTGAATAAATTCAAAATAAATGTTTTGCTCATCGTATCAAGATGATCTTTAGATCGATCTTGCACCTCACCGAAAGAGGAATCCAAAATATTGGCATCTTCATCTGAGCATCACAACATGGAGTTTGGACCTAGTTGTCCAAAATTAACAAGCACTCATGGCAACATCGTCATCACTGCCACTATCCCCTTTAGCTGTCGCAGCCTTGGAATCTAAATCTTCCTTGCCCTTCTTCTTCTGAGGACAAGTATTGGCGAAGTGTCCGAATTTGCCACATCTGAAGCACTGGACCTTTGTGAGGTCCTTCTTCTTCTTCCCTTGTTGCAGCCTTTGTCCCTTTGATGCAAGAGTTGCATCTTCCTCCTCCTCTTTCTTTATCTTGGCTTCTTCGTTGTTGCTATCCCTCTTGATTATTCTCCTGATTTCTTCCTAACAAAGGATTGCCCACATGTCCTCCCAGTTTCGAGGTTGTGCTCTACCTAAAATACTTTGGACAAATGTCTCCCAATCATCGGTGACTGCATCCAGGGCAGTCCTTACCAAGGGACCGTCATCAGGAGTTGCCACCATTGCAACTAGTTGATCTCGAATAGCCTTCAATCTAAAGAGGAAGGGATCGATCTCCTCTCCCTTGTGCATCGAAAACAGTCACATCTGATTCTCCATAAGCATCTTCCTCTAGATGGAGCTTCCTTGATACAGCATTTCCAGTGCCTGCCACATTTCATTTTTCATTTTCTTCGCAGCAATATGTGGGACCACGTGACCCTTCACCCCATCCATGATCAAGTGCTTAGCCCGGGCCTGATTTTCCTCATACTTCTTTAGAGGATCAACATCGACCGGGACAGCCACAACCCTCTCGGCATGTTCTTTGATACGATACTCATCAAGGACTAACAAGATGTTGGCTTTCTAGATAACAAAGTTAGACACACCGTCCAACCTGTCCTGATCTCTCAATCCGTGTTAGGCCATCTTTGCTCAAAGAAGTCGAAGCAAAAAGCTCTTCTCCCTTCTATTGTTGCTACTCTCAACAAGAGACTGGATCTAGGTTTCTTGGCATTAGAAACCCTCTAGAGACTATGCTCCCTCTGACTAGTGATTTCCCTCCCAGAAATCCTCCACCAAATCTGTCAAATCAGCCCTCTACAATCTCTTCACCGATCAAATCTCAGATTTCTTGGCTAGAAAATCTGCTGAGAAATTGTTCCCTCTTACTTTGTCAACCCTACTAGGCATTGTTTTGCACCGGCAGAAACAATGCCCCACTAGCCACTTTGAAGATCAAAAAATTTCACTTCCAGCCACGACAGTTGGCACAACATCACTCTCTCCTGGACTGTGTCACCCTCTTGGGTCTGTGTCAGCTCGGCATGAGCAAACAGGCTCTGTGTCACCCCTGCTGGGTCTCTGCATTGTCCCTCTAGTACTGTGCTACCTTTTTCTAGATTTGTGAGCTTCAGCTGCCCTCTTGCAGCGAAAAAACTCCAGCTCTTTGTTGATGGCTTCAGCTTGATCTGCAATAGCTTTGATACCATGTGAAAATTTATGAACCTGAGTTACAAAAACACTAGTGCAGTTTTCTGATTTACTTCTCCTATTTAAATTAACAACAATGTTATCGGAACCGAACCGGTTATCGAACCGGAAAACCTTGTGGACCGGGAACCGGTCAGAACCGGACCGGAACCGGAAAAAAAACCGGTTTACCAAAAACACATAAAATATTCATATTTTAAAGAAAAACCAGATATATTCATGTACATCCATATTAATCCAAACCATTTAAACACAAATATGCAAAAGTTTCCATTTATATAGGTGCAGATAGCCAAAATAGCACTTAGTGCAAAACATCGTTGAACCAAAAATGTAACAAACATCAAGAAGCAGGCTCTAAAAGGCCTTTATAGTCCAAAATAACATGCTAGATCATAGTATTATACTATAGCCTACAATACTACAAGCTAAATATGATCAAATCATCAATCATCATTAGAATCACCATCCTCCTCATCCTCATCCTCATCCTCATCCTCCTCATCCTCATCTGAAGAATGAGTAGCATGATCATCCAAGTCTGCAATGGGATTATGGCTTGATTCCCCTAGCCCTGAAGCTACTACTAGTGCTTTTGATGTATTTGCCTCTGCATCCTGTGGAGGTGGGTCCAAGTCCAACCAAGAAAGGTCTTCATTGTCAAATACTGGTGCTTGACTCTCCACAACCCATTCTGATGTTGGATCAAAGTCATCCAAGACAATGTTGCTTGTTTCAAGGGTTTTATTTAGCAATTGATTGCGCCTCAACCTAAGGTTGTATTGAACAAAAACCATGTCATTCAACCGTTTTTGCTCCCAACGGTTCCTCTTCTTGGTGTGTATGCGCTCAAACACACTCCAATTCTGCTCACACCCTGAAGCACTACATGTCTGGCTCAAAATTCGAATTGCAAATTTTTGCAATTGAGAGCATTCACTACCAAATTGTTGCCACCAATAGGCTGCAAAAAGGGTAGAAGGAAAAAAAGTATTAGCAAATGAATTTGAAACTTGAAACTTGAAACTTAGAGTCAACAATTTGCAAATTTTAAAAGTTCTTACCTGGGGGACTCTTTGCTCTATTTTTTATAGCCATAGAAATTCCAAAGGTACCAATACTCTCACTGAAATTCAAGAGCCTGTTATGAATTTGATCTTGAGTCTTGGAATCTGGGACCATGCGCTCAATGCATTTATACAATCCCCCTAAAACCTCCCCATCAGCCTCAAAATTTGTAGTGTAATGGTACCTTCAAAATTCAGAAAACAAAAACATATTCATCAAGTCAACAAAACTAAAAGCTAAAACTTATATCTTATAAGCAATGACTCAATAAGAATTGAAATCCAAAATTACATACCTTGGATTTAAGTAGTAGCCGGCTGCATGTAAAGGTCTATGGAGTTGTTTGTTCCATCTTTCATCGATGATTCTCCATAGAGGAATGTACTTTTTTCTTTTATCCCCATATGCTGCTTTGATTTGTTCCTTGGCTTGATCCATTGCCTCATAAACAAAACCCATAGCAGATTTATCACTATCCACCATCCGCAAAACTCTGACAAGAGGCTCACTAAATAGCACAATCTCCTCTGCCTTTAACCAAAATCTTTTGTCATATACTTGGTCAACCATCTGTTTCCCTTCTACCTTTTTGCTCCACTGAGATGAATTCCATTCATCAGATGAAAACATCTTCCTCAAGTTTGCTTTTTGTTGACCAAAATCTTTTGTCATATACTTGGTCAACCATCTGTTTCCCTTCTGCCTTTTTGCTCCACTGAGATGAATTCCATTCATCAGATGAAAACATCTTCCTCAAGTTTGCTTTTTGTTGAACAAGGGATTGCAACGAAAGGAAGTTGGTTGCAAATCGTGTGATGGCTGATCGAACAAGCTCTCTACCCCCTGTGTGCTTTCTCATAAGGTTCAAAACCCATGAGTGGTTGTAGATGTAATTGGTTATGGATTTTTCATCTTCCACACACTTCTTCACCCACTCAATTTTCCCAATATCCTCAAGCATGAGGTCCAAACAATGGGCTGCACATGGAGGCCACCAAATGGTGGGGTGTTTTTCCTCTAACATCTTTCCCGCTGCAACATAGTTAGAGGCATTATCTGTTATAACTTGTACAACATTTTCAACCCCTACTTCCATAACTACTTCATCCAAAAGACGAAATAACAATTGTGCATCCTTCCCCTGATCAGATGCATCAACTGATTTCAGAGACATAGTACCTTTTGGACAAGCAATTAAAAAATTTAGTATGGTGCGAGATCTACCATCAGTCCATCAATCAGACATAATAGTGCATCCAGTTTGGGTCCATGATTGCTTGAACTCTATAAGGTACTCCTCTATTCTTTGGACCTCATTTTGTAAAAGTGGCCCCCTAATATCATGAAAGCTAGGGCCTTTGAAGCCTGGTCCACATGCAGCTATAGCATCAATCATGGGTTGATAATATGCAGAATTAGTAGCATTAAAAGGTATGTCTGCATCATACCACCATCTAGCAATGCATTCATATGCAGCCCCCTTCTCTATTTTCTTCCATTTAGCATCAAGGGTTGGTTGAGAACCAGGGGTGGTGCGGGGTACAAAGAAGGAGTCAATCCCTTTACGGGCTACTGTCCTCTTCAGATTTAAACCACTTGAACTACCCTCTCTAGCTTTACCAGGAAAACTAAAGGAATCTTCAAAACTAGGCATATATTCCTCAAAATCAGGGTTACTAAACATAGCATCATCCTTTTGGCTTTTGGCTATGTCTTTTTTAAGTCTTTTGTTTCTCCCCTTCTCTTCACTGTAGGCTTCAATAAAACTTAGCATCTCTGCTTTAAGGTCATCAGAAACATTTTCACAAGGTTTAACTTGCCCTCTCCAATGTGCTAGGTGTTCTTTGACTCTATGGATCCCCCCACCCTTAAATTTTTTCCCACAATAGTTGCAGACTTTTATCCCTTCTTCATTTAAATGACAGTGAGCCCAAGCTGGATCATTCTTGATTTTGGGGGCCATGAGGAAGAAATGCAAAATCTGCAAAGAAAACCCTATGGATTTTAGAATTTTATGACATATTTTTTTTGTTTTTTAGGAGAAAATTAAAAGAGGAGTAGAAACAATGAAATACCTGTTGAAGATCTGTAAATTTTGAAAAGAGAAGAAGCTCCAACCAATATGAAAATAAACTCTTCAATCAGCTCCAAAATCTCTCCCAAAAATTTTCCAACAAAATCCCTCAAAATAACCCTGCAAATTACAATAATAGTTGAGAAAAAAAAGAAGAAAATAACAGCTACAATTTTTATTCCAACAAAAAATTACAAATCTGAAATTCTGAATTCTGCATAAAAAAACTGGGGTTTTAAAATTTCGAGGAAAGAAAAGAATAGATTTCTGAAAAAAATAGAACATTTATGGTTGAAAAAAATACTTTGAATTTCCCTCTTAGTTTTCCAAAGAAACTCAGCTCCAAAATCAGCGTTGGATCAGTCTTTACAAATCTGCATAAAAACACTGGGGTTTTTAATTTTTATGAGAAAACAATAGCTTATTTTTGTAGAAAAATTTAACAAAAAAAAGGGCAAAAATTTCCTTGATTTACCCTCTAAATTTTTTGGAGTAAATCAGCTGCAAAATCAGCTATGTAGCAGCCCCAACAAAATAAAAATAAAAAATTTCCAGCAGCTGCAAAAACCACTGAAGAAAACCCAAGGATCTCCGGGAAAAAAAAAACAAACTTTGAAGTAGCTCAGAAATCTTCCAATCCAACAGCTCTCCAAGACTCCAATCAGCTCTTCAAATCTGCAAAAAAACTCTCTAAGAACAACCCTGCAAAAATTCTCCTCACCGAACTCAGCTCAAGAATTGCAAAATACTTGAATGAATAGTGTGAGTGAAATAGAGGGGGTGGGGCTCTTTAAATAGCATTAGGGGAGGGGGGGCTAGGTTAGTCATAAAATATTTAAAAAATTTAAAATAAAAATAAAAAATGAAAAAAAATCAATTTTTTTGGCCTTAGCCGTACGGCTGGGCCCAGCTGAACTGGTTGAACCGGTCACCGGACCAATCCGGACCGGTTTGGTACCAAACCGGCCGGTTCCGTACCAAACCAGTCTTTTCCGGTTCGGAGGGCCGGTTCAGACCGGTTTTGCCTCCAAACCGGTCGGACCGGCCAGTTTTGCAGAACCGGTTCGGTTCTGATAACATTGATTAACAAATTATTTTTCTGAATTATTCAGCGAAAACATCGAAGTAAACACTACTGCAGCCTACACATACATACAGATCATTTACTGAAGCATAACACACACATGACAAAAAGACAGTATTTTTTGGACAATGTCCCCGGAAAAAGCCAATGTGGGAAAATCAGTGCAGCAACTCTTAGAGGGTTTGTTTATTAAGCATAATATCTGAATACAATCAAGGTCACTAGCAGTGGTTTGCCCAATAGAGAAATCACGGCAAATGTACCTCTATCACTCGAAGACAAAAAATATGGCTGATTCAATTGAGGCTTCACACCTTCTAAATAATGTTGAATATGAGCCCTCTCTGGCCCACTGAAATCCCAGCGCTGCCTCTCACGGCACTGCGTAGCTGCTAGAGCCTCTGCGTGGCACAGGCTCCTCTTACGTCACCCCTCTAGGCTCAGCATTGCCTTTGCATCACCCTGAAGAGTATGCGTCAGCCTCTGTGTGAGCCTGGCTGGACTGCATCCCTCTTGTTGTGTCTCTGCGCTGCCTGGTACGGATCTGGATATCCCTCGTTAATCTGTCCCTCACTGGCACTAGAAGCTTATTCGAAAATTCTCAGCAAACCGCGCCCCAGAGTTTCGACTTAGCTCAAGTGCTACCGCTCTATGTGTCCTCCAACCAACCCGAAGCCTCTTTTAATACTTTTCTCGTTGAAAAATCAACGGTCGTTATCTAATCTCTAATCAACGGCTAATATTAGAAAAGACTTGATCCACGTCACTTAGAACATTCTCACCCACATGTCTAAATTAATTCCCTTTAATTATTTAATTTCTCTAAGTTAGACTTAGGGTCTCCATTAAAATAATTAATTTTTGGAATAACTTAGGGTCCAAGTGCAATTTCTCCAAACGATTTCTAGGTCTTGGAGATCCCATGTGTTCTAGCCCCTCCACAAAGTTTCGGAGCTAGAGTGCATCTGATGCTACTCCAAAATCTCAACAAGTAGGAGTGGCTAAAGGACAAACCCTATTAGTTGTTTCCAGCCACTAAGGGGATGTAACATTTTCTTAGTCCAGCCTTCAATTGATAGCTACTAGTGAATAATAATGATGGTAACTAAGGGGATAAGACTTCATGGCCAAGTACCATGGTCAGAGGGACTAGCTGATGGGAGTATCCACTTCCTGAGTGTACAAATGGAAGGAGGGAGCATTCATGGATGCATGAGTTACCAACTCAGCCTTTGTTTTTCCACCCCTCATGTTCGCCTTTTACTTCTTAATTTTTCTTTGTATTATTGTTCATATCTCAAGGCTTAGAGCTTGCCTTAAAAAAAGTTGGAACATGCATGGGTTCATTCTTATGATGTAATGGAGCAACATATGCTCAGGAACCAGGTAATGGCCATAATGAGTGAGGTAGAGTTCATGCTAGGCTTTTTCCTGTTAATTTTTTAGTAGCTTGGGAGGTACTCCAAGCCCTAAGGTTTGGGGATTGGAGGACAAAGCACCACAAGAGTCACTTGTGGGCTTGGAACCCAAGGTAGGGGTTTTGCACCAATCGTGTTTGGGGCATTTCCATGGAGCACTTTGGACATGTGATGGCATGAGATGATAGAGGGCAGAATGGAGAATCCAATGGTTCAAGGATCGTCGAATTCCAAGTTGTCCATAGTGAGATATGAATTTTTGAAGTTATTTGTTGGGTTTGCACAAGAAGTGTCAAGGTCGGCATAGTGTTATTTAGGCTTATGACAGTTGTTCAAGCCCTATTATGACGTTTTGGGAGCCCCCCTTATGTGTATATATAGGAGGTGAGATGGAGGACTATTCCTCATCCATTTGTGCAACACACTCAAGAAAGAAAGCTCGTTGGGGAGAGAGATATCCCTGTTTTGGCCACAGCAAGCGGAGAGAAAACAGCAAGGGCTTTGAAGACTGGTTAAGGGTCATTTCAGGAAGGCCGAGTTGTCGTTTGGAGGGCTGAGGGCCTGTTCTTGAAGGCCAAGGCTAGGGAGGATTGTTTCAGGTCTGTTGGGGCAGTTTTGTGGGCTGGTAACTCTGTAGAGAAGGGGCCGTAAGCTACAGCAAGGTTGTATGGTAGGCCGCAGGCCATACCACCACAGCAAGGTGATAGCGTGGGCAGTTTTGGGGCTGTATTGTGCCCTAAACTTCAGCGTGGAGGCAGAAGGCTCACACAAGGGTAGGCCACAGCATTTAAGGGTTGTTTTGGTGACTGTTTGAGGGCTGTTGCAGCAGTCCAAGGTGCCCTAACCAGTCACTGTCATAACAGCAGCAAAACAGACTTGGAGCAGCAATTAGTGACATGTGTTGGGTCAAAGATTTGACCAGTTTTGGATCTGTTTGTTGAGCAGTCTGTGGGTGCGTTTGGAGGACTTTTTGTGGAGGTCAAAAGTCCATCCTAGGAGCAGAACTTGCAGTAAAGTATTGGGTGACATTGGTCTGGTGGAGGGCAGCATGTTGGCTACCCAAAGTATCCCTAGACAAGCTATCTTGAAGTGATGAAGAAGAGTATAAGGTTGGGTGAAGATTGGTGCCGAAAGTGCAGCACTTTGATGAACAAAAGTGACTGCTAGCCTGGCAGATTGGAGCTCGAGAAGTAGCCTGCCTAGAGAGCAGATTGGATCAGCCCATGTACACCAAGCAGAAGTGACTTGCGGCAGTGCTAGGTGGCAGCCTGTTGGAAAGTGTAACTAGGTTCGATCTTCATAATGACTAGTAATTATGAAATTATGTAATGACGAAGACAAAGATAATAAAATATATTTTGTAAATACTTGCTTCATTGGTTTCATCAGCAAGGAGTTTTTATTATAGGTCAAAGACTTCTTCTTGATGTCTTTAGGGATTTTTCATCTTGTCATAATTGTATAATTTAGATTCATGTATATGAATTGTTGTTACACTTGTGAAAGGACACATTGTTGATGTAAATAGTATGCTCCGAGGCCTTGTCACTAGGTCCCTTGATGTCAACTCAAAGTATGATGTGAATCCCCTTGAAGAAGTCAGCCTACCTACCAATGATCATGTCAGCCTAGGATAGGAGAGACAGTCCCTATATAAGAGTGGACTGCGGCCTCATTACACCAACAATTTTTCGGGATAAGCTCTGCAACAAGAAGTGCGAGATAGGGTCTAAGTTTGATGCGAAGAAAGGTGGAAGTACAGCGAAGAAAGAAAGGATCTCTTATATATCTGTTTTGGGTCCAAGTCCAATATAGAAGTCTGAATTGCAGTACGAAGAAAAGAAGGAAGGTACCGCAGAAGAAAAGGCTACTAGGATATGCGAAGAAGAGATCAAGATCTTGGTCATATTAGTCTGCAATCTAGCGCGTGAAGGAGATCATAATCAGTACAGAGGTAAGGTTGTACAAGCTTCGATCTTGGAATTATCTCAGAAGCATATACAGCGTGAAGAAGGGTTGCTACAGCAAAGAAGTGATCATTGTCTTTAGGCATCTAGGGTGCAAGAAGAGGACCAAAAAGGATTTTCTTAAAGGTTGAGGTCAGATCAAAGGAAGAACAAAAGGAAGCACGTCGTTGAAGGCTGCCCGACTAGGGACCGAGTCTCCCTAGTGCTGGTGCAATACAGTGCAGAAAAGGAAGATCATCTTAAGGAGCCTAGAAAGAGCAATGACAAGGTCTTGGAGGCATACTGATGTCAAGGGTCTGTGTCATAATCATGGTACTTGTCAAATGAAGATCTAGAAGAAGAATCACTGTCGGGTTTTCCTCTCCAAGAGGGAGAGGTTTTGGCCCTGGCTTGAAGAGCCAAAATTATGTGTCTCTTGTGTTTTGATAATTGACTTCATGAAAGACATAATAAGCTAATGAAAATAAGATCTAAGTAATAGAGGCATAACAAGTATAACACAAGCAGTTATCAAGAAGAGAATTGAATTAAACTCCGCCCTACCAAATTCTCAACATGGTTTCAGAGCTAAGGTGCTAGAAAGGGCTATTTGACAAGAAGACACTCAAGTACCAAGAAGAGATCAAGGATCAGTTTTCTGGAAGGCGACAAAGCAGAAGTCAGGAATCTACATTAAAGAGTCAATCTTCAGATCTAAGAAGATCTTCACTCATTCAAGAAGAGGCAGTTTGCAGAAACTGGAAAGCCATCTCAAGAAGATCAAAGACCTATACATCAAGAAGGACACAAAGTAGAAGTCATCATCATCAACAACTATTTGGTGTTGAAATCAAATTAACATTGTTGAAAACATCATCAAGCCACCTTGCCGAAGTCATCATCCTTGACAAGGATTCAAGGTGTTTTAGCTCTCTTGAAGAAGCCAATCTAAGAGGGAGCTCCTACTATCTTCTATATCATCATCAACAAGGACACTGATAGAAGAAGAAAGCATATACTCAAGTAAGCATCTTAATGTCTCCATCTAAAGCTGTCAAAATGACCTTTTGCAAAGAAAGCAACTTGTCTGGGACTACAAACTTTCTTGCATGGAAGAAAAGGACAGATTTAAATTTATTTGAAAATGATTACATTAAAGGGTCAGTAACAAAACCTTAAAAGGACACTCAAGCTTATGCCAAATACATGAAGGAAGACATAAAGGCCCAGAGGATTCTTACAGAATCCATAAAGGGCTCTCTCATCCCCTATGTATCAAAACTAGAATCTTCAAAAGAAATATATGAGAAATTGGTGGAGCTATTTTCTGTAAGTACTACAGGAGAAGTAATATCTCTGAGACAAGAACTATACAAGTTGAAGATGTTAAGAAAGGAAGGAATAACTTCATATTTTATGAAGATTTCCGAAATGCGAGAACAACTACAGGAAATGGGAGAAGTGATGTCTGACAGAGAAATGACTACAGTGGTGTTGAATGCTCTACCGGAGGGATGGGGAAACTTCACTTCTAGTATCTATGGAAAGAAAGAAGCAACACCATTCCAAGATTTGTAGTCTCTATGTAAGATGGAAGAAACTAGACTAAAAACCAAAATTGATACTGGATCAAATGAAGAAAATCAAGCCTATGCTGCCATGTCAAGGAGAAAAGGAAAATTTGGTAAGTTTGGTCCTCAGAAAAAAGAAAGAACATGGATAAGATCCGATGCTATGGATGTAATGAACTTGGGCACTATAAAAAGGATTGTCCCAAATCTAACAAGGACAAGAGGAAAAAGGAGGAAGCCCATGTTGCCAGAGAAATAGAAGAACTAGATTCAAAGAAGCCTAAGAAAGAAGAAGTGAAAGATCTCTACTATGATTGAGATCATCTTCCTCTTTAAGAGGTATTTTTTGGTTGTAAAATAGTATGCTAGGAAGCATTGTATATTAGAATTGGCATCATGATGAAAGCATTGAAGGAGGAGCACTCATCGTAGGAGGATGTATGTAGCACATATGTGAATTATGCTATGAGGTAAGTGGCTCCTGGGAACCTCACTAAAAACAACATTTATGTAAAACAGTCATCTAGATCGAGTGTCATCATTCAACAATCAATATGGAAACAGGTGCTAACATTTTCTAATGGAATCTTCTTTGGATTCACTGGTTAGAAATAAAGCAAAAAGTTCTTCGAGAAACTCTAATTTGCAGAATTTTGGGATTAGAATATGATGACATATTGATGAAGCGGGTCAAGAGAATGAAACTCTTTCATTCTAAGGAAACCTGTTGCAGGATGACTCAAAAGGAAAAGAATGAGGTACATGTATATATATGCTGACACTGGATGCTATGAAGTCATGTCATGTGGTTGTAGGTAGTATACTTCTATCTCTAGAAGTATGCTCAAAATAGAAAGCAGAAACTCTTCTAATGCACAAGTTGCCAAAAAGGCATGATCTACACTAGATGAAATCAACATAATATGTCCTCATATGGAATATGAGGTGATTGTACATTATCAAGGAACTGCACAATGGAAGTTCCTGGGAATGAAATAAAACCATGTGGAGAAAGAAAAAGGAAGAGATCGTGGGAAGTACAACCATGGAAAGAAGCAGTCAACATCCAAGGAAGCCAAGAAGACTTGACTAGAAAAACTCTTGGGAAGATATGTAGACTCTGATAGAACTCTGGAAAAGATGGAGACCCTTGATAATACATATCTTTAGGAGATGTGTCAATCTATAAACAAAGGATGTCGATGCCTACAAAAAGATGTCATGGTGAAAGATCATCACTAAGGTAACTTTTTAAGTATTCATATTTACAATTGAATAACATCTGATGAGCTTATGCAGGGCTGCCAAATGGAAGTAGATGTCTTCCACAGGTGGATAACCATATGGCAGGATAAAAGATCCTTGGAAGATATATGGTTCAAAAGAAAGCAGCATAACATGAAGCTAGATCAGATGAGAAGACTAATGGATCACTTTCTGGTAGAAGGCATGACTCATGGATGAAAGTGATGGATGATTTGTGCCCTATGAAGAGATCCCAAAGTTGAAGGCTCCTCAATTCATGACATCAACAGAAGGAGTCCTTCATGAGCAGTTGGATATTTTCACCATTGTTGTTACAGGTCCCTAATTAAGAGGGAGCCTGGTAATAAGTTTCTTACTTGGAAGAAACTCCATAATTCCTAAGCCAAAAAGAAAGCATAGGTACATCCTTTGTATAAGTTTATTCCTCTGTGGAATATTTCCTCCCTAGTTAAGAAGGAGAAATAGACGCATCATTTTGGTCTTCACCTAGAAGACGGAATGTGGGATTAGATAATCATTTGGCATACGATACTCTTTGAGAGTGTTATATGAACTTCGGATAAGAGTAGTCGTGAAAGGATGGATATTCTTTGAGGATTAGCTATCCCGATAAGAATAGTCCTTTAAGGTCATACTCAGTGAACACCTGGGTGGAGAATGTACCTTGGAGACAATGATGAAGGTGTCTATAATCATTGGTCTCACCAGCATTGTAGCTTTTGGTCTCATGGAGAGATGGAGTTGTTAGTCAAGGCCATGCACCGTGACAATGTTGGATAATATGATGTTATAACAGATGGATTACCAATCAAATTCTTCTTATGAAATTCTTCAAATTAAGAGTGACCATGTACCATTATGAATACCTCCCTAGTTAAGAGGGAGTGTTGGAAAGTGTTACTAGGTTCAGTCTTCATAAGGACTAGTAATTATGAATTTATGTAATGAAGAAGACAGATAATAAAATGTATTTTGTAAATACTTGCTTCATGGGTTTCATGAGCAAGGAGTTTTTATTATAGGTCAAAGACTTCTTCTTGATGTCTATAGGGATTTGTCATCTTGTCATAATTGTATAATTTAGAGTCATGTATATGAAGAGTTGTTACACTTGTGAAAGGACACATTGTTGATGTAAATAGTATGCTCCAAGACCCTGTCACTAGGTCCCTTGATGTCGGCTCAAAGTATGATGTGGATCCCCTTGAAGAAGTCGGCCTACCTACCAATGATCATGTCGGCCTAGGATAGGAGAGACAGTCCCTATATAAGAGTGGATCACGACCTCATTACACCAACAACTTTTCGGGATAAGGTCTGTAACAAGAAGTGTGAGATAGGGTCTAAGTTTGATGCGAAGAAGGGTGGCAGTACAATGAAGAAACAAAGGGTCTCTCGTATATCTGTTTTGGGACCAAGTCTGATATAGAAGTCTGAATTGCAGTGCGAAGAAAAGAAGGAAGATACCGCAGAAGAAAAGGATACTAGGATATGCGAAGAAGAGGTCAAGGTCTTAGTCATATTAGTCTGCAATCTAGTGCGAGAAGGAGATCATAATCAGTACAAAGCAATGTTGCATGAAACGTCCCCCCCCCCAGATCCAAGCCCCGAAACGCGTCCCGTACGGAATCGTACGGGATCCGTAGACCAAAACGCGTTTCGCAAAAAAAATTGTGTTTCCTGGAAAGTCGAATCCATACGGCCGGATCCGCGTTTCCGTACAGTGGATCCACGAATCGTACGGCGGATCGCCGTACGGAAGCACCGCGATTCATATACAGATCCGTACGGATCGCCAGCGGTTCCGTACAGAACCATATGAATTTGACTAATGCTGGTCAGAAAAGCGGTTTTTTTTTTTTTTTTTTTTTTTGGGTCTTTGGTTGGGTTAGTAGGTGAGTTAGTGCTGAGTTAGGGATAGGATGAAAAAAATATAAGCTCTCTTTTACCTCCTTAGATGTTTCTTAGATGCTCCCTCATGGTAATGTTAAATTTTTAAAGTGAAAATAAATGAGAATGTCACTTTTACTTAAATTTTTAACATTACCATGAAATGACTCAGGATGTTTGAGAGTGGTTCCGACCTGATCAGACTTCATATGGAGAAAATAGAATTTCATATCCTATTCAAAATTCAGCAGACTTAACAGTTTTTGGGAATTCAGGACCAATGGTATGGTGGCATGTCATTAGATTATATCATGTATGAGGGTATGTGATTAGCATTTAATCAAGAGCACCAAGCCCTATATGTACCCTAGCGTTGGTGGTGTTAATTGTTGAACTCCTTTGTCATGTCGTTAGCAAAAAATTACATTTCAATCAAGTCAAAATAATCGATCAAGCATGTTAAGTTCTTTCTACCATATTTTAAGGCTTGCATTAGGTAGTTTGATCAAAATTGGGCAATTTTGACTAATGTCCCTAGATAATCGAGGTAGAGGCAAAGGCTAGACAAGAGGAGAAAAATCTAGATTATAGATGGTTGATGCCTCTAAATGGTTGATGCTCAAATAATTAATCATTAATGTACAATGGATGTCATATCTATCTTGATTTATGTACAAATATGCATGCTTCCATATCTACTACAATTAATTTGGTATTTTGGATATTTTTTTAATATAAATGCAAGAAAATAAAAATAAAAATATATATAAATATAGTAGACGCTTTCGAGACACTTTGCTTCCTAGATTTTTTGGAAAAGACGCTTCTGCGTCCCCGCTTCGTGCAACGTTGGTACAAAGGTAAGGTTGTACAAGCCTGGATCTTGGGCTTATCTCAGAAGTATATACAGCATGAAGAAGGGTTGCTACAACAAAGAAGTGATCATTGTCCTTAGGCAACTAGGGTGCAAGAAGAGGACCAAGAAGGATTCTCTTGAAGGCCGAGGTCAAATCAAAGGAAGAACAAAAGGAAGCACGTCGTTGAAGGTTGCCCGACTAGGGACCGAGTCTCCGTAGTGCTAGTGCAATACAATGCAGAAAAGGAAGATCATCTTAAGGAGCCTAGACAGAGCAGTGACAAGGTCTTGGAGGCATATTGATGTCAAGGGTTTGTGTCATGGTCATGGTACTTGTCAATTGAAGATCTAGAAGAGGAATACTTTTGGGTTTTCCACTCTAAGACGAAGAGGTTTTGGCCCTGACTTGAAAAGCCAAAATTTTGTGCCTCTTGTGTTTTGATAATTGACTTGATGAAAGACATAATAAGCTAATGAAGATAAGATCTAAGTAATAGAAGCATAACAAGTATAACACAAGCAGTTATCAAGAAGAGAATTGGATTAAACTCTGCCCTACCAAATTCTCAACACAACCCTCCTAGAGTCTCGATGTGTTGTCCTTTGAAGGATTGAGGGGGCAGCTAGTGATCAGTACGGAAGCGAAGGACCGGCAAGACAAGATACGACATCGAGTCTGATCAGCAATGTTTGTCATTGTATCTTGTATACCATAGACTATTGATTATTCAGATTGGGTTGTACATTATTGTACAATTATGTTAAAAATTGTGTATACTTGTGCACATGTGATTTACTGCTTTATACTTTCTATTGTGCAAAGTAGTTTTGGTTGAGATTCTTGGTTTGGTAACGTCATTGATTTTAAGACTCTAACCTAGACCCAAGATCATGGAAATTTAACATGGTATCAAAGGGTGTCTTAACTACTTTGGAAGTCAGTGAATCAGAGTTGTGCACAACGAAGTACAGCGTGACAGGGAGTTGGCCACATTGTAGGTGACAATGTCGAAGTTGCAGGCAGGTCTCCGGTATGAGGACAGGTTGGAGGGGTTCTCCAACTACAGTCCTTGGAAGGAAAGGATTAGGTCGGTCTTGCAGGTCAGGATCTGGGAGTTTGCCGAGAAAGCCATCAAGAAGCCAACCAACCCTAAGGAGCTAGAAATATATGAAGATATAGATACGAAGGCGAGATTGATCATCCTAGATAGTGTGGAGGATGCCCTAATATCTCATTTTTCTGGGAAGAACATTGCACATGAGATGTGGATGGCTCTTCAGAATTTGTTCCAGAATAAGAACGAGAACCGGGTACTGGTATTGGAGGATAAGTTGAAGTCCACCAAGATGATAAAGAGTGAAGGGGTGACTACGTATCTGACGAGATTGTCTCAAGTCAAAGATGTGCTTATTGTCGTCGTTGTGACTATTTCAGATGGAGTTATGGTGAGGATTTTCTTGAAAGGGTTCACCGAAAAATGGAAGCCCTTAATCAGAGGGATCGTTGCCAGAGAATAGGTTATGGGACGACTTCATTCAGGGAGAGTTTCGAGACGAGGATCTTCATCCAACGAAAAGGGCAGATGAGGACGTGGCACTTGTAACACGAATGAAGGGTAAGCAGAAGAAGGATTTGAGTAAAGTCAATCTTTTCAACTGTGGCGAGATGGGCCATTTTTCATCGAAATGTTCGATGAAGAAGAAGGGAGATGACGAGAAGAGGAAAGGGAAGCAGGTCGTCAGTGTTGCCACTTTAGCTGAGATAGATAATCTCACCATCAGATTGGAGGAGGACTTTGCTATGATTTCTCATTTCTCACAGGGTACTATCAATGAGAATGGATGGTATGTGGGTAGTGGTGCGATGAAGCATATGACAGGGTCACAAGAGGTTTTTGAGACTCTAGTTGAATGGGACTCGAAGTTGCACATGGTGTTGGGTGACAAGAGTCAATTGGAGATCTGAGGATCGAGTGTTGTGCCATTCAGGATGGAGACAGTATGAGTGATGCGGGTCCAGGACATACTATTCATATCAGGACTTAGATATAGATTTTTGTCTTGATGATCAATAAGAAGGGGTTTGAGGTCTTGTTCCAGGATGGGAAGGAAAGACTCGGGCCTAGAGGCTCTAGCTCTATTGGTGTCGTGCTTGGAGTTAGAGAGCATGGTCTATATAGGCTGACGAGAAATCCTATGGATCATGAGAAGCAGGTGGAGCAGGTGCAGGTGCAGGCTTCAGAGGGGCAGGTACAGGTTCCAGCGAAGAAGGTCCATTTTCCAGAGGCTCGGAGGGAGTCGAGTTCTAGCAGGAGCTTGCAGGTTCAGAGGAAAAAATTGTAGCCCAAGAAGAGCGTGTGGTCAATGGGGAGCAAGGGTGCTCCTACAACTGCCAAGAAGGAATCATGGAGAGATTGGAAAGCGATACAAGAGAAGAAGAACGCAGGATGCTTCCAGCAGTGACAGTGACACTTCCGAGAGAGGCGTAGTTCATAGAACAAGGATTGCTACAATTGTGAGCGCGAAGAGTTGGGCGAGTGTTGTGAGTAGTGATGATGATGAGTTACTTCCTAGCCTTGGAAGTACCTCCCTCGCTAAGAGAGAGTGTTTATTTTTAGTAGCTTGGGAGGTACTCCAAGCCCTAGTGTTCGGGGATTGGAGGACAAAGCGCAACAAGAGTCACTTGTGGGCTTGGAACCCAAGGTAGGGGTTTTGCACCAATCGTGTTGGGGCATTTCCATGGAGCAATTTGGGCATGTGATCACATGAAATGATAGAGGGAAGAAAGGAGAATCCAACGCTTCGAGAATCGTCGAATTCCGAGTTGTCCTTAGTGAGATATGAATTTTTGAAGTTATTTGTTGGGTTTGCACAAGAAGTGTCAAAGTCAGCCTAGTGTTATTTAGGCTTATGACAGTTGTTCAAGCCCTAATATGACATTTTGGGAGCCCTCCTTATGTGTATATATAGGAGGTGAGATGGAGGAATATTCCTCATCCATTTGTGCAACACACATAAGAAAGAAAGCTCGTTGAGGAGAGAGATATCCCTGTTTTGGTCGTAGCAAGAGGAGAGCAAACAGAGTGGGCTTTGAAGACTGGTTAAGGGTCATTTCAAGAAGGTCGAGTTGTTGTTTGGAGGGTCGAGGGCCTGTTCTTAAAGGATGAGGCTAGGAAGGATTGTTTCAGGTCTGTTGGGGTAGTTTTGTGGGCTGGAAACTCTATGGAGAAGGGGTCGTAAGCTACAACAAGATTGTGTTGTAGGCCACATGCCATACCACCACAGCAAGGTGATAGCGTGGCCAGTTTTGGGACTGTATTGTACCCTAAACTTCAGCGTGGAGACAAAAGGCTCACACAAGGGTAGGTCGCAGCATTTAAGGGTTGTTTTGGTGAGTGTTTGAGGGTTGTTGCAGCAGTCGAAGGTGCCCTAACCAGTCATTGTCATAACAGCAGCAAAACAGACTTGGAGCAGCAATTAGTGACGTGTGTTGGGTCAAAGATTTGACCAGTTTTAGATCTGTTTGTTAAGCAGCCTACGGGTGCCATTTGAAGAACTTTTCGTGGAGATCAAAAGTCCATCCTAGGAGCAGAACTTGCATTGAAATATTGGGTGCCATTGGTCTGGTGGAGCCTAGAGGGCAGCGTGTTGGCTACCCAAAGTAACCCTAGACAAGCTATATTGAAGTAACAAAGAAAAGTTGAAGGTTGGGTGAAGATTGGTGCCGAAAGTGCAGCACTTTGATGGACAAAACTAACTGCTAGCCTGGCAGATTGGATCTCAGGAAGTGTCCAACCTAGAGAGCAGATTGGATCATCCCATGTACACCAAGCAGAAGTGACTTGCAGCAGTGCTAGGTGGCAGCCCTCTTGGAGTCTCGATGTGTTGTCCTGTGAAGGACTAAGGGGTAGCTAGTGAGCAGTACTGAAGCAAAGGACCGGCAGGACAACATACGACATCGAGTTTGATCAGCAAATTTTTTCGTTGTATCTTGTATACCATGGATTGTTGTATTATTCAGATTTGGTTTAATATAAAGAAGATTGGGTTGTACACTATTGTACAATGTTAAAAATTGTGTATACCTGTGCATATGTGATTTATTGCTTTATACTTTCTGCTGTGCAAACTAGTTCTGGTTGAGATTCTTAGTTTGGTATCGTCAATGATTTTAAGACTCTAACTTAGACCCAAGATTGTGGAAATTCAACATTTCCCACGTGCTAGTTTTGTATGTCCCTGGCCATCTTTTGCATTTTGATATTCTTTATTTTAATTTTGTTGTGGCCATGATCTGCTCTTTTTGTTTCTTTTAGCTACATCAACCTCCCAGGGCGAAGTTTTTGGGCTCCACCCAGGTATGTGGACATATGGGTGTCAAATCCCAAAGACCCAATGGTTAGTTGAACCCGAAGAATGGAGCTCAGATAAGGGTTTGTAATGTATGATGGAAAGTGTTCAGTATGACATAGGGATAGATGGAACTACACTATCTCAATCAAGGCTTCCAAGTAGTGCCCCTCCTATACCCATTGGGTCATTAAGGTCGGTCCCATAGACTAGGATCGAAAATTTACCCCCCATTTTAAGGCAAGAGAACAAGATCATGGTCAAAACCCATCCTTCTTCTAGATCACCCCATAATCCACACCAAATGCCCAAAAGCAAACAAACATGAGCACCCAATTGCAAAATGATTAAAGTACCTTTTGAGTGGAAGCCCACCTTTGTCCATGCACTCATGTTGGATGGGTGAGAAGTATATGGTTGATGTAAGTGGTGGAGATATAATGGTATACCATCAGCTAGTGGTGGTTATCCGGGGTTGTTGACTATGCGACTGGTCGTATGGCTATCAAGAATAAGAGAAAAAATTTCTACGATGGGGTTACCCATTTTGGTGAGTAACATCCGGCTCCAACTCGCAGACATCAGCTCACTATAGAGTGCATGATCCACATGCCTGAATGGGGAGTTCATGAGAACTCCAGCAGTGCATGGACTCGCAGACCTATAACCTGCCCATTACAATCAACTTGTTTGGGAGCATGTGCACTAGGTGTAGGGTATCACCCATGTTTTATATGAAAATAGTAAAATCCATATAGAAAAATAAACCTATTCTAAATGCAATCTATTCTAGCATGAAACACAATATGAATGATGTTAGAATGCTCACACAATATGCAATGAAACCACACTACTATGCATGAATAATATGTATCAATTCCCACCAAAGAAAGTGAGGCAGCTCCCTTTCACCGGGTAAGGCAAAACTTCACCATCAAGCGTGGCAATGTAAAAGTATCCCACACCTACTTTCCCATGGATTCTAACAAGGATAAGGTATTTATCAACCAAAACGAGATCACCTACTTGGTATTCGCTCTTTAGTTTTTGGACCCATTGTTTCTTAGGAATGGTTGGCCTTGAGTTTGACTTCTTGATGTGGTAGACCTCTTGAGAAGCAAGAGGTTTAATTATTGTGCAAGCCCAATAGGATGCCTTTGATTCACAACCTTTAGGGATTTGATTATACCTTTGGTATCATGGCTATTAGATGCAGGACAAGGGAATGGCTCAATGTCTTCAACTTGATTGGGCAACTGAGGTTCCCTATAGAGCACAAATGGTATCCCAATGGATTTGGGAATAGTAGCATATGATAGATCCATTTGTAATTGGCCACTTATTGAAGCACAACGTTTTCTAGATAATAACATGCCCCGGGCATCCGGCACATCAATGACTACAATATCCATTAATGTAGCAATGTCTTTGATAGTTGCCAAAGATGCCTTCACATCTTTAATGATACCATGCACAGGAATAGACTTTGAGTCAAAACAAGACACATTCTTATATGGCCTAGTGATGTTCATTTCTAATTCATGCAAGACCTTCAATGGCATGACATTAGCAGAGGCACCTGAATCAATTATACAATTGTGAAGGATGAGGTTATTAATCACTAGGGGCAAAAAGAAGGGCTCATGACCCCTATTTTTCTTATCAAAGCACATATTTTGCAAAATAATGGGAGGGTCATCAGATTCATCTTCAAAATCCAATGCCTTCCTAATCTGCTTCCTTTGAGGAGGAAGCTTAGCCATCTCTATAAGGGAAACCTGTACATTCACCTTGGCCAAAACATTACTCACATCAACATCTAGTGCATATCATTATACTTGGGTTTGGGTAGGTTTATTTTGGGGCTGCACTTGGGATTTTCCCTTCCATTGAGATGGGTTACTTGCTTGGGCTCAATCATTGTTCCTCCTAGAATATTGAAGACCCTTAAATCTTCCACCATTTTCAATAGCTATCATAGTTTTAGCTTGATCACTATTGGTAGTATTACGGACTTGGTTGGGCTCTAGGTGGAAGTAGGTGTCACCAAGCAAGATACTAAAAGGAGCAAGTGAACGGCATTTTCTCATGGCCTCCAAGTGAGCCACATGCAAGTTTTTGCTAAGTGCATCTACCACTTTGTTCTTTGTACCCTTAATATGCTTGATCTCAAAATCAAACTCACTGATCAAAGCCAACCAGCTGGCTTGTCTTGCATTTAATTTGGGTTGGTCAAAAAAATATATTAGCCCTCCATGATCTGACATCAATACAAATCTTCTTCAAAGCAAGTAATGTCTCCACATTTTTAGTGGATGCACTATTGTTGCAAGCTCCAAGTCATGAGTGACATAGTCCTTCTCGTATTCATTTAGATTCCTTGACTCATAACAAATTACATGTCCTCCTTGCATTAGGACTCCACCTAGTTCTTCCTTGCAGTCATTTGTGCAAACCAGAAAATCATTCTCTGGAACTGTTATCCTCAAGGCTCAAAATAGGTGCATGCATGAGCAATCTCTTAAGCTTACTCAAAACTAGTTGTGCACTGTGATGTCCATTGGAATTTGATTCCTTTCTTCTGCAAGGTTGTGATTGGATGCCCAATCTTTGAAAAATCTCGAATGAACCACAATAGTATCAGACCAATCCCATAAAGGATCTATCCTCTATGACATTTCGAGGAGTGGACCAATCCATTGTGGTCTTAATGTTTTCGGGGTCCATAGCCACTCCTTCCCTTGAAACGACATGCACCAAAGTATTGAACTTGTGATTGGAAGAAATCACATTTGTTGAAGGGAAGAAGGGAAACCCATCAACCAAGAAAAGTAGGAGGAGAGCTCGATCAAGAACCTCACTCACACCTTCGTTGTGCGTACATATCCTTTCCCCTGCATCCCTTTATTTTCTGAAGGAGTGAAATCCCTCTTTTTCTACAATTCCCTTCTACTCTTGCTACCTACTATGTTCTCATCTTCCCCGTCTCTTCGACACCTCCTCTTTCTTGAAGAGTCATCTTTTGCCCAATTGTTCCTCAATCTTCGAGGGGAGATGGGCATTGTCCTATGCCTCTTGTTGCTCTGTCCAATATCATAACTATTGTAAGGGGGTGGTAGCCTGATTAGGTCAAAACCAACTCCAGGAATAACTCCAAGGTAGTTTCATGGTTTTTCAAACAAGCAAGCTCCCTCTTCTCTCAAAACTATGGATTCATGTCATCCTCTCCTCAGTCCAGTCATTTATGCTTACAATTAGTTACTGAGTTTACAATCCACCCGCTTAGCCAGCTATGACTCTTACACTGGTAGTACACAGTTATGTATACAAAATGCAAGGGTAACAAAAAAGAGTTGTTACAAAAAAGAGTTGTTACAGAACTCCTCTATCATGACCCTAGTAAAAATGTACCTATCACTCACACAAAATCTTGATTTGACATGTTAAGCCTTTGTTATATTATTTTAATGTTGCGAGGCTGATATTAATTATCAAGAATCCCAATATAGTCAATTATTTTGATGATATGTAGGTTTTTGTTGCAACATGATTTTTTTGGACTCTAGAGGACATTTAGAGCCTTTTTGTTGATGTATTTTTGGTTTAGAGATAGATTGAACTTGCTACTATTTTGGTTATATGCACCCTTCCTATATATATGAGAAAAATTGCATATGTGTATAATGGTTTGGATTCATATGGATGCACATGAATATGTATGTTTTTTTTCAAAGTATGTTTTTGGATATTTATGTATTTTTTGGTCAACCATTTTCTTGTTTCGATTTTTTTTTAGTTTTGGTCCTGTTCACATTTTTGGGCTCTACTAGTTCGGTTCTATCAACATTGTCTCAATGTTCTCAAAAGAAGGAGAAAGGTAAGTGGCAATAGAAACAATTTGTAGGAATTGTTGAAGCTTCAATAATGGATGAGCTACTTGCTAGGCTTGATAAAAACCTTTTCCATGTTGTCAAGTCTGTTACCCACCACCTATCGGTAACACCCATAGGAGAATTTTTTCTCCTAAATTGTCTTCAACCAGCAATCGGCAACCCCTTGTAGCCACCAGATAGCTCGATGTGCCACCATCTATGCCACCTGAGCCAGTTGTTATGCACCCTCGCCCATCTTTTATGATCGTATGTTTGAAGGTGGGCCTTCCAAACCCAAAGGTAGGGCTTTCATTTTGTAGTTGGGTATTTTTGCTTGCTTATCATGGACACTACTGGGCATGCATTAGTGGGGGGATTCAGCAGAAAGAATGGGCTTGGTGTACTCTTATCCCCTTGTCCAACTTGGTGGTTAATCTTGTATCCTAGTCCCATGGGATCTCCTTTATTGAATACTAGCTTTAGGAATGGCACTACATGGGAAATCTCGATTTTGGTTGCATGATCCCACTTCCCGACACCACATACATCACTCCCCTCCACTTATTATAGCTCCTTTCCACATATTTCCCATTTGGGTCCACGTTTGTCCATTGGGTCCACAAGGAGTTAGCCTCCCCCTCCCCTTGTCCACACTTTGGGTCAAGCCTGGAACGATGCCCCGGAGGTTGACGTAGCTAAAAAGAAAGTTAAAAGCATAATTTGCCCACTCACAACAGGAAATACACCATACAATGCAAAAGATGGTCGGGACATACAAATTTAGCACGTGGGTAAAAGCCAACATGAACTCCACCCCCTATCATCATGGCCATCACCCTGGTTCCTAGGGCCCCTATATTGGCCCCCCTGCATCACTAAGAAACCCATGATTGTCCCAACCCCTAGTGGGCAATGAAATACCCAACCTTAACGGGGTATTCGCTGTTATATCCTTCACATCATGCTCTCATCCCCTAGAGCCCTGAGAAGTTATAAAAGAAAAATCAATAAAAGGCAAAAGGCATATAAAGAAGGGTGGAAGAACAAAGGTCAGTGTAACTCATGAACCACGATTGCTCCCTCTTACATTTATACACCCAAGTGTGGGCTTCCCTCATCATAGCTACCCTTGTACCATGGCATGTGGCCCAGATCTTTCCCCTAATGCCCCACTCTGTTCCATCATGATATCACGACACCGGCCATATGACAAATGTACCATGGACCTGTCACTCCCTTAAAGGTTGAAACCATTTAATAGTGTCCTTGATTAACCTCCTTCTTGAACTTGGAGACACTTGTACACTCTAAAGCCCATTATGGAAGGGCATGCCACTATGAAGTGTATGCTTGGTTCCAGGACTTGTAAGCTCATTTTCTCAATTACACTAATGATTTATTGTACTGGAAGGTGAGGAGACGCATTGGATCTTATATAGGATTACAAGTGGGTCTTCATCTTGGGGTTTGGTTTTCCTATACAGAGTCCACGCCCTCCAAAGGGTCATATTGGCATTTGTAGGGCGTGCGTTGAGAGCCATGGACCTTCACTATAGCAGAGAGCAGATAGCCAGACCATGGGATACTTCATCACCATTCATTGTTCGCTCGTGTCCCTCTTATTTGATGATGATGATGCACCTAGACCACCTTGAACAACCGGCTATACTTTTGCATCACACACTTGTCAGTTGATCCAGGACCCAAATGACGCTTTATCTCGCCATGGGAGACAAAGGGAGGGATTGCATCATAGTTCTAGCACTGGTAGATGGGATACATGCTTGTTCGATTCAACTGGAGATCCATGAGGATGTTTTGCGTCCCAACAGCCACTTGAGAGCACCACAGGACATTTCCTTCGAGATCAAGGGGTCCATCCCCTTCATCACTATTTTTGGAGCCCTACCATTCATTTGGGCAGATGTTTGACTTCACTAGGCCTTCCAACAGCCCTCCTAGCTATTGTATTATAATTTCAAACCTTTAGATAGGCTTGTTTTTCATATTATGGAGCTATTTGGTGGGCTTGTCACCAAAAGGTTGTTATTTGTACATTATTTTATTATTAGGGGCATCATCATGCCTAATTAGGCAATTTGAATCCCTTAGAGGATCATATAAATTGATGAGAGGTTCATTTCATTCCTCATCATCACTTGGATTTGGGATATATCTTTCTAAAAATTTCGGACCTGCAATTTGTGAAATGATTTGGATGATTAAATGCATTTTGATGTGTGGAATATTTTCGCTATCTCTCTTAGAGCTTCTATTTTGCAAATGTGATTGATGGATATACTCTCTTGTCATGTAAGTACTCTTTTCATGCGAATTCCTTGATAATTTATGTCTAATGTATGGAACGTTATGGTTTGATTTTGCTTATGCCCTAAAAATTAATGCCAAATTATCAAACAATTGTAATCTTGGGTTGTTTCATATGTTATTCATCTTGGCAAGAAGAAGAAAAAATTTCTAGGGGTTGGTTGTGCACCTTTTACCTTGAAACTCCATCAAATCTTGTATATCGAAGTATAAAAGTCTAAAGCTAACATGTAGTTGCATCCATCATCAGTGAAGTTGCTTCCACATGTCATCTAGATAAATTTTGGATCTACATGAGGTATTGCACATTCCTAATATGACTCAAAATCTCCTTTCAATTTCTTGTCTAACAGACTTGAAGTGTCGAGATGAGTCCGTTGATCAAGAAGTGATCACCAAAAGCTAGAACCATAACCCTGTTAAATTTTTAGATTGTTCTATGTTATATCAACTACTTTAGCCCAAATTACTTCTTCATTAACAATGCATCCAATTATTAGCAGTGTAAATAATAATAAACTGTAACTGAAGATAGAACAATACATGCAGTGACAAAGAAGACAATAGCACAACCATAAGAGACAGCAGACTGGTCCAAGACCAAGGAAAAACCCCACTATGGGGGAAACCCTTTCAAATCTTCTTCTTCAATAGATCGTCATAAAAAGTTTTCAGCAGAGAGTACAATAAGCCCAATACATATGCAGCGGAAACAAATAGATCAGTTCTACAACATCAAGAGCGCGGATCCAATAGATCACTAAATCCAAGTGATATCAACTGCCAGGTCCTAGATCTGAATCAAGGATGCAGTCAAAGACTGATCGCAAGCAACTGTGACTGAGCGACAGATGTATGAAGGCACTGCACAAGCAATTGAATGTGACCCAATTCAGATCTCCCTAGAAATACCCTTAGTCGCGACCTCAACGCGCTCAACCCGCGGCTAAAGCTTCCCTGGCCGCGACCTAGACATAGCATGCCTGCGTCTCTAGTCCCAATCAGTTTGATCTAGCCCATAAACCCTATCCATGACCTTAACACGGTTAGCCCCGCGACTCTAGCAGCTTAGTTGCTGCCTTGCCACGCTCTAGCCCGAATTCTACAGTTTTGTGCCCGCGGCTATGGCCCAGAAGCGCTAGTTCAGTGCGAGCCCCTTCCCTGTGATCCCAAACATTGCACGAGTTTCTTCCATCGAACTTGTGCGAACCAAAACAGAAAAGACGATCCAAGACAAAGAGTGCAAGAAGAAAATCTCATGAGCGAAGGTGTGAGAATGAGCTTGAGGTCGCTTCTATTTATAGCTTTTGTAAGGGACCGCTTGGGGCTTTGACCAAATCCACACGTGTTGAGGCCGACCCATTCCATTTCTTTTAATAAATAAAATAATTCATATTTTAACTTTTGCTTAACCGAATGGGGCGATCTATAGGTCGATTTTGGTCCTCTCTAAGTTGTCCAAAGTGGAATTTGACTTTAGTTGCAAAAATTAGCACTCCCTCTCAACTAGGAAGAATTCCATTTGGTAATCTCTACATGTAGATCTCAACATTATGGTGTCGTCACGACTCAACTCCATCTGTTGAAACTTTCTCGAATATAGAAGAAGAAGAATTGGAGAGCAATAGCTTCCACCCGTACTGAGCAACAGGATAATTCATCATACAGGGGAGCACATCTCCGACCCTAGAATCTCATCAACCCAATCATGTTTCCTACCAATCTTCCCATCAATGACTCTCATCAGTCATGTGGTACAACACCTGCATCATAATCGACTTGGGTAGTATACCCCAAGTACACTCTCAACTCGTTGGCCAAACAATGAGTGGTATTCCCAACAAGCCTTACTTGAGTGTATGATGCCAACTGGGGTATACTCTGCATAGAACAGATAGGGGAGCAACATCTCCGACCCTATGAAGATAGGGAAGTGCCCTATTTTCCAGAGATCCCTCAACCCCAGGAGCCCTCTATCTCAATTCCCCACCCCGAGAGCTCAAGTAGGGTAGGAAGAGTTTGCTCAGTGTCCTTGATCAGTTTCCCCTTATCCGGAGGGTCTACATCCATCAGTCCAAGTTGTTCTCTGAAGACCAAGAACTTTCCTTTCAGTAGTGCCTTGGTGAGAATATCTACTATCTGCTCATCAGTTGCTATGTGGTGGAGTCTAACAACTCCTCTCTGCACCATGTCACGAATAAAGTGATATTGAATCTCCATGTGCTTGGACTTGTCATGAAACATCGGATTCTGTGCTAAACGGATCTTGCTCTAGTTGTCACAGTATATCACTGTGGTATCTAAGACTTGACAAAGTAGCTCACCAAAGAGCTTTTATAACCACACAGCTTCACAACTAGTTGTGCTAGCAGCAATGTATTTTGCTTCTGCGGTGCTCAATGCCACCGACGTTTGCTTCCAACTCATCTAGGATATCATGGCAGAACCAAGACTAAAACAACAACCAGAGGTACTCTTTTTGTCTGTAACATTTCCTACCCAATCAGCGTCACTGTATCCATGAAGTTGAATAACTCTAGCAAAATATCTCAGACCAAGTGTGATCGATCCATGTAAGTATCTCAATACATTTTTGGCCGTAATCCAATGTGCATGAAGGGGCTCAGTCATGAATTGCCTCAATGTGTTAACTTCATAACATATATCTGGACAGGTATTCACGAAGATGATCCAGGTGGATATTGGTGGCCACCCGCCTATTCCACTTGAGGCCCAAACATTGCCTCTTTTAGTTTTTCAGTTTCGACACAACTTACTATTTTTAACAGTTTTTCGGGTCCTGAACTTCCGGAGCCGTTTTGAGGCCCTAAACGATGTTTTTTGGGCATCGCGCCGTCAGCGAATATCATTCCGTTCTGGAATAGATATTCGTGGCAAAAGTTGTAGTCCTCGGATAGATCTTTCTAATGATGTATCATGTGCGTCAAACGGAGATGGTATGCCAAAGTTACATCCCTAGGAAGTTGAAACACCAATTTTACCCAAACGGGGCCCATAATTTTGGCGCTTCATCTCCTAGGGTTAGTTTTTGGATGTTTAGAGTTCTCCATTGTTTCTCAATAATAAATAGGCCCTCGAGCCTCATTGTAACTCAGTTCAGAGGCCTGTAGCCGCCACATCTCTTCTCAGAGATAGCTACCAGTGCCCTAGCTAGTTTTATTTCCATTCTGTCTGTAAGCAAATTTCAGTTCTTTGATATTCATGAAATGAAGTGTTATTTCTGCTGCATCTCTGTATTTATGGTTATGTGTTTATTCTATTGCGTTCCTGCATAAATCCGGATCACTGGTATCAGAGGGGTCTGCTTTTTCTCGATCCTTCTTTGCATGTCCCCAACAAGGTTGGGGTATAAGGAGTTAGGGCTCGATCTAGTGGAATCTTTGCAAGATCAACCTCGCAAACCCCAACAGACGCCCATGGGGGATAGAAAGAAAGATGAGGAAGCAGGAGATCCTAGCAAAATATTGCTCGAGGAGGCCCTGGAAAAACAAAGGAACGCGATGATGGATAACTTTGCCCAAATCCTTCAACGGTTGCCCACCGGCGGCGCATCTGCATCCAGCATCCACTCTGGAGGTGCGACTCCTTTTAAGGTACAAGTAAATTTTGACATTCCCATATTTGAGGGTCAAATAGATGTAGATGTCGTAGATAGATGGTTGAATCTATTAGAAGGATATTTCTTGGTTCATGACTTTTCCGACAGGGAGAAGATCATTTTTGCACTCCTCAAAGTTGCCCCCCATGTCAAGGACTGGTGGGAAACCCACTGAGAGAAAAAGAACGAGACAGAACCCTCTCTGTTCTCGGTCGTACCCACTTGGAATTCTTTCCGAGACACCGTCAAGGAACAATACTATCCCGTGGGGAGCTATGAGGACAAGTACATACAATGGACCACGCTACAGCAACAAAGGGATCAAGATGTGCATGAGTTGACGAATCTGTTCCGTACCCTGCGCACCAAGTTGGGTATCAAAGATTCAGAGAAACATCTGGTGCTAAAGTATCGCAGTTGTCTGCACAGATACATTCAGGAGGAAATGGAGTTCCTCGACATCTCCTCGCTTGGTACGGCATACCGGTATGGTGCCAAGATTGAGCAGAAATTCAAACAGAAGAAGCGAGACTTTGGATCTGCGAATCAAAAGCAAGGGAAAGGTTCTCCCAAAACGCAGAACAAAGGACAAAGCCAAGGCATGGCGACTCAAGACAACCTGTCGAAGCCACAAGCAAAGAACAACACCGCAAAGCCAAAGAAGGACACGGGAAAGTGGTGTGAGTTCCATAAGAGCTCCACTCACAACACAAGTGAGTGTCGGGCCAAGCAGTCGTTGGTGGCCGAGATGCGGGCTTCTGAGTCAGATGCATGCTCCAACTCTGAATCAGAACCTGACAATGGGAATGACAAAGGGAAACAGATTATTGATGCGAAGCCCAATGCCACTGTTGCCACTACAAAGATCCAAAAGGAGGAACCAGAAGATCCGGAGGAGGAGGAACGTCTCTTCCACTCCCAGATGTGGGTAAAGGGCTCCCCGGTACAGTTCATTGTCGACAATGGGAGCCAAAAGAACCTCATTTCAGCAGACGCCGTGAAGCGGTTGGGCTTGCCGACCACAGCTCACCCACATCCATACACCATCGTGTGGCTTCACCAAGGACGAGATCTCCGCGTCAGCCAGCAGTGCCGCCTTCCCTATAGCATCAAGCCCTTCACGGATGAGGTATTATGTGACGTTGCTCCTATTGATGTTTCTGATGTATTATTAGGACAACCATACTTGTGGAAGCGTCATGCTGTGTATGAGTCTCGGCCTTGCGCTGTTATTGTTACTTTGAGAAATAAGTTGTACAGGATACCAGAGGTACGACCTCCTGCCGCTCTCTCTTTGGTTACTGCAAAACAATGCAGTAAGCTCATTTCCCAAACCAAGAAATTCATTTTCCTAATGATCCGCCCCCAGGGCAAGAAGAAGACTGTGGCCACGACCTCCAGACATGGCTCCTCTGCATGACAACAACAAATGGATAAGGTTGTGAAGGAGTACGGGGACATCTTCACCTCACCCACAGGGGTTCCTCTGCACTGTCAGGTCAAGCACCCGATTTATCTGACCCCAGGTGCGCCGCTACCCAATGGACCGATCTATCAGCGCTATGTTCTGGAGAATGATGAAATCAAGAGGCAGATTCAGGAGATGCTGCAGAAAGGTCACATCCGACCAAGTTCATCGCCCTGTGGAAGCCCGATCGTGTTGGTACAGAAGAAGGGACGTGGAGACTCTGTATTGACTATCGGGCGCTAAACAAGATCACTGTCCGGAATAGGTACCCGATCCCACGGATTGATGACCTTCTGGACCAACTCAAAGGTGCAAAATATTTCAGCAAGATTGACTTGAAGCCGGGGTATCACCAGGTACCGATTGAACCCTCCGATGTGTGGAAGATTGCCTTCAAAGCCAAGGAAGGCCTTTTCGAATGGCTGGTCATGCCTTTCGGGTTGACGAATGCTCCCGCAACCTTCATGAGAATGATGGACGACATCTTGTGGCCATTCACCAACTCATTTGTAGTGGTGTACTTGGACGACATTCTAATCTTCAGCCAGACTTGGGAAGAGCACCTTCACCACATCCAACAAGTCCTGCAAACACTGCGGCAACACAAGTTGTGTGCCAATCTGGAGAAGTGCACTTTTGGCATGACCCAGGTTCAATATATGGGATATAGTATTGATGAAAGGGGGGTGCATGTGGATCCAGCCAAGATCCAAGTCATTCGGGATTGGCCAGCCCCAACTACTATAACAGAGCTTCGCAGCTTTCTGGGTCTTGCTAATTTCTACCGGAGGTTCATGTTGGGATTCTCTCATATCACTTGGCCCTTGAGTCAAGTCACCAAGGGAGGAGCAAGAGAAAAATTCTTTTGGTCGGAACCTCAACAGAAGGCGTTCACAGAATTGAAAAATCACCTTTGTTCTGCCCCAGTGCTCACTTTACCAGACTTGCAACAACCATTTGAGATCGATACAGATGCCTCTGACTATGCTATTGGGGCAGTTCTTACTCAACAGGGACATCCAGTGGCATATCACAGTGAGACATTATCTGACACAGTTCGCAAGTATCCCACTTATGATAAAGAAATGTATTCCATTGTGCAAGCTTGTCGACAATGGAAGCATTACATTTTGGGGAAGGAAACAATCATCCACACAGACCACCGGCCCCTGCAGTTCATACAGACACAAGGGAAGTTGCAGAATGATCGCCATCGGAAGTGGTCCACATATCTGCAACAGTTTCATTTGAACATCAAGTACAAGAAGGGTAGCACCAATAATGTTGCAGACTGCCTCAGCCGACCACCGATCGTGGCGCTCACCACTGTGCTCAACTCTTGTGGGCACGAGACTTCCGATTGGCCGCTTCTCTATGAGAGTGACCCAGAATTCGGCCACACTTACAAGGCACTCTTGGGGGGCACGCAAGTTCCAAATTTTCACCTCCAAGATGCACTTTTATGTCACCTGGGACACCTTTGTGTTCCTCCAAGCGAGCGTGCCAAGATGATATGGGAAGCACACTACAGTCAAGTCGCTGGGCATTTCGGGGTCGAGAAAACAGTAGCAATACTACAGAAGTATTTCTATTGGCCGAACCTTCGAAAGGATGTCGAGAAGCACATCAGATCCTGCACTGCTTGTGCCATTGCCAAACCGACCATTAAGAAGCAAGGCCTATATACTCCTCTACCTACCCCTAGTCGACCTTGGGAATCCATCTCCATGGATTACATGTCGGGCCTGCCTTCTACTAAGCAGGGAAATGACTGTGTTTTCGTGGTCGTCGACAGATTCTCGAAGATGGCCATTATGGCGGCCTGCAAGAAGAATATCACAGCAGAAGCCACTGCTAAACTCTTCTTTGAACGAGTGTGGGTGCACTTTGGGATCCCACAGTCTATCATATCAGATCAGAATAGCAGGATCCTCGCCATCATGGTCCAAATTTCCGGTCAATGTTGGACACAAAGCTCACCAAGTCCACAGCTTTCCATCCCCAAACAGATGGCCAGACAGAGGTCGTCAACAGAATGATTGTACACATTCTGCGCATGTACAATTCAAAGCATCCACGCACATGGGACGAGAGCCTCCCATATGTACAACATAGTTATAATCGGGCTCTCCACAGTTCAATCGGCCATAGCCCCTTTCAGGTGGGCTTGGGATTCCAGCCACTATGTCTATTGACGTAGCCATACCATTTGCAATTGCTCAGGCCGATTCAGCTCATGTCCAGTCTGAAGTTGACAAAGCAAGTAGCTTCATCGAGCACATTCAACACATCTGCCAACAGGTTCTTGAGATATTGGACAGAGCCAATGCCAAGTACAAGCAACGCCATGATCAACACCAGGTGCCACAAAACTTCTAGGTGGGCGACAAAGTATGGCTACATTTGCAGGAGCGCCTCACTGGACCACACCGCAAGCTTCGCCCGCTCCGATACAGACCGTACACCATCACCAAGGCTGTAGGAAACAATGCCTTCGAGCTCAGTATTCCACCATTCCTTGGTCTGCACCTATTCTTCAATGTGGATCGCCTTCGTCCTTACTTCCCACCTCTACTGGACACCTCAGACATTGCAGAACAACTCACACCAACAAAGTTAAACCCAGACTGCATGGAACAGGCCACCACAAATTGTATCAGGGACATGAAAATAAAGAGCACTCGCCAACAGAACATCCAACTGTATCGGGTTGTCAAAGCTGGCCAACTCCTGCACCAAGGCAAGTGGTTCACCAGGGACCAAGTTCAGCAGAAGTTTCCTCATCTCATGGAAGAACTCAACGCAATGGGGACCATTGCTTCCTAAGGGGGGGAGGAATGATCCAGGTGGATATTGGTGGCCACCCGCCTATTCCACTTGGGACGCCACCATTGCCTCTTTCAGTTTTTCAGTTACGGCACAACTTACTATTTTTAGCAGTTTTTCAGGTCCTGAACTTCCGGAGCCGTTTTGAGGCCCTAAACGATGTTTTTTGGGCATCGCACCCCAGCAAAATCCGTTCCGGAATGGATATTAGTGGCGAAAGTTGTAGTCCTCGGATAGATCTTTCTAATGATGTATCATGTGCGTCAAACGAAGATAGTATGCCAAAGTTACGTCCCTGGGAAGTTAAAACACCAATTTTACCCAAACGGGGCCCATAGTTTTGGCGCTTCATCTCCTAGGGTTAGGTTTTTGGATGTTTAGAGTTCTCCATTGTTTCTCAATAATAAATAGGCCCTCGAATCTCATTGTAACTCAGTTCAGAGGCCTGTAGCTGCCACATCTCTTCTCAGAGATAGCTACCAGCGCCTTAGCTAGTTTTATTTCCATTCTATCTGTAAGCAAATTTCAGTTCTTTGATATTAATGAAAAGAAGTGTTATTTCCGTTGCATCTCTGTATTTATGGTTATGTGTTTATTCTGTTGCGTTCCTGCATAAATCTGGATCAGAAGAACATCAGAGCCCCAATTAGTTGTCTGTACTCGGACTGATTTTCCATATCAGGTCCAGCTGCTTTTCCCCACAACTTTTTGAAATTCATCTCCATCGGAGTAGTCATGGATTTGCACTTGGTCATACCAAACCTTTCCAGTAGCTTTACTACATACTTTCCCTATGAGAGAAAGATCTCGTCGGACCTTTGCCACACCTCAAGAACCAAAAAGTAGTGCATAGGACCAAGGTCTTTCATCTCAATTTCAGAGGTTAACTTCCTCTTACAATCGATTATCAACAATTCACTTCCTGTTAAGAATAGATCGTCAACATATAGAACCAGAATTAATGGCATACCTTGGATTTCATTAAAATAGAGGTTGGGATCAGCATTGCTTCTTGTGAAACCCAATTTCATTAGATAGTTGTCAATTTGTGCATACCAAGCTCGGGGAGCTTGCTTCAAACCATACAATGCTTTATTCAACCTACAGACATGCGTTATATGATCTTACACTTCAAATCCCTGCAGTTGTTCAACATACACTTCTTCTTGTAACATACCATGAATGAAAGCTGTCTTTACATCCATCTGATGAAGGGCCCATCCTTAACTAGCAGCAAGGGAAACTATCAAACGGATAGTTGTGTATCGAGCTACAGGAGAAAATGTCATTTTAATCTTCTCCCTCTTTCTGAGAGAAACCTCGAGCTACGAACCTCGCTTTGTAATTTCTCAATGCCATGAACCATGTTTGATCTTGAATAACCACTTCGAAGGCACAACAAACTTCCCATGTGGTCTCGGCACAACATCCCATATATCATTTTTCGTAATAGATTCGTATTCCTCAGCCATAGCATCCTTCCAAACTTGTTCTTTGACTGCTTCCTCGAATGAGGACGGTCCAGTTAGAAATATGGTGCTCATAGCAGCTACATATCCCTGATACCTGCAAGGCTCCTTGCTTTATCTGAAGGATATACGAATGGGAATGCTTCTTTCATTATCCTGTAGAGTGTCGCGAAGCCAAAGTGACCTTTTATTTGAAGGAGGATCTGTGGAAGGTGGATCTAAGGGATCCATGGGTTCCAAGGGAACATCAATATCATCCAGCTCAGGCATAGAAGGACAATCTAGAATATCCCTGTCATCATCATCTTCCTTGGGAGGCAGAGGAAGGTCCCTTGCTTTACAAAGTGTTGCATTTTCATCGAAAGTTACGTCCCTACTAATTTCAACCTTCCTTTGACCAGGAATATATATTTTGTATGCTTTAGAGTTTTCACAATAACCCATAAACATACCTTTTCTCCCTATAGCTTCTAGCTTGTTTCTTTTGTCCTTCGGCACATGAAAGAATACGAGGCATCCAAATATACGAAGATGGCTAATGTCGGGTTTGTTACCAAAGAATATTTCTTCTGGAGTCTTGTTCTGCAATGCTTGATGAGGCACTGAGTTTTGAACATATACAGCAGCATGTGTGGCTTCAGTCCACAGAAACTTTGGTACCTTTTGATCATGAAGCATGGCTCGAGCAGCTTCCAATATAGACCAATTCTTCCTTTCAGCTAAGCCATTCTGTTCAGGTGTAAAAGGCATAATTGTTTCCTTCTTGATCCCTTCTTTCTTGCAGAATGCTATGAATTCCTTTGACATGTATTCTCCTCCATTGTTGGACCTAAAAACTTTGATTCTTTTCTCTGATTGATTTTCGATCAAAGCTTTGAATTCCTGGAATTTTTCAAAGGCTTCATCGTTGTGCTTGAGGCAGTCATGTCTTTGTTGAGAAATCGTCAATGAAGGTGATGTAGTAGAGATGACACCAATAAAATGCGCAGGCATCAGACCACATATATCTGAATGAATGAGATGGAGGATGTCAATTGTTTTGTTCTTACTGGTAGGGAATGGTCCCCTTGTTTTCTTTCCACTTACGCAACCTAGACAAACTCCATCTTGTTGAGCTTGAACATCGGGAATACCTAAGACCAGTCTTTTCCATTTCGGAAGAGCATCATAGTTTAGATGAGCTAGCCTGCGATGCCACAATTCGCTTAGATAATTGGTGTTATGAACCAATGTTAGGAGTGTCCTTCCTGTGACTATATAGATTCCTTCAGATCTCAGACCTAATGTGAATGCATCTTTCATATGTGAATCAGCGTGCCAAGTTAAGACCTTTCCATTGATGAAGGTAACCCTCATCCCTTTATCTTCTAATGTGGATATAGAAATCAAATTCTTCATTAGACCTGGTACATACAAAACATCATGCAGCAATACTGATTCCCCGAAATTCAACTGAAACTTAACAAGTCCAAATCCTTTTACGAGATGAGTGGAGTTATCTCCAAGAATGATTTTCAGATTAGTCTCCCTCTCTACCAGATTAGAGAGGACTTCTTTGTATACAAAGAAGTGATGAGTGGCCCCACTGTCAACCAACAAACTATCCCACGAATTCGATGGAGAAGAACTAGTAAGTGCAGAAATGAGAATATATTCAAATTTATTCACAGTATTACTTTCATACATGGGAGCTCTTGACTTCTTTTGCAGAGGATGCTCTTCTTCACGGTCGCTTGAATAATCTCTTCTCCTTCCATATCTTTTGTTGTGGTTGTTCCTTTGATTGTCTCTTCTTCTTTTATCATTGTTGTTGCTTTCGGTGTTGTATCATGGCCTCTTTCTCTTCTCGGGACAATCACGTGCATAATGACCTTTATTGCAGTTAAAGCATTCAATATGGGATAGTGATCTGTCATTCGTTCCTTTTGAGCTTTGAGGAGGAGGTCTTCTTGAAGGGCCTCCTTTTGACCTCTTCCTTTTGTTATGGGCGATATATGCAGCAAGCTCTCCCTCTTCATGCTTCTGAATTCTTCCTCTTGCTATCATTCTTGATTCTTCTTGAGTAAGCTTTCCAACAATTTCATCAAATGATGGAAGAACGTTGTTGTTGTTGATTGTAGTAATGAATGTTTCCCAAACAGGAGGGAGACCTCTAAGAGTCACGACAACCAGCTCTCTGTCAGACACATTCTCTCCAACCCTTTGCAGTTGATATCTAAGACGAGAGATCCTCATAATGTAAGAATGAACAGTTTCACCTTTGTTCATCTTCATTTCCTTGAGTTGATCTTTCAAGGTGATAATCACATTCAAATTGTTAACTTCATACATGCTGGCTATCTTGTCATACATGTCTTTAGACTTTCTTAAATTCCCAGCATATGCAAGTAAATGATCTTGTAAACCATCAGCTATAATTTGCTTTGCTTTGGACTCACCTTTCTTATATCGGTTCTTGATAGAAGTGAAGGCATTCTCTGGAGACTCAGGCATCCTTCCTTGAATGTATTCCAACACATCATTGTTGTCAGCTATGATCTCCAACCTGACTTTCCATGCAACAAAGTTTGATGCATCTCCCAACTTTTCATGCTCTTTGAAGGTAGAGGAAGACATCTTGACCTGGGCTTGTAGATCTGCTTTCTGATAATCAGGGTTTCATTGCTTGTCTTCTTTTGGGCTTGTCCTTCACCTTAGCTCAGATACCATGTTAAATTTTCAGATTGTTATATGTTGTATCAATTACTTTAGCCCAAATTACTTCTTCATTAACAATGCATCCAATTATTAGCAGTGTAAATAATCATAAATTGTAATTGAAGATAAAACAATACATGCAATGACATAGAAGATAATAGCAAAACCATAAGAGACAACAAATTGGTCCAAGACCAGGGGAAAACCCCACTATGGCGGAAACCCTTTCAAATCTTCTTCTTTAATAGATCGTCATAAAAAAATTGCAGCAGAGAGTAAAATGAGCCCAATATATATGCAGCGAAAACAAATAGATCAGATCTACAGATCTGCATATCTACAACATCATGAGCATGGATCCAATAGATCACTAAAACCAAGTGATATCAACTGCCAAGTCCTAGATCTGAATCCAGGGTGTTGTTAAAGACTGATCGCAAGCAACTATGACTGAGCGGCAGATGTATGAAGGCATTGCACAAGCAACTGAATGTGACCCAACTCAGATCTTCCTAGAAAGACCCTTAGTCGCGACCTCAACACACCCAACCCGCTGCTGAAGCTTCCCTGGCCACAACCTAGACACACTAGGGGAAAACCCCACTATGGGGGAAACCCTCTCAAATCTTCTTCTTTAATAGATCGTCATAAAGAAATTGCAACAGAGAGTAAAATGAGCCCAATACATATGCAGCAAAAACAAATAGATCAGATCTACAGATCTGCATATCTACAACATCAAGAGCATGGATCCAATAGATCACTAAAACCATGTGATATCAACTACCAAGTCCTAGATCTGAATCCAGGGTGTTGTTAAAGACTAATCGCAAGCAACTGTGACTGAGCGGCAGATGTATGAAGGCACTGCACAAGCAACTGAATGAGACCCAACTCAGATCTTCCCAGAAAGACCCTTAGTCGCGACCTCAACACGCTCAGGCCGCTGCTGAAGCTTGCCTGGCCGCAACCTAGACACACTGTGCCCGCGGCTCTGGTCCTGATCAGTGCAATCTAGCCCATAAACCCTAGTTGTGGCCTTAACACGCTCAACCCGCGGCTCTAGCAGCTTAGCCACTACCTTGCCACGCTCTGCTCACGGCTCTGACCCGAATTCTGTAGTTTTGTGCCCACGGCTATGGCCCAGAAGCCCTAGTTCAGTGCGAGCCTCTTCCCTGTGATCCTGAACACTGCGCGAGCTTCTTCTGTGGAACCTGTGCAAACCAAAACAGAAAAGACGATCCAAGACAAAGAGTGCAAGAAGAAAATCTAATGAGAGAATGTGTGAGAATGAGCTTGAGGTCGCTTCTATTTATAGCTTTGTGAGGGACCGCTTGGGGCTTTGACCAAATCCACGTGTTGAGGCCGACCCATTCAATTTCTTTTAATAAATAAAATAATTCATATTTTAACTTCTACTTAACCAATTGGGGTGATCTAAAGGCCGATTTTGGTCCTCTCGAAAAGAGGAATCTAATGCAATTATAATCTTAAGCATTTGAGCTATCCAAAGTGGAATTTGACTCTAGTTGCAAAAATTAATGGATCCTAGTTGAGTTTTGGCTAAAGAAGTCGAGGAGGACGGCCTTTATAGACAGTGAGCGAATCCAATGAAGCAAAATGATTTGTTGACCAATAGTGACAATCTAAAGTGAGCTCACAAATCAGTGATAACTTTACCAATAGTAGGTCATTTAAAGTTAAGCTTAGAAATAACCTAGTGGCCTACCCTTCTCCTTCGTCTCTTACCATCCTCCTAGTTTTCCCAATTTTCTCCTAAAACTAGGTGGCGAGTCCAAACCCTTCCATGCATCCTTAGCTTGGGCCATCCCCCTTTAAGTATTGTCATACTTCACTCTATCACACTACACCTCCAATCACCAACACATGATTCCAAAATTTTCCTCATGTGGTCCACAATCATATCTCCAACACAACTCCTAATATAAATTTTTAATTCTTAAAAAACTTCATCAGCGCATAAATTCAAGTTTTAAAACAGCTTATCTCTTCTCTTCTCTAACTGTCCAACCTATTTCTATCGTGACGTACTTTTGCCCCACACCCCTCGCTGCACCCAGTACTCCCTTTGGCTTTCTCTACCACCAAAATTTTGCTTCACATTGGTTGTAGCTTCCGACTAACAAGCCTTTACTTTGGCACTTGGAATTATCAAGTGTTATCAAAATTCTCATTTCTCAAATCATAATAAAAGTTACCTCCAAATTCTATGCACTCACTACCTGTTACAATCCATCATTCACTATTGTTTTGTCACACCATTCAAACTAGTGCCGTGAATTCAAAAACATTTAGCCTACCATAGAATTTTTTGCCCACTCACCATGCCAACCAAGAATACACCATACAAAAATTATGTGTAAATAAAATTCTAGAAGGATAAAAAAGCTTACTTCTCTATGCCCTGGGCACTTCATGCCCCAACACTTATAGTTGTTCCACTGTACCACTCAAACCAGAACTGCACATTCACCAAATCCTAGTCTACAATAGAATTTATTTGCTTACTCTATGTGAAAATTTCTGAATTTACTAAACAGAAACCCTACTGTTAAATCTTGATTTACTTCTCATACTTACATAAATTATTAATCTGAATGATTCAGCACTAACATCGAAGTAAATACAGTTAACAGCCCACACATAGAGATCAAATACTGAATAACATGCTCAAAGACAAAGTGACACACAAGGATTTTCTGGACAAATGTCCCCGGAAAAACACAATGTGGGAAAATCGATGCTGTTAGCTTCTGGAGGGTTTTTATTATTATGCAGATTCAGTACAACAAATCTGGGTACCAAACTGGTTAACCCGACAGAGAAATATAAACGACAGCAATACCTCTATCCCGGAGACAGAAAAATCTGACTGATTCACACCCTCAAACGGGATTTACAGAACTTAGCCCCTTTCCGGCCTCTGGAAACCCCAATGCTTCTCTGAAGCCCTTTGCGTCAACCTTCCTGGCCTGGGTCAGCCTCTGCGCTGCTCAGGAAGGGCCTGCGTCACCCTAGCTAGGGTTACACTGCCCCTGCGCTGCCCTAACTGGTCCTGCATCAGCCTTCCTTGGCTCCTGTTGCCTCTACGTTGCCCCTGTTGGGATCTTCGCTAGCCTGCGTAGCTGCTGCCTCTGCACTACTCTGGATTGCTCCTTCTCTGCACTCGTTGTACTCTTGGCCTGGAACTAGACCATCCCCCTCGCCAATACTTCCCCTCGCTACAGCTGAAACACTTCTGAAACTCTTAACAAACCACGCCCTAGAATCTCACCTTAGCTTCAGTGCTCTGCCAGTGTGTGTGTTCTCTAACTAACCCCAAGCCTTCTTCTTATACTTTTCTTGTTGGAAAACCAACGATCGTGATCTAATCTCTAATCGACGGCTAAGATTAAAAGTTGCTTGATCCACGTCACTTAAGTCATTCTCATCACATGTTTAATTTAATTAACTTTAATCTTTTAATTTTCCTAAGTTAGACTTAGGTTCCTTACTTAAAAAGATTAATTAATTAAATATCTCTTAAACTTGATGGAATTTCTTCAAACACTTTCTGGGTCTTGGAAATCTTATGTACTCTAGTCTCTCCACAAAGTTTGGGAGCTAGAGCACATCTGATGCTACCCCAACACCCCAAAATCTCAACACTCCCTCTTAGTGAGGAAAGTGCTCTAGCAATACACTTCACCCCGAAGTACTGCTCTGATCTCTGGTGTTGGTTTATGCGCTAATGCTTGGCCTACTGCCCTTCATCACTACGCTGCTGCTGCTCTCTATACTACTACCCATGACTCTGCCACCGTCACTACCACATTCGTACTGCAACTCCCTCTCAAATTGCTGCATCAAGCTGCCAACTGCTGCACTACAACTTAGTTGTTGAGAGTAAGCAACTGAAGGACTCTCACCCAAACTTTGGCAAACAAGTCAGTTGGGCTGCATCTCATCACTGAAGCTCCATAGGTTGTTGCTCTGCGCTGTCCTCCAAAGGCTACTGCTCTACTGCAGCTCTTTACTGCATAAGAACACCTCCTTTGCGTTGTTGCCCTCTACATTGTTGTTGCATATGCCCTGTGTTTCTCCCTCTTCAGCGTGTCAGCCTCTGCCTCTTCTCCATCCGCGACCTTCTGCAACCACTGCTCCACTTGTCCCGCTACCGTCTTAAGGCTCTCGTAGCTCGTATATGATCCAAGAGTTGGGCTACTCAAGGATCCCGCCACCACTCTGTAACTTCTCTAGAGATCAATATCGCCCCACTTTCGTGGTTCATGAGCATTCATGGCTACGTCATCATCGGAGCCATCGCCTACTACAATGGCCTTGGAACTAGAATCTTCCTTGTCCTTCCTCCTTTGAGGACAATTGTTGGCGAAGTGTTCAAGTTCGCCACATTGGGAACATTTGATCTTTTACAGATCACGCTTCTTTTTCCCTTGTTGCTTCTTTGAAGCCAGGGTTGCATCTTCCTCTTCCCCCTTCCTCATCTTGCTCGAACTGGTGTTGTACTACCTCTTGGTCATTCGGTGGATCTCCTCTTGTCAGAGGATAGCCAACATATAGTCATAGTTAAGAAGATCCACTTTGCCCAAAAGACTTTGGACAACTGTTTACCAGTCCTCTATGACAGCATTGAGAGCAGTCCTTACCATGACATCATCATCTACCTTAACCCCCATGCCAGTTAGTTGATCCCGGATCGACTGTAGTCTGAATAGGAAAGGATCGATTTCCTCTCCCTTGGCCATCATAAATAATCTCAGTTGGTTCTCCAGAAGCATCTTCGTCTGGACGGACTTCCCTTGATACATTGTGGTCAAAGCTTCCCACATCTCATGAGTCATCGTCTCCTCGGCTATGTGTGGTACCACATGATCTTTAACCCCATTCATGATGAAGCGCTTGGCATGTATCGCTGCTTCATTATGCTCTGCCAGGAGTTTCGCATCAGTTGGTGTAGCCAAGACTTTCTCTGCATGCTCCCCCAAGCGTATGCCTCCAGGACTACCAAGATTTTGGCCTTCCAGATAGCAAAGTTGGACAGGCATCCAACCTATCCTAATCACGCAGTTCGTGTGGTGCCATCTGCTCATAAATTTGTTGGAGCAAACACTCCTCTCTCTGTTAGAGACTCAGATCTAGGGTCCTTGGTGAGAAAGGCACCCTTTGCTCCCTTTGAAAACTGATTTCCTCCTTGGGAATCTGCCAAAAACAATGAATCAGCTCTCTTCGATCACCCTACGATCGATCTTCAGATTTCTTTGGCAATGAAATCCACTGAGAAGTTGTTCTCCTCCCGCTCCTTGTCAGCTTAGCTTAGGCTTAATTCTGCACCGGCAGAATTTTCACCCCACCAACAATTGTTGAAGATCTGCAACTTAGCTTCCGGTTCACGACACTCTGCACAACAATCAAATTCTAGACTGCGTCACCCTGGCTGGCCTCTGTGTGAGCATATTCGCTCAGCACAGCCTTTGCGCAGCGCAAGTTGCTCCTGCGTCCCTCTAAAAGGCACTGCGTTGTCTCTACGTCACCCCGCTGGGACTGCGTCAGCCCTGCGTGGCTCTTGTTGCCTTTGCGTCCTTCTGCTGCTGCGCTTCCCTCTCCGGTTTATCTGTTGCTGTAATATTCCCAAAAAGGAAAAGTAGGAATATAGTGCAAAATGTTGGAATAGCAGTGTAAAACATCATATAAAAGCAAGAGGCCAATATGGAGACCTTCTAATCATAATAACAGCAGCAAAATATGCATAATAAATGGGCCATAAGATGTACAACAAGATATAACAAGCTTCCAATGGACAAAACCCTCAAAGAGGTGCTGCTAATATATATCAAAATGCCGGAAGACTGCTACAGTGCTATTAAAAAGGCACTGCTACAGCAAATGGTTACACAAAGATGTAGGGCTGATATATGCCACAAAAGATACACTAGATTCAAATCTAGGCACTATACAACTTCCAATGAAGGCTTTTTAGCAATACACCAATGTACAAGATAGGAATCAAAGCCCTAGGGCTGAAGATTCACTGCAATAATAGATCTGGAAAGTTGTGGCTGATCTGATATGAGAAATAATGCAGCCTCCTCTAATAGATCCTCTAGTTGAAAGGTTGATCCCTTCACTAGAAAACCTCCTCCCCAAATGGTGTGTTGAAACCACCCTGCAACTCCTCCCTCAAAATAACACAGTCCAAGACTGAAACTGCGCTATAGGGGCAAATAAATCAATGGCCTGAGCCAAGATATGAAAATATGCTCAAGGGTCTTCCTTATTGTCCTCCCAATGGAAAGGAACCCTTCTCCACTGAAAATAAGTATTGAAGTGACCCAAATGTGGTCTCCACTGCTGCAACCTGCAAAACAACTCAACCCTCAACTGGATCTACGTTGTAAATGTAAGATGAAGCTTGGCCTTAAGCCTGAAAGTGGAAGTGAAGTACAATACTCTTTCAAGAACTTCTCAATGAAAGAGGTGGGATTCCCGATCAGGAACACCCAGTGCTAAACAGCACTTGCAATTTTAGCTAAACAGCCAAAGAAAGCTATATGTCTAAACAGACCATATATCAAGAAATATCAAATACATCAACATAATGAATATGGCTGCCATCCTCTTCCTTTTATAAAAAATGAGTTTCCCAACCCTAAGCCCTATTCATTTATGAAACTACTTCCATGCAAAGTGTCTCCATCTAAAACTGCATTGTCCCTCATTGAATGCCACTTCTCCATGATAGCGCTGTTGATTTGGTCAAAGTTGACCCAATCAAGATGTTCCAACCCCTTTTCACACCTAAGGGTGCTTAGTTAAGCTGCCAAGATGTCTTCTTTTCACATTGGCATTGATTTATTCATTATTAAGGAGACTTATGGACCTCCATTGTCCTTTTATTCATAAAACAAGACAGCAAAACAAAATTTAATATTCCAACTAGCTCATGGTTAATTGGGAATATTATAGTTGCTGTTGCTGCTTTCTGCAACATAAATTTCTTCAGTCGTTTTGCTAGAGATCCAACTTGATCTGCAATCGCTCTGATACCATGTGAAAATTTATGAATATACTAAACATAAACCGTACTGATAAATCTTGATTTAATTCTCCTACTTACATAAGTTATTAATATGAAAAATTCAGCATTAACATCGAAGTAAATACAGTTAACAGCCTACACATAGAGATCAAGCACTGAATAACATGCTCAAAGACAAAGTGACACAAGGATTTTCTGAACAAATGTCCCCAGAAAAACACAATGCGGGAAAATCAGTGCTGCTAGCTTCTGGAGGGCTTTTACTATTATGCAGATTCTAAGTACAACAAATCTGGGCACCAAACTGATTAACCCGGCAGAGAAATATAAACGACAGCAATACCTCTATCACGGAGACAGAAAAATCTGACTGATTCACACCCTCAAACGGGATTTAAAGAACTCATCCCCTTCGAGCCTATGGAAACCCCAGCATTGCTCTAAAGCCCTCTGCGTTAGCCTTCCTGGTCTGCGTCAGCCTCTGCATTGCTCAAGGGCCTACGTCACCCTAGCTGGGGTTACGCCTCCCCTGTGCTGCCCTAACTGGGACTGCGTCAGCTTTCCTTGGCTCCGCCTCTGCGCTGCCCCTGTTGGGCTCTTGGCTGGCCTGCGTAGCTATTGCCTCTACGGTGCTCTGGATTGCTCCTTCTCTGCCCTCGTTGTACTCTTGGCTTGGGACTAGAGTCTAGACCATCCCCCTCGCCAATACCGCCCCTTGCTGCAGCTGAAACACTTCTGAAATTCTTAGCAAACCATGCTCTAGAATCTCAGCTTAGTTTCAGTGCGCTACTAGTGTGTGTGTTCTCCAACTTGCCCCAAGCTGCCTTCTTATACTTTTCTCGTTGGAAAACCAACGGTCATGATCTAATCTCTAATCAACGGCTAAGATTAGAAGCTGCTTGATCCACGTCACTTAAGTCATTCTCATCACATGTTTAATTTAATTAACTTTAATCTTTTAATTTTCCTAAGTTAGACTTAGGGTCCTTAATTAAAAAGATTAATTAATTAAATATCTATTAAACCTGATGGAATTTCTTCAAACGCTTTATGGGTCTTGGAGATCTTATGTACTGTAGTCCCTCCACAAAGTTTGGAAGCTAGAGCACATCTGATGCTACCCCAACACCCCAAAATCTCAACACTCTACACGCCAAGCATACATCAAATAAATATTCTATCAATTAAATAAAATTTTGGCAACGAAAATTAAATATGATTTGCTGCATTTTGTTTGCGTAGATTATCCATCAAAAAACATAAATAGGCTATGTTGATTTCTGGTAGCATCGGATGTGCTCTAACTCTCAAATTTTGCAGAGAAGCTTAGGCACATGTATTCCAAAGAACACCAGAAGGCGTTTTGGGAAATTCCACCCAGATTGTGTTTTAGGAAATAATTAATTATTTTTAATGGGACCCTAAGTCCAAACTTAAGAAATTAAAATACCTTTAGGGTATTAATAAAACAGGGTGTGAATCTTCTAAAAAAAGACGAATATCAAGTCAAGCTAATCTTTGTCGTTGATTAATGATTTAATCTCGGTCGTTGAAGTCTCAACGAGAAGATTATAAGAAGAACTTGATGGGGCATTTGGAAAACATGCTTGGCAGATACTCAATTACCTAAAAAGATCGATTTTCTCACAAGCCAAAGTTCGGCAAGAGAAAATCAAATCAGAGGGAGAGCTGCAGGTTGGAGAGAGAGGGCATCAGCAAGACCTGAGAGTACAGGATCAGATCGGAGGAAGCAGCACAAATAAGGGTCAGCGCATAGGCAGTGACGCAATGGCAGGGACAGCGCAAAGGCTCTGACGCTGCGACTGCACAGAGGCTAACGCGGTGAGACGCAGAGAAGCTCCAGGGCCTCTCCAAGGTCATAATTTCATTGTGGTGTGAGTGAGAAAGTGTTAATTTTGGGCAACTAGGTCCAAACTCCATGTTGCACTGCTCATATGACGATGGTCATATTTTTGTGGGATTCCTCTTTCGGAGAGGTGCAAGATTGATCTAAAGATCATCTTGTTTGGATGAGCAAAACATTTATTTTGAATTTATTTTCCACATGTGCAAGGTCGGCCAGATTTGTAATGTAGGTTCACATGTCTAATAGATGTGTCACACACCATCACTAATGGATATAAATTGGAAGGACTTGGAGGTCATTTTCTCATCAACTCATCACACATTCTCTCATTGTGATATGATTGGTTCGATAGCCTTTGGAGGCCTTTTCCCCTCACACGTGTGGAGCGAAGCTGTTGTTTTCTGCGGATTTGTTTAGGGCTTTTTGCTGCAGCGTTGACCATGGTCAACCCTTGGTCATTTGACCTCAAAACTCTGCCAAAAATCCGATTTTGAGAGACCGTATTGATGGGCACTAAAATCGAGGAAATCTGAGTTGTTTGACTGAAGCCCTAATCTGTTGCGTTGACTTTTCTGTTGTTGTCTAGCGTTGACTTTGGGTTGACAGCGTTGACTTGTGATGAGCTATCTTTGAGGGTTGTGGGTGTGACACATGAAAGATTTGTTGACCGAGAAAGACTTTGTTGGTTGAAGCATCCTGTTGACTGTCGTAACGCAACAATATCTCATATCTTTGTCGGACAAAAGGAATTGTACATCTGATCTATATTTGGCTTGTCTTTTGTTGATCTATTATTGTGTGTTATCAGCGTTTTACTTTCATGTTTATGTGATTGCTATTGTGTATCGAGCCTAAGAAAGATTGAAATAAAATTGCATCAAGCATAGAACACCATGGTTATCTAAATTTAACATGGAATCAGAGTTGAGGTGAAGACAACGTCCTAGCTGGTGTTAGAAGCAATCACTGAAGGAAGGAATCCTATCAAGGACAAATGGCCTCCTCAACCTACAAGGGTTTCAAGGCTGATGATAAATTGACTGATAAGTCTAATTATCATGCATGGAAGATGTCCTTGGATTTGGTGCTTGAAGAGCAAGATGTCAAGGACTATGTGCAAGGGAAGATTCAAGAGCCTCCATCAAATGCAGTTGCTACCATGAAGACGAAGTAGAGAAAGGGGGAAATCAAAGCAAAGATGATTATCCAGGATTCTATTCATAAGCACTCAGTTGCTTACATATCTAAGCTAAACACATCTAAAGAGATGTATGATAAGCTGGTGAGCATGTTCAGGGCTAGCAATGCTAATCAAATCCTTTTCTTCAAGAATCAACTGAAGAATATCGAGAAGGGCAAGGATGAATCTATTCAATCCTATTTTATGAGGTTCACTGAAATTATAAATAACCTCCTTGCTATTGGGGAAGCAATATCTGATCGAGAGATGGTTCTTATTGCACTTGGAGGTCTCCCCCGTGATTGGTATGTATTCAATACCACTATTCTTAATAATAATGTGATTCCTGATTTTGATTAAATATTAACGAGATGCACTCAAGAGGAAACAAGAATGATGGAGTATGCCTCTAATGGAAATGGACATGACCCTACTTCCTTCGTCGCTCATGCAAAGAAGAAGAACCATGGTGGCCCGAGAAATCAAAACCATGGTAGAGAGGGGCCCAAAGGAAGGAAGGGAAGATGTTACACTTGTAACAAGACTGGTCACTATGCAAGAGAGTGCCCTAATAGAAGGGGCTCTCCCAGGGATGATGACAACAACAACTCAAGAGGGAATGGCAAGAACAACAGGTTCAAAGGAAAAAGGAAGGCTCCCTCTAATCGTGGTGGAAATGAGCAACATTTCAAGAGGTCAAGAAATTCTAGGAACGATGAGTCTAATGTTATTGATAATAAAAGAAATGAATTTATTCTTGTATCTGCCTTCTTTGCTACATCTCCACCTGACACCCTGGATGTCTGGTTGATTGATAGTGGTGCTTCAAGGCACCTCACTGGTTATAGAGAAGCCCTCTCTGATTTGGTTGAGAAGGATACTAATCTGGAAATTATCCTCGGAGATAATGCCACCTATCCCATGAAAGGGGCAGGGACTGTGACCCTCCATCTATCTCAAGGTCAAATCCTCCGCTTACTAAATGTGTTGTATGTACCTAATTTGAAGAAGAACCTTGTGTCCATTTCGGCAATGGAAGACAAAGGGTTCAAGATGGCATTCGTTGATGGAAAGGTACTTATCTGGAAGAAGAACTTCAAGGAAGCTCTTTCTATTGGTTTTAGAGTTGATACACTCTACCAAGTTGGAGGAAGCCCATTGGGGGCTATGTCATGTGATACAACTCTTCAAACAGAGTTATGACACCGGAGGTTTGCACACCTTCATTATAAAGCCCTTCCCAAAGCAAGGAAGGTAGTGATAGGGATGCCCGAATTCAAAGATGATCATAAAGGTATCTGTCATGGTTGTGCCGAAGGGAAGCATACAAGGGGACCATTCCCCTCAAGTGTCACAAACACAATCTTGCAGTTGATACACTCTGACTTATCTGGTATGTTGCCCGTGACATCCTTGGGAGGATATTCCTATTACATGACTTTTACAAATGACTTCTCCCGCAAGACCTGGATATATTTTTTGAAGAAGAAGGACGAAGCATTCAAATGGTTCCGTACCTTCAAGGCCTTGGTGGAAAATCAAACCGAGAAGAAAATCAAAGTTTTGAGGACCGACAATGGGACCGAGTATGAGTCAAATGAGTTTAATGACTTTTGTAGAGAAGATGGCATTAAGAGGGAGACCACAACTTCGTACACTCCTGAGCAAAATGGTGTTGCTGAAAGAAAGAACAGGACCATAGTGGAAGTTGTCCGCGCCATGCTATGTGACCAAGATCTTCTGAAGTTTCTATGGGGAGAAGCTACGAACACTGTTGTGTATGCTCAAAATAGATGCCCGCATTCCGCTCTGGACTCCAAAACTCCCGAAGAAGTCTTCTCTAGTAAGAAACCTGATGTTTCTCATTTTAGAGTTTTTGGTTGTCCTGTTTACTTTCATGTGCCGAAAGAAAAGAGAAGCAAGTTGGATGCTTCTGGAAAGAAGGGAATGTTTGTGGGCTACAATGAAACTTCAAAGGCATATAGAGTCTATGTGCTTGGTCAAAGAGAAGTGGAGATATGCCACGATGTCACCTTCGTTGAAGATGTCGCCCTCAAGAAAGTGAGAAATCTTCCTAGCTCCAAGGAAGACAAAGAAGATGAAGAAGCAAGGAAGCAGGAAGAGCCGAAGGATGACCTGATGCCCGATGTTGAAGGACCTATGGATCCCATTGATCCACCTCCTTCAAATAAGAGAAGACACTCATGGCTCAGGGACACTCTCGCAGATGTTGAGAGACATGTTGCCCCAAGGGGGACATTCCATGAAAGCAAGAAGCCAAAGAGATACCAAGGGTATCTAGCAGCCATGAGTACGATAGTACAATCTGAGCCTGGATCATTTGAAGAAGTCGTCAAGCATCAAGTTTGAAAGGATGATATGCACGAAGAATAGGAGTCCATTATGAAAAATGATGTCTAGGAACTGGCCCCAAAACCGGAGGACAAATCTATTGTCACCTCGAAATGGCTTTATAAGATCAAGCATGGATCTGATGGAAGTGCTGAAAAGTACAAGGCAAGATTTGTTGCCCGAGGCTTCTCTCAAAAAGAAGGCATAGATTATGATGATCCCATTATACCAACATCTGATCTATTATTGCACTTGCTGCAACGCAAGGATGGAGTCTCCATCAGATGGATGTGAAGATCGCTTTTCTGCATGGTTCTATAAAGGAAGAGGTGTATGTGGAGCAACCTCTGGGGTTCGAAGTCCGAGATAGAGACACTCATGTATGCAAGTCGAAGAAAGTCGTCTATGGGTTTGTTGGAACACCTAATCCTACATGGGTAGGTGTGGAATGCGAATAGTCACAATGGAGTCCAAGTGACCTTGGAATGTGAAACCAAGAGTCACACCATTATACTATAAATGTACATCATGTATAATGGAAAAATAAGAAAGCCTCACGCTTATCCTTCATTGTGTTGAGTCTCTTGTGTGTGTGTGTTCTCTTCCTCATACACCATGTGTGTGCCTTAACATGGTGTTTAACATGGTATCAGAGCGGGCAATTGCTGGCCCTGCTCCAAATTGAGTGAGCCATTTGTGTTTATGGCCTGCATATCTGCAAAAATTCTTGGCATTTTTGCAGCACTCAGAAATTGGGAGCAGCACTGCACATCTGAAGCACTCAGAGATTTCTGCAGCAGTGTTTTTGCCGCCATTCAGAAGTGTTTTGGAGAAGGAGCAGCATTCAGAAATTGGCAGCATTCCAGCACTGATTTTGAAAAAGAGCAGCCTTGTGCATCTGAAGGTTTTCATTCTCATTTGTCCTGCAATTTCTGCATTTGAAGAGCTGCTGGATACTATTTAAATTGGATTTATGAACAAGTTTTTGGGTTCTTACTGGAAATATTTCTGAGTTTTCATTGGAAGATTTCTGAGAATTCTGAGTTTTTCTGCTGCTATATGGCCCTCCGCATTTTTTGAAGAAAAGTTCTGGGTTTTTGAAGAAATATTTCTGAGTTTTTCATTGAAAATCTCTGCAAATTTCTGGGTTTTACTACTAAAATTTTCTGGAGATTTCTGCATTCTTCTGCCGCTGAGCTATTGAAAAAAAAAAAAAAATTCTGGAAAATTCTGCAATTCTGGAATCTCTCTGCTGTTTTAATAAAATAAAATAAAAATTTAAAAAAAAAAAAAAACAAATTCTCTTCTTGGCCTCTCGGCCCCCATCTCAAACCCTGCAACAGCTCTCCTCCCAATCGACCTTCGATACCCCCTCTTCACAACCCTACGCACAGCATTTCTCTACCTTTGTCACTCTCTACGCCTATCTGCTTAACGCCCCTCTCACCGTGGCCTACACTTTACCTGCTCTTCCTACGCGGCCCTCACCTTACTCCGGCTTTACATCCCGGCCCTCTCTGCCATCACGACTGTTATAGCACTTCACTACACGGTCGCTTCACATCCGCTTTCCCCATACGCCCTTACCCCTTCCCCTTAACTCCGCGCTCTCCCCTTCTACCTCACGGCCCTCATACTCCGACCCTCACCCTTGCTCCACGGCCATCCCAACTCTCTACACCGCTCCCTCACGGCTCACTGCTCCCTCACACTACGGCCACCTATTCTCCTTACACCCCTCCTAAATTTTTTTTAACGCTGCCCTCCCTCCACAATCTCTCCTTCCCTTCACGCAAAGTCCTTTCAACGTTTTAATTTTTAAATTTTTTATAAAACATCCCTTATCACTCCAATTCCCACCATATAATACTCTCTCCTTTTTTAATTCCCTTCTTCCTTACGCTAATACTCTCTCCACTTATATTAATTCCTCCCTTCCCTTTTTTAAGTTAATCCACTTTTATTTTTTTTAATATCAAACTCTCCCCATATAATAACCCTCCTTCCCATTATAATAACCCTCCCTTTAATTAATTTCCCATTTCCATTAATTATTATCATTTAAAATTCGACTTTTTTAATTACTCTCCTTTTTTTAATTAATCTTCTTCCCTTTTTTAATTTATTTCCTTCCATTAATTAAACCCCCCCCCCCCACCATATAGTTTCTCATCCCATCTTAATATTTCCCTTTCCCTTTTTAACTTATCCCCATTTTTTAATTAATTTTTAATTTAAAAAAAAAAAAAACAGCAGAGAGAGAGAGGAAAGAGAGAAAATTTGAACAGCAGAAATGAAGAGAAAATGACATGTGAAGCAAATGGACAGATAGAAGAGAAAAGAGAAGTCTTGCATTTAATGATTTGTGGCATTGATTTGAAGGGTGTTTTTTTGAAGAATTTCACATTTGAAGACAAGTTTGCTATCATTGAAAACAGCTATTTGAAGAAAATTCAGCTGCCTTAAAGGCCTATTGCATAGTGTTTTCAGCTGCACATATTTTGCAGAGATTTTGTATTGAACTCGCATTGTGAGTGAATTTGCCTCTTCATTCATAGTTGGAATCAGTAAATTTGAGTTGTTGGATTGTTGATTGCCCTCCATCATTTGAGGAGCACACTTTGTACTTTGAGAATTCCTTGAGTCATTTGTATTTGTTGTTGAATCACATTGTAAACGGGTGCATTTTCGGTTGAAGCCGACACCCTTTCATTTTTGAGCCTAAGTTGTTGAAAATGGCCAAAATCAATGAGGCATTAGAGTTGTTGAATGACCTCATTCATTCAAATATTGATGATGTGATAAAAATGAGCAAGGATGCTCTATGTAACATTCAAAGTTGTTTGCTAGATGCACGAGAAAAAATTGAGTTTTTGCAGTTGGAATCTCAGCTCCAACAAGACGAACTTCAGCAAAAGAGTCACCATTCTGAACCTGTTTCTGTTCAGAACATTGTGAAAGACTCCCATCAGCAGCAAGTCAGCAAAGTTCCAGTTGATTCCCATTCAGTTCCTTGTACTAGAGCAGATGTACATGCAGATGCAGCAGCTCAGCCTGCACTTCTCAAGCCCATCATCAGACCTTGGGAAGAGCTTGTCCACAACAAGCACAGAACTGGTCTTGGATATGACAAGGATGTGTCCTTTCATATTCCAGATTACACCAAGCCCATCATATTTCAGAGTGCCGGATTCATGTATGACAGTTCACCTGCAGCTGTTCCAGATCCTGTTCCACTTCCACAACAGATTGAGAAATGCCAACATTGTGATCGAGTTGGTCATATGAAAGATCACTGTTTTGATCTTCATCCATGCAAGCACTGTGGTCGGCACACTCATTCTTCAGACAGATGCTTCAGACACAAGCCTCCTGCAAGAACCAAGATTCATCTTGGATGGATCACTTCTTGGCAATGGGCATCAGCAGCCAAGAAGATGTTTAAGTCACATGTCAGAACATGTTCACGAATATTGAGCAAACTTGCAGTTGAGTTTTCGCCATCATCTCACCTTGTCCCTGACAGGGGGGAAAATGGTGGTCATGTACAAGCTTCAATGACAGATCAAGCGAGCCTAAGCCACAATCTCTCATTCCATGTTCAGAGTTGTAGCCAGCAGTTCAAGCGAGCCTGAGCCACAATTCGTCATTCCAGATTCAGAGATGTAGCCAGAGACACGGATGCCCATGAGCATGCCTTCGGTTTGTGGACAACCTTAAACCATCATCTTTGGTTGGTGGATAACCTAAAACCATCACAGGTAGTAGACCTCCCTTTTTTTAGGTCGAAGGTCTCCCTTTCATATATGAGGAACACTTCCTCTAGCAGAAGCCTTCAGCTTCTTGCCAGCTTTGGTTGAGTTCCAGGAAATGCTTCAAGCATTCCAGAGTTGTTGGTAATCCTAAAACCATCACAGGTAGTAGACCTCCCTTCTTTAGGTTGAAGGTCTCCCTTTTTTATGAGGGACAATTCCTCTAGCAGAAGCTTTCAGCTTCTTGCCAGTTTTGGAAGAGTTCCGGGAACTGCAACAAGTATTGCGTTCCAATGTTGGTGGTCATCCTTAAACCACCTCTTTTTTCCAACATTTCAGAGAGTTGATTCAGCCCAAGTGCTGCCATGCATACTTTGCAGATTTGTATTACAACTCTTTTCTTGGACTCACACATACCCCTTCGGATTAAGGGGGGATGTTGGAATACCTAATCCTACATGGGTAGGTGTGGAATGCGAATAGTCACAATGGAGTCCAAGTGACCTTGGAATGTGAAACCAAGAGTCACACCATTATACTATAAATGTACATCATGTATAATGGAAAAATAAGAAAGCCTCACGCTTATCCTTCATTGTGTTGAGTCTCTTGTGTGTGTGTGTTCTCTTCCTCATACACCATGTGTGTGCCTTAACATGGTGTTTAACAGGGTTGAAGCAAGCCCCCAGGGCTTGGTATGAGAGGAAAGATAGCTACTTGATGAAGCTGGGCTTCACTCGAAGTACTGTTTATCTGAACCTTTATTTTAAGGTTGATAGAGAAAGGCCTTTCATTCTGGTTCTCTATGTGGACGATCTCTTCCTGACAGGTGTTGACCCTCTCATTCTGGTTCTCTATGTGGACGATCTCTTCTTGACAGGTGCTGACCCTCTCATTCATCAGTGTAAGAGGGACCTAGCTTCCGAGTTTGAGATGAAAGACCTAGGCTTGGAGGTCTAGCAGAGGCCAGGCAAGATTTTCCTTTCTCAAGGAAAATATGTCGTGAAGCTGCTAAAGAGATTTGGTATGGTGGACTATAAGTCTGTGTTGACAACAATGGAACTCAACTTCAAGAAGTTGTGTGGAAATACTGTTGGGCCCGTGCTAGCAAATTCTACCGAGTATCGACAACTCGTGGTGGCCCTAATGTTCTTAGTGAACTCTTGTCCGAACGTATGTTTTGCAGTGAACACTTTGAGACAACATATGGTTGATCCTCATCACATTCAATGGATTTGTGCCAAGAATTTGTTGAGATATCTTCGAGGCACAATCAACCATGTGTTGAGATACACTGTCGGGAATTTGAGACTCCATGGATATTCTGATGCTGATTGGGCTGGCAGTGTGGTGGATCGCAAGAGCACATCTACATGTTGCTTCACCTTGGGTTCTGCTTCGATATCTTGGATGAGCAGGAAGTAGAAGTCGATGCCTTTGAGCATCGCTAAGGCCGAATACATAGCAGCGAGTATGGCTTATTGTGAAGTTGTTTGGTTGCGAAAGCTCTTCAATGAGTTGTTTGGGCATGTGCTAGATACCACCGTTATCCTTTGTGATAACCAGAGTGGGATTCGTCTTTCTGAGAATCCCGTGTTCCACGATCGATCCAAGCATATTGATATCAGGTACCACTTTATTTGGGATATGGTACAGCGAGGCACCGTAACGCTCAATCATATAAGAACTGATGAGCATGTCACGAATATTCTCACGAAGCCCCGAGGGAAGGTCAAGTTCCTAACCTTCTGTGAGAAGCTTGGAATCGTGGAAAGACCCATTCTGAGGGTCCTCCTTGAGTTGGACTATGAGCTCTGGGAGCTCCAGGGGGCTTGGGGATAGGTTCTTGGAGCTATAAGCACATACGGGGCTAGGCTTGCCGAACCTTGTTGTGTTTCTACCCCACCGTTATGATATTGAATTGGTTCACCTCTCCTTGATCTATGCCCCGCACCCATCCTACCCATGGAGTTTCAGACTCATGGGAAAAACCTCCCATTTGGCCAATGAGGTGGGAAATGTGGATAGAGACCAATAGCGAGACCGATGGACGCATCAGAGATTGTCGTACTCTCTATGTCTAGGATGGCACGTGTCCAACACCTTGATCTGGGATCAAGTATGATGAGGTTCTTAACTCTAAACTGACTTCAGGTCAATAAACTAACTTCGGGTTAGTATGAGACTCTTTTTGAGTACAAGAGAGGTTCTCACCTCTAAGCTGACTTCGAGTCAGCTGAGTGTGATGTCTTTGTGACTCACCTTTTGTTCTATCTGAGAACGAGAGCCAGCAAATCAAGTTACGGCAGGATGACGCACGATGTTTGGTGAAAGTACATGATGGTACTGATGGATGGCACTTATGGACAGATGGAGTTCTCCCTAGTTGAGAGGGAGTGTTAATTTTGGGAAACTAGGTCCAAACTCCATGTTGCACTGCTCATATGACGATGGTCATATTTTTGTTGGATTCCTTTTTCAGAGAAGCGCAAGATTGATCTAAAGATCATCTTGTTTGGATGAGCAAAGCATTTATTTTGAATTTATTTTCCACATGTGCAAGGTCGGCCAGATTTGTAATGTAGGCTCACATGCCTAATAGATGTGTCACACACCCTCACTAATGGATATAAATCGGAGAGACTTGGAGGTCATTTTCTCATCAACTCATCACACATTCTCTCATTGTGATCTGATTGGTTCGATAGCCTTTGGAGGCCTTTTCCCCTCACACGTGTGGAGCAAAGCTGTTATTTTTTGCGGATCTGTTTAGGGCTTTTTGCTGCAGCGTTGACCATGGTCAACCCTTGGTCGTTTGACCTCAAAACTCTGCCAAAAATCCAATTTTGAGAGGTCGTACTGTTGAGCACTAAAATCGAGGAAATCCGAGTTGTTTGACCGAAGCCCTAATCTACTGCGTTGACTTTTTTGTTGTTGTCTTATGTTGACTTTTCTACGTTGACTTTGGGTTGACCTGGGTTGACTTGTGATGAGCTATCTTTGAGGGTTGCGGGTGTGACACATGAAGGATTGGCTGACCGAGAAAAACTTTGCTAGCTGAAGCATCCTATTCACTGCTGTAACGCAACAATATCTCATATCTTCGCTGGATAAAAGGAATTGTAAATATGATCTATATTTGGCTTGTCTTCAGTTGATCTATTATTGTGTTCTATCAGCGTTTTACTTTCATGTTTATGTGATTGCTAGTGTATCGGGCCTAAGAAAGATTGAAGTAAAATTGCAACAAGCATAGAACACCATGGTTATCTAAATTTAACAGAAAGTTGTTTGTAAATTTCTCACAGATATTCCCCTTCTATTCTGCTCGATATTTTTGTACAACAGATTTTGCTGAAGAAGAATAAAGAAACCCTCATCTGCTGCACCGGTTTTCCCACAATGGGTTTTTTCGAGGACAATTGTCCAAAAATAATTGTGGTAATGTGTTTATACTTGTGCTAGTATTTTTTCCTTGCATTTACTTTCCGCAGAATTTTTATTGTAAAGACTGCAGTGTATTTTATTTCGATATTTACCGTAGCACACGATAAATAATTTGTTCAGTTAAACAAAGAGAAGAAATATAATCAGCGGCTGCAATAGGGTTCTTGTTAATTTTTGGCAACTAGGTCCAAACTCCATGTTGTACTACTCAAATGATGATGCCAATATTTTTATTGGATTCCTCCTTCGGAGAGGTGCAAGATTGATCTAAAGATCATCTTGATCGGATGAGCAGAACATTTATTTTGAATTTATTCCACTTATGTGCAAGGTCGACCAGAATTGTAATGTAATCTTGAGAGCCCAACAAATGTGTCACACACCCTCATAGATGGATATAAATTGGAAAGACTTGGAGGCCATTTCATCATTATCTCTTCACACACATTCCTCATGATCTGATTGTTTCGTTTAGCCTAGAAGATGCTTCTCTCTCTCCCACACGTAAATCTGGATGCCGTAAATCTGGATGATGCCGAAAATGGATGTCGTAAATCTGGATGATGTCGAAAATGGATGTCATAAATCTGGGTGTCGTAAATCTGGATGATGCCGGAAATGGATGTCGTAAATCTGGATGATGCCAGAAATGGATGCCGTAAATCTGGATGACGCCATAAATCTGGATGTCGTAAATTTGGATGATGCCGTAAATGGATGTCGTAAATATGGATGATGCCGTAAATATGGATGATGCCAGAAATCTGGATGTGGGATTCTTTTGTTGAATTATGTTGACTTTTGATGAGTTGTCTTTGAGGGTTGTGTGTGTGACACTTGGAGGGTTGGCTGACCTGAGAAAGACTTTGTTGGTTGAAGCATCCTGTTGACTATCGTAACGCACACTATTCTACATCTTTGGTGGACAAGAAGATATGTAAATCTGATCTATTTTATTGGCTTGTCTTATGTTGATCTATTGGTATGTTCAATCGGCATTTTACTTTCATGTTTATGCGATTGCTATATTGTATCGGGCCCTAGAAGATTGAATTAAATTTGCATTAAGCATAGAACATTCTGTCGATCCAAACTTACAATTCTGGATAGTGGAATTCTCACATGGTATCAGAGCAAAGAAAACAGATCCAGAAGAACAAGTGTTGAACAGAAGAGGGAGATCAGGAGACTGCGCAGGCAGTGAAGTGGATTCCCTAAAGGATTGCACAATCCAGTCTAGGAGGATAAATTTACAGATCGAAATTTTCTAGTGACAGAGGGAGTTGCGCAGCAGGTTCAGCGTAGAGCAGTCTTTAGGAGGGACGCAGTTTTTTGCTGGTCCGCAAAAGCGTTAGAAATTGAAGGAAAAATAGCACAGAAAAGTATGGAAAATCTAGATGTCTATCAATTATCTTCCAGATTGGAAGAAGACTTCGCATGTTTGTCAAGTTCAGCATCTGCAAGTGTTTGGTACATTGATAGTGGGGCTTCAGCTCACATGAGTGGAGTACGAGAATATTTCTTGAGTTATCACGAAGAGCAGATGGACTTCCATATCACTACGGGAAACAGAACAAAATGCACTCCAACAAGGAGAGGCACCATAGCATTTCAGATGGAGGCAGGAACCAGCATCAAAGCCACTAATGTGCTGCATGTGCCAAGGCTGGGAATGAATCTGATTTCAGTGTCCCAATTACAGGACAAGGGATATGATGTATACTTCATTGGAAAGAAGGTAAACGTCGAACATCCGAGCTGGAAGAAGAAGAGGCAAATTGGAGCTCGAAGCAATAGACTATACAAATTGTAGCTCAAGTCTCCAATGGCACTGATAGGCAGCAATCTTGATGGGGAAAGAAATTTGAATGAACTATGGCATAAGCGAATGGGACATTTGTACTATGGAGCACTAAGGATGCTCAGAGAGACTGTCAATAAAGTTCCAGTCCTCAGTACTGAGCATGATGACGTATGCAGAGGATCCATACTAGGGAAGTACGCTATGGCAACTTTCCCCAGAAGTGATGACCGAGCAGAAGGCGTATTTGGATTGATACAGTTAGACATTTGTGGCCCAATGTCCACTAGAGCTCTCACCGGTGGTGAATACTTTATCACCTTCATTGATGATTACTCCAAAAAAACCTGGATCTACTTCCTAAAGACCAAGGATTAGGTCTTTGATCAGTTCAGAGAGTTTAAAACCCTCGTGGAGAACACGACAAGGAAGAAGGCAAAGATATTGCGCTCAGATAACAGTGGAGAATATACGGACAAAGACTTAACAAATTTCTGCACAAAGGAGGGCATCAAAAGAGAGTGGACAGCTCCATACAATCCACAGCAGAATGGTGTAGCGGAGCGGAAGAACGGAACTATTGTTGGGGCAACAAAAGTTATGTTATATGACCTAGACTTGCTTAGATTCGTATGGGCAAAGGCATGTAACACAGTTGTGTATATTCAGAATAGAACCCCTCACAAAGCAATGGGGAAGAAAACGCCTAAAGGAGTTTTCACAAGGAGCAAGTCGAAAATGAGTCACCTCCGGATATTCGGAAGTCTAGCATATTGTCACGTTCCAGATGAAAAGCATAGTAAACTGGATCAGACCGCAGAAAAGGGGTATCTCGCAGGATATAGCGAGACCTCAAAAGCATACAGAATCTACATTCCTAGCAACAGGAAAATTGTAGTAAGGCGAGATGTTAAGGTCATGGAAGATAGAGCTTCCAGGAAATCTCGTGAGATGCCAGCAGAGGATCAGTCAACAAAAGTTCATTTAGTCTAACAGCAGCAGGAGCAACAGGGAGGACAGGCAAGAGGACAGACACCAGGATCGAGTACAATGACCAGTACCAGCATTTCCTCGAGAGGAGAAGATCATGGCAGTTCTCAGCAGATGGAACAGCAAGAACAGGAGTTGGAATTGAGAGAGCCTCCTACCACCAGTGGTAGAACCAATAAGGAGGCACGGCAGACACTGAGGGATGCAGAGGATTTCATTGGAGCTCCCAAAACTGAGAAGAGGCAACGTAGATAACCTAACAGGTAACAAGCATTGGTAGCATAGGTAGAAGAACCCTCCAGTTTCCAGGAAGGCGTACAGCACCAAGTATGGGTGGATGTCATGTTAGAAGAGTACAGTTCTATCATGACGAATGATGTCTAGGAAGTTGTACCTAGACCTAAGGATAGATTAGTTGTAGGATCAATATGGATCTACAAGATCAAGTACGCTGCAGATGGTGGCATGGATAAGTACAAAGCCAGGTTCGTGGCAAAGGGGTATGCGCAGAAGGAAGGAATTGACTATGAGGAGACCTTCGTCCCTGTAGCTAGATACACCTCCATCAAATGTGTTATATCCCTAGTAGCTCAGATGGGATGGGAGATTAACCAAATGGATGTCAAGACAACATTCTTGAATGGGGTGATAGAAGAGGAGGTGTACATAGAACAGCCTAAAGGCTTCGAAACCCATGAGAAGAGAAGTCATGTATGAAGATTGAAGAAAGCCCTGTATGGGCTCAAGAAGGCACCTAGAACTTGGTATGGTCGGATTGATAGCTACTTGCAACAATTGGGATTCGTCAAGAGTTATGTAGATCCTAATCTCTACTATTTGATGGTGGAGAATGAGCCGCTAATTCTGGTATTATATGTAGATGATATGTTTCTTACAAGGTCATCTAGGCTCATAAAGGACTGCAAGAAGAATCTTGAAGCAGAATTCGACATGAAGGATATGGGGTTGATGCATTATTTTCTAGGGTTGGAAGTGTGGCAGAAGAATGGAGAGATCTTCCTAGGGCAAGGAAGATATGCTACGGAAATTCTGAAGAGATTCAGAATGCAGGATTGTTGATGCATGGTGATGCTTATGATCACCAACTGGAAGAAAATGGATGCATCAGGGGACAAGGAAGTAGATCCCACCTTGTATAGACAACTCATTGGGTCACTCATGTATCTGGTCAACACCAGGCCAGACATCTGTTTTGAAGTCAACACCCTTAGTCAGTTCATGGTGGAACTGAAAAGGGTGCATTGGGCAGCAGCTAGGCACATTCTCAGATATATGCGTGGAACAGTCGGATATGGGTTGAAAAAAACCCCAGGAGATGATGTCAGATTGAGCAGGTTCACAGATGCAGATTGGACAGGGAGTTCAGCAGACCGAAAGAGTACCTTCGGGTATTGTTTTAGTGTTGGATCAGGAATGATCTCTTGGTGCAGCAGGAAGCAGAGGTCGGTAGCAGTAAGCTCTGTCGAAGCAGAATATATGGCAGCCAACACAGCAACGTGCGAAGCCATATGGCTTAGGAAGCTTCTTGTGAGCTTGTTCAAGAAGAGGATGGAACCGACTAGTGTTCACTGTGATAATTAGAGTCGTATCAAGCTCTATGAGAATCTAGTATTTCATGATTGGTCAAAACACATAGATATCAGATGTCATTTTATTAGATACTGTGTTCGGCATGGGGCAGTATAGTTGTAGTATGTCCCCACAAGAGATCAAGTAGCAGACGTACTCACAAAGGCTCTAGGAAGAGATAAGTTCATTCAGTTCAAGGAGCAGATGGGTATGGTTGAGAACCCGTTTCAATAGCAGATGGGTCCTCAATTACAGCAACAGCAAATAACAGAGAGTTGCAGTGCAGTAGCACTTGGCAGCAGTACAAAGGGTCACTAGCAGCGCAGTGTTGGTGGGCAGCAATCTCAAACATCAGCAGCACAGAGGGAGATTTTGTAGAATCAGAGTAGTACTTCAAATGGTTGTATTGCTAGAGCACATTCCTCGCTAAGAGGGAGTGTTGATTTCTGGTAGCATCGAATGTGCTCTAAGTCTCAAATTTTGCAGGGAGGCTTGGGCACATGTATTCCAAAGAACCCACAAAGCGTTTTGGGAAATTCCACCCGGATTGTGTTTTAGGGAAATAATTAATTATTTTTAATGGGACCCCAAGTCTAAACTTAGGAAATTAAAATAATTAAAGGGTATTAATAAAACAAGGTGTGAATCTTCTAGAAAAAGATGGAGATCAAGTTATTTTAATCTTAATCGTTGATTAACGATTTAATCTCGGTCGTTGAAGTCTCAACGAGAAGATTATAAGAACTTGATGGGCCATTTGGAAAACACATTGGGCAAACACTTAGTTACCCAAGAAGATCGATTTTCTCACTGGTTGAAGTTTGGAAAGAGAAAATCGAATCAAAGGGAGAGTTGCAGGTTGGAGAGAGGGCATCAGCAAGACCTGAGAGTACAAGATCAGACTGGAGGAAGCAACGCAAAAGAAATGACGCAGTGACAGGGACAACGCAGATGTTGTGACATTAGGACTGTGCATACGCTGACTCAAAGAAGCTCCAGGGCCTCTCCAAGGTCAGAATTTCACTGTGGTGCGAGTGAGAAAGTTGTTTGTAAATTTCTCACAGATATTCCCCTTCTATTCTGCTGGTTATTTTTGTACAAGAGATTTTGCTAAAGAATAATAAAGAAACCCTCATCTGTTGCATCAATTTTCCCACATTGGGTTTTTCCGGGGACAATTGTCCAAAAATAACTGTGTTAATGTGTTTATACTTGTGCTAGTATTTTTTCCTTGCATTTACTTTTCGCAGAATTTTTATTGTGAAGGTTGCAGTGTATTTTATTTCGATGTTTACCGTAGCACACGATAAATAATTTGTTCAGTGAAACAAATAGAAGAAATATAATCAGCTGCTGAAGTAGGATTCGGGATAGAGGAATTTTCACAGGCTATCTAGGCTACTTCTGCCAATCAACGACATGGTCTCTATGTTTATGGCACTATGCCAGATTCACAACTATATGTAATCCCTTTTTGTTGTTGTTTAAGTCAAGTTGCCCCAGGCATGCCCTCCTCTTGTGCGGCACTACTCTGCAGTTCACAAGCATGTATGTACCCATCTTCTATGTGCTTCACTGCACATAAAGAAAAATGTGTGCCTTATAACATTGCCTATCAAGAGTTCTTTCTGTTGTGCTAACCCTTTGTCTATTGGTCTTTTGTATTCACAATTCCACACCTACTATATCAAGACTGATTCTATATGTTTCATGTTTTCATACAATGCAAAATCACACCACTAGCAACAACTCTCTCCCCCTCAAAGTATGATGTTGTCTTCCTTTCCCTGAACTCTAAAAGGTTATTGCATTGGCCTCTCTTACACTATTTCTTTGTAAGGATTCAAGCTACCTTTTTATAGCTATGCGTTATAATCTTTCACTCACCACACAACACGATTTCCATTTGATCTGATCAAGTGATTACCAAACAAACTTTTGTTGATCCGATATGTGTCTACATGGCTATCAATGAGGTCAACCCTACCATTTGACCATCTGCTATCAGACAAAATCAACAGCCTCTGTCTTTCTTTCTTTAAATTTTAATTCTATTATCGATTCGATTAGTTACAGTTATAAACTTGAGTTCTTTAAAAGATTCAATTTTCCCTTTAATTTCAAGTATATCAATTGAAATTTAAAATACTCATAATAATCTCAATTCTTGCTCTTACGCTTGGTGTTCTTTCATCTTTGTGTATCTTTAATGTTTCATTATTCTCTACCTTCCAAATCTACGCCAACATGTGCCAATCTCCTTTGGCCTCATTACATGTTATGTACTTAAGTAGTGCCTCTACCTCTTCTTCAACCTTCACCATGTCTCCCAAATGCCAACTCTTGTTGTGCCTTTGATACAATGTCGGATAATGCACATACAAAATCACAGATTACTTGCAAATATGTGAGAGAGAGAGAAATATTGTACTTGATTGATTAACATATGTAAGCAAACAACCAAATTCATGAATATAACCAAATCGGTAAGCAACAAACCCAATTCAAGAATATATAAACAAATATCCTAGATGAAATATTCAAATAACAAAATAATAGATGAATGATGAATGAATAAAAAATACAATCCAAATGTGATAAATAATTTTATGTTGCACATTAATTTGCCTACCACTAACTAGCCAACCACTACATTTAATAAGAGATACACTATTCTAGCCTATCCTAGCCTATGTAACGAACATTATGTTCATTACAAGTCCTCCCCATTCAAGGATTCTTTGCCCTCAAAGTATGATTTAGTGAGGATGTTGCAACAACGACCCTGTTTCTTCAACTTGTAAATTCTTCCCATAGTATTGAAGATTGTTGAGATGTAATTTCCCTCTATCTGAGCTTTAACAAGGTTCCTCTTTAGGGCGTACATCGTATTTTGAGGTTGTCACTAAGGGTCTCTTATTTCAAAAACCTTAGTCATCCTATGTGAAGTGTTGCGTGCAACCATCAACAAAGATTAAAATAATTGTGACCATTTCATGGTTTATCTCTTCACCGGTGACTTACTTCATAATATCAAGTAGTGGTATCCATCCAAAGAAGTTGTTATTGGTTCATCTACATAAACCCCATGCACCTCATCCTATCCAACAACGTGTGCATCAGTGTTTATACCTAAGTTGCACGAAACGGAGAAACGGAAACAAGTTTCCGAAACGGGAAGCGATACGAAACGCAACCTCCCCAAATTTTGGAAACAGGGAAACGCAATATATATATATATATATATTTAAATTATATATATATATATATATATATATATATATATATATAATTTAAATTTATATTAGAATTTAGGACATTTAAGAAATGTTATGTGAAATCATACAAGTTTAAAACATACATGATAAATCATAAATTCAAAGCATAAACTATTACAAATTTACAAGTTACAACACATTTACTCATGAATGATCATTGATAACGGACACGTAATGAAAATAGCAATATCAAAATATCCAAAACCAACCTTTATTATATATATGAGGCTGCAAGTACAATAAAGTCAAAATACTAATACTCATTATCAGAATCCTCATCAAATATAGCAACAGAAGCATGCTCAACAGTGGATGGTGAAGCTGAAGAAGATGTTTGGCCAATTCAACTTCTATGATCCTGTGTGAAAAATCCTAGATCTGGATTCCTACTGCAACAAATTTGAATTACTTCTCCTATTATTTTGATAATTATTTCATTACATTGAAATACCGAAGTAATTACTGAAGCAGTCTACACAAATAATGTTGCGGAATAAATCTAAGTGCTGAAACAAACTGAACAAAATGTAATGAAAAACAACCACATTTGACACAGTTATTTTTGGACTAGGTCCCCGGAAAAAACCAACTTGGGAAAATCGGTGCAGCAGATCTGAGGGTTTTATATTATTAAGCAGCAGAATCTTGAGTACAACAAGGGTGCCAATATCCAGCTCACCCTTCAGAGAAATCTAGACAGCTGATGAAATTGTGAGATATACCTCACTCTGCAAATCCCCGACTGATCTGAACAGCGCTGGTAAAGCCTCTCTCTGCCTCTGTGTGATGCCTACACTGGAACTGCGTAAGCTTGCGTGGGCAATCTCTAGAACTGTGTCACCTTTGCTAAACAGCTGATCTAAGCTGATCCGGAACTGGATTTTGGCCCTCCTGGCTCAGAAACCCCAGCTCCTAGCTATCTCCGACTGAATCAAAGAAACATTGTATCACTTTTGCATGAGTTTCTTCAAGAACTGTGTCACCCCTCCAAGTGACTGCATTGTCTCTCTCTGCATCACTGCTGCCTTCCCTCTAAAATGCACTCCTGGCTCAGAAACCCCAGCTCCCAGCTATCTCCAGACTAAATCAAAGAAATACTGCGTCACTTATGCGTGAATTCCTTCAGGAACTGTGTCACCCCTCCAGGTGATTGCGTTGTCTCTCTTTGCATCACTGTTGCCTCTCTCTGAAATGCACTCCTGGTCCTCCTGACCAGTTTTTGCGTCTGCCCCTCTCTAAATCTGATCACTGAATCAACATCACTTAGCAAACCCTGCCCTAGTGATTCGATTCTGACCAAAAGTTGTCTCCTCACACAAACTCGAAAATGCCAAATGCTCAATGTGCTCAACGTTATTTTCCATAGGCCCCTCACCCTCCTTCTTATATTCATTCAACGACAAAGATTAAAACATAATCAAATGCTAAGATTAACTTGGAGGTGATCCATGACATTATCTAGAAGATTCACACTTCATTTAATTAATCAGTTTCCCTAAGTTTAGACTTAGGAAAACATTAAAAAATGGTTAATTAATTTAATTAAACCATCTCTAAGTGGAATTTTCCAAAACCATTTATGGGTTTTATGGAATACATGTGTCTTAGCCTATATACAAAGTTACAAAGCTAGAGCACATCCGATGCAACCATAAATCAACACTCTCTCTTAGCGAGGAAAGTGCTCTAGCAAAACAACTCAATGTGTTGTTGTCTTAACTTCTGGAACATCTGTTGTTGTGCTATTGATGTTGCTCACCAATACTGCACAAAAATGTTGCATCTGTACTATTGTTGACTCTGAATGTTGCTTTCAACTGCCACTGTACTGCAACTCCTTCTAAATTCTGCAACCATGTTATTGCACTACTCTGCACTGCATGAGCACCACTCTGCACTGTGTTGCACCACTTGTGCACTGCGCTGCTGCTGCTCATCTGCTATTGCTGCTCATCTACTGTTGTTGTTGCACTGATGCTAATTGCAATAGAAAAACATCCGAAATTGGACAAGTAAATCTACAACTGAAAAATAAGACTGACTACTGCTAGCTTCTACACTAGCTCTTTGAAAACATTGCGTTGTTGTTGCTCTGCACTGCGTGAACACTGCACTACACTGCGTTGCTGCTGTTGTTGCTCCCTCTCTACGCTGATCAGGCTCTAGTACTGCAAGCTACTACATTATCTTCTCATCTTCCGCTACAATTGTCCATCCTGCTACTATCTTAAGGTTGTCGTAGCTCGCATGTGATCCAAAAGTTCGGAAATACTCAAGGATCCTGCCACTTGTAGATTATGGATCTACAACTCCAAGTTAGCCCATTTCTCTCCTTTGAGTATATGAGCTAACATAGCACAATCTCCTTTTGCCTCAATCTTGGCAGCTCCTGTTAGGTCCCTATAATACTAGTGTATTCCCTTATTGTTGTTAGTGTAGCTCCCTTATTGTGATTGTTTTACCCCTGTAACCCCCATATTGCTATTATTGTGCCCTTACATTATTATTGTTAGGTCGGCTAAGATTATATTGTGACCCCATCGACTCCTATATATAGAAAGGAGGTTTTTTCATTTGTATCATCCAAGAATTGTTCATTCATGTAATGTAAAGGAGGTTGCCCCCTCGAAGTGGCTTATTTATAAGGCGTTGATCTCTCTTTTCTTCTATTTTTGGAGCTAGTTTCATAACATTTGGTATCAGAGCTTTGGATTCTAGGGTTTCGCTGCTCCAAACCGGTCATCGTGGAATTTTCGCTATAACGTTTTTTCTACGAAGGTTCAAAAGCTGAAATTTCTACAGAGCGAAGCCGAAATCCTAAGGAGCGTCGTGTAAAAATTTCAGATCTTGGTGAGCAATATTTTCGGAGATATGATCTGTGGAAGTTAGTGTTTTTTCAAGCTCCCAAATTTCACCTAAACAGATCATCGTGGAATTTTCGCTATAACTTTGTTTCTACGAAGGTTCAGAAGCTAAAATTTGTATAGAACGGAGCCGAAATCCTGAGAAACATCATGTAAAAATTTCAGATCTTGGTTCGCAATATTTTCGAAGATATGATCTGTGGAAGTTAAGGTTTTTTCAGACTCCTAAATTTCATCTCAAAGAGGCGACCGTGGGAAAATCGTCATAATTCTCTCTTTGAGCATCAGATTGGAATTCTGTAAAAATTGGCTGGAAGTACACGTACTGTAGTTTATTTTGTATCAATTTAAAAGCCGAAGGAGGAAACAGTGACACGTGGCACGTTGTACAAGTTCACTCTACTGAACCAGTCCATAATTAGGTCATTGTGGGAGATTGGGCATAACTTTGCCTTGAAGAATCCAAATCAGGTCAGACCTATGGCATTCGAAAGAAGATTCAAAGGGCTACAACAAGACCGAATTTCAGATATTGAAGATCCGAAATCACAGAGATAATTCAATTTCAATATCGAGCTCCTCGAAAGCAAGAAAAAGGTGTGTATTTGTTTTTCAAATTTGCATAACATTTGTTTGAAAAAGTAGTTGAAGTGATTCAAAGGGCATATTGAAGCATTGTTATCAGTGTTTGGTTCTATAATGCCTCCAAAAAATAATTCTACACCTATTAACCCCTCAGAAAATTATACGATGACGCATGAACAGGAAGAATTGCAGTATGATATATCAAAATTACGGTACCAAGTGAAACAGATTTCGATCTTACAAAGAGCAATCAAAGATGACATAGATGGTTTAAAAGAAAAAATTAAGGCTAAGTTGGACGATTTGAAGGATCAAATGAAAGCTAATATGGATGATAACGTAGTGGAAGATCACATCGAGCTTCAACAAGTTCTCCAACTCTCAAAGGATAACCTAACTTTGGTGCAAAATCAAATGAAACAACAGGAAGATCAACATTGCAGCGAAATAAATTCTGAAGCATTCTGAGAAACAAGAACTCGACAACTACGAAATCGATCAATTTCAGAGTACCTCATCAAGTGGAAGAACTTACCCACTGAAGATTCTACAATGGAGGATGAGAATTTTATACATAAGCATCCAGAAATAATCAAGCGTTGAGGGAAACACTTGTTTGAAGGAGAGGGGCATGTTAGGTCCCTATAATACTAGTGTATCCCCTTATTGTTGTTAGTGTAGCCCCCTTATTGTGATTGTCTTACCCCTGTAACCCCCATATTGTTATTATTGTGCCCTTACATTATTATTGTTAGTTCGGCTAGGATTATATTGTGACCCCATGGACTCCTATATATAGAAAGGAGGTTTTGTCATTTGTATCATCCAAGAATTGTTCATTCATGTAATGTAAAGGAGGTTGCCCCATCGAAGTGGCTTATTTCTAAGGCATTGATCTCTCTTTTCTTCTATTTTTGGAGCTGGTTTCATAACAGCTCCGGCTTGAGGATCTTGCTTCTCCTCTTTATCCTTTTTCTTAAGAGGACATTGTGTGGCATAATGTCCCATTTCTCCACACCTGAAGCACTTGATCTTAGACAGATATTTCTTCTTCTGCCTATGTTGCCCCTTTGATGCGAGGGTTGTGTTTTCTTCCTCTTCCTTCTTGACCTTCGAACTGTTGATGCCATCCTCAATATGGATTTTGAGGAAGTCTCTCCTCAGCTCTTCTTGCTACAAGGTTGCCCACATCGCCTCCCATCTTGGGAGTCTTTCTCTACCCAAAATGCTTTGGACAAAGACCTGATAATCTTCTGAAACAGAGTTCAAAGTGAGCCTTACCAGCTCTGAGTCTCTAAGACTTGCCCCTACTGCTGACAGTTGATCTCGGTTCTTCTGAATTCGAGATAGGAAGAGTCAAAACGCTCTCCCTTCTTCATTCTGGTATTACGCATCTTTTCTTCCAGGTACATCTTATGTTGCTCGAAAGATCCTTGGTATAGCTTTTCCAGCCCTACCCACATTTCTCTAGCAATGCCCTTTGTTGCTATGTGAGGTACGATGTGATTCTTCACACTATCTAGGATCAATTGCTTGGCTCTTGCCATATTCTTCTTGAATTGTCTCAGATGTGCTGCATCCAAGGGTTCTGCAACTGCACTTTCAATGAGGGCCTTTAAATCGTGCTCATCAAGGAGAAACTCAATCCTTGATTTCCAAATAACATAGTTGGAGGCACCCTCCAATCTATCTTGGTCACGCAGTCCATTGTTGGCCATCTCCTCAACTGTCGATTTCTTTCTTTAACCCTCTGCTCAGCTAGACTTACGCACTCCTTATGAAGTAAGTCACTGCTTCTGCTGCTGCACGGGAAAACTGAGCTACTTTGAGTAAGAAACTCTCTGAGGTCAAGAAATCCCCAATCTGTGTTTTTCAGAAATTTTCTAATGCTTATGCACCAGCTCTTACTATTGTGCAATAACTACGTCCTTCAGCTACGCTGGCTGCTACGTTGCCTCTTTAGCAACTAAAAAATGCTTACCCCTCTGTCAAATCTCTCAGAGGGAGCCTTTTTCTGCATCGAATTGCCCTCTTGGCCTGGACAGCGTAATCTCTGGGAGGGTCTGTTGCTGCTTACGCAGATCCCAGTCTCTTCTGTGATAATTTGCTGGTTCACTCTTGTTTCTCCTACACTTCAGCTTGAATAAGCTCTGATACCATGTGAAAAATCCTAAATCTAGATTCCTACTGCAACAAATCCGAATTACTTCTCCTATTATTTTGATAATTATTTCATTACATTGAACTACCGAAGTAATTACTGAAGCAGTCTACACAAATAATGTTGCGGAATAAATCTAAGTGTTGAAACAAACTGAACAAAATGTAATGAAAAACAACCACATTTGACATAGTTATTTTTGGACTAAGTCCCCGGAAAAACCCAACTTGGGAAAACCGGTGCAGCAGATCTGAGGGTTTTATATTATTAAGCAGCAGAATCTTGAGTACAACTAGGGTGCCAATATCCGGCTCACCCTTCAGATAAATCTAGATAGCTGATGAAATTGTGAGATATATCTCACTCTGCAAATCCCCGGTTGATCTGAACAGCGCTGGTGAAGCCCCTCTCTGCCTCTGTGTGATGCCTACATTGGAACTGCGTAAGCCTGCATGGGCAATCTTTGGAACTACGTCACCTCTTTTGAACAACTCATCTAAGTTGATCCAGAACTGGATTTTGGCCCTCCTGGCTCAGAAATGCCAGCTCCCAGCTATCTCCGGACTGAATCAAAGAAACATTGCATCACTTCTGCATGATTTCCTTCAGGGACTGCATCACCCCTCAGGTGACTTCGATGTCTCTCTCTACATCACTGTTGCCTCTCTTTGAAATGCACTCTTGGTCCTCCTGGCTAGTTTCTGCGTCTTCCCCTCTCTAAATTTGATCACTGAATCAACATCACTTAGCAAACCCTGCCCTAGTGATTCGATTCTAACCAAAAGCTGTCTCTCCTCACACAAACTCGAAAATGCCAAATGCTCAATGTGCTCAACATTATTTTCCATAGCCCCCTCACCCTCCTTATATTCTTCCGTTGACCCTTCAACGACTAAGATTAAAACATAATCAAGGGCTAAGATTAACTTGCAGGTGATCCATGACTTTATCTAGAAGATTCACACTGTTAAGTCCCTATATTGATAGTGTAGTCCCTTATTATGTTAGTGTAGCCCACCTTATTGTTATTGTTGTACCCCTGTAAACCCCATATTGTTATTATTGTGCCCTTACATTATTATTGTTAGGTCGGCTAGGATTAAATTGTGGCGCCACTAGGATTATATTATGGCCCCATGGACTCCTATATATAGAAGGAGGTTTTGATCATTTGTATCATCCAAGAATTGTTCATTCATGTAATGTATTGGAGGTTGCCCCCTCGAAGTGGTTTATTTCTAAGGCATTGATATCTCTTTTCTTCTCTTTTTGGAGTTGGTTTCACAACATTTGGTATCAGAGCTTTGGATTCTATGGTTTTCGCTGCTCCAAACCAGTCATCGTGGCATTTTCGCTATAACTTTTTTTCTACGAAGGTTCAGAAGCTAAAATTTTTAGAGTGCGAAGCCGAAATCCTGAGGAACATCCTCGTAAAATTTCAAAGCTTGGTTCGCAATATTTTCAGAGATATGATCTGTGGAAGTTAGGGGTTTTTGCAGGCTCCTGAATTTAACCTAAACAGGTCATCGCGGCATTTTCACTATAACTTTTTTTCTACGAAGTTTCAGAAGCTAAAATTTTTAGAGAGCGAAGCCGAAATCTTGAGGAACATCGTCGCAAAATTTCAGAGCTTGGTTCGCAATATGTTCAGAGATATGATATGTGGAAGTTAGGGATTTTTGCAAGCTCCTGAATTTAACCTAAACAGGTCATCGCAGCATTTGTGCTATAACTTTTTTTTTCTATGAAGTTTCAAAAGCTGAAATTTTTAGAGAGCAAAGCAGAAATCCTGAGAAACATCGTCGTAAAATTTCAGAGCTTGGTTCGCAATATTTTCAGAGATATCATCTGTGGAAGTTAGGTCTTTTTCAGGCTCCCGAATTTCATCTCAAAGAGGTTATCGTGGGAAAATCTTCATAACTCTCTCTCTGAGCATCGGATTGGAATGCTGTAAAAAGTGGCCGCAATTACACGAACTATAGTTTCTTGTCTATCAATTTCAAAGCCAAAGGAGGAAACAGTAACACGTGGCAAGTCGTACAAGTTTGCTCTACTGAACCAGTCCATAATTGGGTCATTGTGGGAGATTGGACATAACTTTGCCTTGAATAATCCAAATCAGGTCAGACCTGTGACATTTGAAAGAAGCTTCAGAGGGCTACTAAAGGCCGAATTTCAGATATTGAGGATCTACAATTACAGATATAATTCAATTTCAATATAGAGCTCCTCAAAAGCAAGTAAAAGGTGTGTTTGAAGAATCAAGTTGAAATGATTCCAAGGGCATATTGTAGAATATATATCAGTATTAGATTCTAAAATGGCTCCTAAAAAGAATTCAACACCCATTAAGCCTTTAGAATGCTCTACTATGACTCATGAAGACGAATAATGGCAACATGACATATCAAATTTACAAGAGCAAGTGCAACAAATTCGCTCTCGCAAAGAGCAACAAAAAATGACATGGAAGTTTTGAAGAAAGGCATGGAATCGAAGATGAATGGTTTGAAGAATGTCATGGAAGTTAAGATAGATGGCATGGAAGCTAGCATGGAACCTAAGATGGATGACATGGAAGCTAAGATCGATGAAAAAATGAAAAACATGAAGAATGATCTAAAAGTAGACATGGAAGGTTTGACAAAGTTGATACAACAAATGTTTCCTAATTGTGAAAAGATAGTAGAGGAAACTCATGATGAGAACAAAATAAATGTTAATCGTGATTTCATAAACTCTAATGTTGGCGGGAAGATGAAATGGATGAATACTGTAGGCAATTCATAGATTTCATGCAAGTTGAGCTACATAAAAAGTATGATTTGAGGTCTATAAAGAGATCTAGAGTGTAGGATAATGAAGGTGAACAACAAGGTTCCATTCCTCCTCCAATGGCGACTCCACTACAAAAGGACCCTATGAAACAGGTCAGTAATAAGAAACAACCTGTAACTTCATTGTTAGGTCCCTATATTACTAGTATAGTCCCTTATTGTTATTAGTGTAACCCCCTTATTGTTATTATTGTACTCTTGTAACCCCTATTTTGTTATTATTGTGCCCTTAAATTATTATTGTTAGGTCGGCTAGGATTACATTGTGGCCCACTAGGATTACATTATGGCCACATGGACTCCTATATATTGAAAGGAGGTTTTGTAAATTGTATTATCCAAAAAAATTTCATTTATGTAATGTATTGGAGGTTTCCCCCTCGAAGTGGCTTATTTCTAACGCGTTGATATCTCTTTTCTTCTATTTTTGGAGCTGGTTACACAACATTTGGTATCAAAGCTTTGGATTCTAGGGTTTCGCTGCTCCAAACAGGTCATCGTGGAATTTTTGCTATAACATTTTTTCTACGAAGTTTCAGAAGCTGAAATTTTTAGGGTGCGAAGCCGAAATCGTGAGTAACATCTTCAAAAAATTTCAGAGCTTGGTTCGCAATATTTTGGGAGATATGCTCTGTGGAAGTTAGGTCTTTTTTCAGGCTCCTAAACAGGTCATCGTGGAATTTTCGCTATAAAGTTTTTTCTACGAAGTTTCAGAAGCTGAAATTTTTAGGGTGAAAATTCTAAATCCTAAGGAAAATCGTCAAAAAATTTCAGAGCTTGGTTCGCAATATTTTCGGAGATATGATCTGTGGAAGGTAGTGCTTTTTCAAGCTCTTGAATTTCATCTCAAAGAGGTGATCGTGGGAAACTCTTCATAACTATCTATCTGAGCATCGAATTGGAGTGTCGTAAGAAGTGGTCACAATTACACAGACTGCAGTTTCTTGGCTATATATTTCAGAGCCGAAGGATGAAACAGTGACACGTGGCAAGTCGTACAAGTTCACTCTACTGAGCCAGTTCATAATTAGGTCATTGTGGGAGATTGGACACAACTTTGTCTTGGAGAATCCAAATCAGGTCAGACCTATGGCATTCGAAAGATAATTCAGAGGGCTACGTTGGTACCGAAATTCAAATATTGAAGTGCTGCAATCACAGAGATAATCCAATTTCAATATCGAGCTCCTCAAAAGCAAGAAAAAGGTGTGTATTTTTTTTTTTCCAAATTGCATAAGTCTTGTTTGAAGAATCAATTTGAATTGATTCCAAGGGCATATTGTAGAATAGATATCAGTATTGGGTTCTAAAATATGCCCCGTAAAAATAATTCAACACCCATTAAGCCTTCAGAAGGCTCTACTATGACTCATGAAGATGAAGAATCGCAACATGATCTATCAAAATTACAAGAGCAAGTGCAACAAATTTCACTCTCGCAAAGAGCAACAAAAAATGAAATGGAAGTTTTGAAGAAAGGCGTGGAAGCTAAGATGGATGGCATGGAAGCTGGCATGGAAGCTAAGATGGATGACATGAAAGTTTGCAAACAAGTCGGAAAGGGATGACATAGAAGACAACATGGAAAACATGAAGAATGAGCTAAAAGCAACCATCAAAGGTTCGACAAAGTTGATAAGAAATGAAAGTCTAATGGTAAAAAGATAGAAGAACCTCATGATGAGAACAAAATAAATGTTAATCGTGATTTCATAAACTCGAATGTTGGTGGGAAGAACCACCATATTCCAAAAATGAATATGAGGAATTTTGATGGAAAGGATCCTGTAACATGGATACTACAGATGGAGCAATATTTTGATCTCCATAACGTGCAAAACACACAAAAGGTACGCATTGCAACTTTACATTTAAAACAAAATACATTTGTATGGTATCGATGGCTTTGCTCCCATAAAAAAATTGTCACTTGGTCAATTTTTACGGAGGAAATGATAGCACATTATGAGGATACAAAGAGCAACACCTTCTTTAGCCAATTGATAAATCTCAAACAAAAGAGTTTAGTGGGGGAGCACATTGAGGACTTCCAAAAATTGAATATAAGGGTAACTGATATTCCAGAGGAACACAGGATTGATCTCTTCATAGGTACTTTAAAGGATAACATCCAACATGAAGTTCGCGTTTTGGAACCCGATTCATTGGAGAAGGCATTCAGGTTGGCAAGAAAAATTGAATGTAAAATTATGGCGACAAGGAAGCCTACCACTCACTTCTATAAAGAGGGAAGTGTTGCTACTCCTACATTTCCACAACCTACAAGGTTGACACCACAAAAATTGGAAGAAAAAAGAGCAAAAGGGCTTTGCTACAGTTGTGATAGAAAATACACTAAAGGTCATAAGTGTGCTGAGAAGAAATTATTTTACATAGATTGTGAAGAGGAAGAAGAAATGAACAAGAAGAGGATATACACCAGGAACCAGCCCTAGAAGAGGAAGAAATGAATCCGACCATATCATGTAATGCACTGGCAGGAATTACCACTCCTCAAACTCTCAAGATAGCAGGACAAATCAAGAAGAAAAGGTAATAGTGTTGATTGATTCAGGTAGCACCCATAATTTTATTCATTGTAAGGTAGCCAAGGAATTAAATTGTTTCCTATACCCAGCACCAGAATGTCAAGTGATGGTTGCAAATGGAGGAACTATAAATTGCTCTTGAAAATGCCATAATATCAAGCTAACCATGGGGGAATATGTATTGAATAGTCCAATGCTTTCCATTCCTATGGGAGGTGTTGATGTTGTACTAGGAGTACAATGGTTACAATCTTTGGGGATGGTAGTTTTTAATTTTCAAGAACTTTTCTTGAAATTTTTTCAGAAGGAAAGGAAGTCGAATTACGGGGTATTGCAGGGAAGCCGGGAAAGATAATAAGCTATAATGTCATGACAAAGCTTCTAAAGAAAGAACAACAAGGCGTAATTGCACAATGATGCTCACTAGAAGTTCCAACATCAAAATCATCTATTTCTGCAGATCTCCAAAAAGTCTTGGACAATCATTCCAAGGTTTTTGAAACTTCCAAAGGACTCCCACCTATTCGTGATCATGATCATGCTATTCATTTGATTCTAGGAAGTGTTCCTCCAAACATCAGGCCTTATAGATATCCTTATGTCCAAAGGAGCGAAATTGAACGTATGATTGCAGAAATGTTAGAGGCGGGTATAATTCAAAAGCTACATGGAAACCCAAGGGTTATTGTGAGCGACAGAGATCCCATTTTTACTGGAAATTTTTGCACGGAGTTATTTTCGTGTTTGGGTACTCAATTAGCTCATAGCTCATCTTATCATCCTCAATCCGATGGTCAAACTGAGATAGTAAATAAATGTTTGGAAGGATATCTTCATTGTTTTGTATCTGATAAACAAACACAATGGGTCAAGTGGTTACCTCTCGCTGAATGGTGGTATAACACTTCCTTCCATACTGCAGCAAAAATGACCCCATTTATGGCATTTTATGGATATCATCCACCATCCATCACATCATATTTAAGAGACAATTTGAAGGTTCAAGTAGTGGAAGATCACATCGAGCATCAACAAGAAGTTCTCCAACTCTTAAAGGATAACCTGAATTTGGCACAAAATCGAATGAAACAACAGGCAGATCAACATCGCAGCGAGAGAAGTTTTGATGTAGGAGACTGGGTATTTTTACGGCTACAACCATACAAACAAATATCCCTCAAGCAAGCTAAGAAGGATAATAAATTATCACCAAAGTACTATGGTCCTTACAAGGTGTTGCAAAAAATTGATACTATGGCATACAAATTGGAGCTTCCTGCTTCTTCACGAGTGCATCCAATTTTCCATGTTTCATGCTTAAAGAAGGTTATAGGTGAAAATCTTCCAGTTCAAACAATATTGCTAGAACTTGATGAGGAAGGAAAAATCATATTGGAACCTGACGTGGTCACGGAAACAAGAACTCGACAGCTACAAAATCGATCAATTTCAGAGTATCTCATCAAGTGGAAGATCTTACCCACTGAAGATTTTACATGGGAGGATGAGAATTTTATACAGAAGCACCCAGAGATACTCAAGCGTTGAGGACAACACTTGTTTGAAGGAGAGGGGCATGTTAAGTCCCTATATTGATAGTGTAATCCCTTATTATGTTAGTGTAGCCCCCCTTATTGTTATTGTTGTACCCTTGTAAACCCCATATTGTTATTATTGTACCCTTACATTATTATTGTTAGGTCGGCTAGGATTACATTGTGGCCCCACTAGGATTATATTGTGGCCCCATGGACTCCTATATATAGAAGGAGGTTTTGATCATTTGTATCATCCAAGAATTGTTCATTCATGTAATGTATTGGATGTTTCCCCCTCGAAGTAGCTTATTTCTAAGGCGTTGATATCTCTTTTCTTTTCTTTTTGGAGTTGGTTTCACAACACACACTTAGTTTAATTAATACCCTTTAATTAATCAATTTCCCTAAGTTTAGACTTAGGAAAACATTTTAAAACAATTAATTAATTTAATTAAACCATATCTAAGTGGAATTTTCCAAAACCATTTATGGGTTTTATGGAATACATGTGTCTTAGCCTATATACAAAGTTACAAGGATAGAGCACATTCGATGCTACCATAAATCAACATCCTTGTCCTCAATATTCAAGGCAGCAAGAGAGAGATCCAAATCAGGATTTTCTAGATCCACATCCCACTCCTTAGAAGGACCATTGCCATATTTTGGACCCCTATGAGATGCAAGCCGAAAGTTGGAGTGCACATAAACAAGATCCTCTGCCTTCTCTGAGCCGAACCTGTTGCGCTTCACAGAATGAATAAAACCATAGGTGCTCCAATTCCTTTCTGTTGATGAAGAGCTTGCCACTTGTGAAAGGAGGCGAATGACAAGGTTTTGCAAATGTACACCATTTTCTCCATGACAGATCCACCACCTAACTAGATTCATGGTGCTTCTCTCCTCCAAAGATGAAATATCTGAATAATCATCTATTTCTGCAGCAAAACTGGCAATTTCTTCCTTCACCTCCCTGTTTAGATGAGCTGGAAAAATTCTCATAAGGGCTTTTTTCACCCCATTAACCACCTCCTTATCCTTATGGGGTGCCTTCCTCTTCCCATTGCTTTGAGCAATAAGTTCCTCATCATAAAATTTTGGGTTCAAGGCATGTGCTAAAGTATGCAATGGAGTGTTGAAATTGTTCCACCTATCAACAATTATTTTCTTGATTAATTCAGCAAAATGACCATCTACAAACAAACGCTGTGGAGACCTAAGTTATCAGAAACTCTTGAAGAATTTGCCGGAAACGCAGATCCCCTTTCCGATACGGAAACGGATACGATTCTTGTCGGAAACATTGTAACAACGTTTTTGTGCTTTTTCAAAAAATCGAAAACTTCAGATTTGGAATTAGATACGTTTCCAAGGGATTTAAATTTTTGCAGAATCCACCCTTAAAATGTTAAAAAGTGTGACAATTTGTATACCCATAAATAAACGTGAAAATTTGTATAGCCATGGATAAATAATAAAAATGAAGAAATCAGATTTGCAAATAAATTCATTATAAACACAGTCTCATAACGTCTCTTCTAAATCTTTATAAACAACGACACTCCATATATTTATCAAGGATTCTTACTAAGAAAAAGATGGATGTTAAAAAATGCAAACAAAAGGGTTTGATGAATGTCTTCGTAAAGAGATCTATTTGCGCGATTATTTTTCAGTTTGGTTAAGGTTTTGTTAATTGTCATTGATTTTGCTCTTGATTTCATAAACCCCTCCAATATAACAAATCTTCTCTAGCCAATCTTTTCCCTGCATATAATCAAGAGACCAAGTTGATGTTGAGAAGATTGAAATGCTCAAATAGGTCTTGACGGAATATCCCAATGATCCCATGGGCCTTTTAATTGCCATGCAAGGAAGATAGATATCATCTGCCATGCATGACACGTTCTTTAAAGGAGTTGGACTCGAAAGTAAAAACGTTGTAGCATTTATGATTACATTACTAATGATGCCGATAATATGTTGAATGATATAATAATCACTAATGATGATGACAATGTTTATGCTAAATTGATGATGATGATTTGTTTATGTTGAATTCATGACGATGATTATGTATTTTTGGATATAGATTCTAGATTCTAAAAGATGAATGGTAATATGAAATATATATATATGGTAATATATATGTGTGTGTGTGTGTGTGTGTATGTGTGTGTGTCGTTTCCTTGTTTTATCGTATCCTGATTTTTTGAAAATTTGTCATATCCGTTTCAAACCCCGTATCCTTTTCAGTGTAACTTAGGTGGAGACTCCTGTGAAATGATATCCATATTTTTCTCAACCATGTAATCCATGCCATCATATACCACTCCCAAGAAAGGTTGGTTGGTGTCAGCATTCCAAAGAAGCTCAAATATAGGGGTTGTGAACATTAGAAAGAAATCTATCTTGCTCCACCAATCCTCATCAAGGTACAATCTACGCACCGTATATCCCCGCTCTAAATCTACATGTCTCCACTCAACCCAAAGCTGACTCACCACCATAGACACTAATGCTTGCTTAACCTCAACAAGGCAGCGCAACATTATGAAGTTTGAGGCGTATCTTGTCTCAGCAACTTTTAACAACTCCAATTTGGAGTACTCTCGAAATATTGCTTGAGACTGGTGGTGGTTGGTGATGAATTTAACAATTTCCCTTGCTTCCCCTGTGAGTTCCTTTATCCATGGAACTTTATTGTCGATCTCCTCTAAGATCAAATTCAGATTGTGGACAATGCAGGGTGTCCAAAAGATGTGGTCATACCTCCCCTCAATAATCAAACCTGCAGCTTTGCATACCGGTGCATTATCCATGATAACTTGCACCACCCTATTAGGACCATCTTGTTCAATAGATTTGATAATAACATCAGCAATGAATTGTGCATCTTTTACCTCTCCCGAGCAGAGTCTTCCGCCTTTAGAAACATTGCTCCTTTTGGTGAAGTGGCAATGATATTTATCAATGGTCTATGCCTTGTATCTATCCATCCATCTGAGACTATGGTAACCCCAGAGCTACTCCAAGAAGAACGAATTGGTGATAACACATCCTCCACAATATCCTTCTCATTTTTTAGAAGCAAGTTCCAACTTTCTAATAGTTGGGCCCCTTGTACCCTTGAGGAGCTTTGTTAACTGCCCTTATCATATCTTTCCAGTAAGGAGAGCGAACAACATTGAATGGGAGACCACATGCATAGATGCACCGAGCCACTCTGGAATCAACTTCTTCTCTTCCTTGCACATTCACCAGTTTAGCAATTCTGCTATCTTGAACTATAACAGATGCCCCTTTGGATCGTGGTTGTTCTGGTCGTTGAGTGTCTCTCCTCTTCCTTGCTTCAACTACAATCCTTGGCTCAATGTTTGCTAGATTTTTAGCTTGACTAAGATCATCATGCTTTCTTTTAATTGCATCAGCCTGATCTTGCTCTCTTTGATATTCCCTCCTTGCCATAGGGTCTGATGTTTTCATGCAACCTGCAATCCCCTGTCCTCCTCCATGCAAAAGATGTGCCTTCACTCTTGGGTAAGAGCCCTTGTAAGAATTATTGCAAAGAGTACACTGCCATTCCCATGAGCCACCTCCTCCACATCTTTGCAACTTCTCAACATGCCTCCAAAGAGGATAATATTCAACCCTTGGGTTGGCCTTGGGGTTTGCACTTGAACTTTGGATGGAAGAAGCCATTGCTGCAAAAAAAATTAAAAAAAAAAACAAATCTATAAATAAAAAAACGTTTTTTATAATTTTGGTAGCATAAACCCTCGAAAAATAGACAAAACAAATTGAATGCTTCTTACCCAAATTAATTTTTTGTTGCTAAAGCTACCCTAAAATGCCAAAAAAAACAAGAGAAATATGGTTGTAGCTAAGCCAAAAACCAAGAATGTCATAGCTAGAAACTTCGCACTCCAAATCTGCTTTTCAAATCTCTTTCTCTTGCTGCTAAAATCTCCTTTGCTCAATGGTGAAAGCACCCAAGTTGAAATACTACTCTCTTCCTCCTTTCTCCTCGCCAAAATCGCTCTTCTCCAAGTGAAACGACTTGCTCAATTCGTGTAATGAGAGAATGAGGCGAATCGCTTTTTTATAAGTTTAGAAAGCCATCTAGAAGCATCCAAGAGACAAATAGAATAATTAAAATAATATTACATGGCACGAAAACCGATAAATTTTTTTAAAAAAATCAATTTAATTCGCAGTTTGGGTAGGAAACGCGGTCGTACGACCGGAAACGCATTTCCCGATCATACGGTACGCGTTTCAGCGTTTCCGTTTCACTTTTTTGTAGAAACGAGCCCTAGACCCACGTTTCCTGCAACTTAGATTTATACCACTTGTAAGAAATAAACAAGAACAGCAATTTCCCTCCACTTGCAATGAAGCTAGGTAGGCATGCTCCTCCCCTACATTGGATTTGTAAGATGTGGCTATTGGTTACATTGACAATTATTGATGTAGTCTTCAAGCATGTTATTGTATGGAACTCGAAATATACCAACAAACCCTATTATTCACATATGCATGCAATTGTGGGTCAAGCTTACCAGTTCCATCTTGAAGCAACCCACTTGTTCGCCGTCATGCCCAAAAAACTTAAACTGAAAAAAAGGAGGTGTTATATGCTATATACATGAGCAAATTTTGCATGTTTGGTATCTAATGGTTTGGATTTTCATTAATATGCATGAATATATACATACTTTTAAAAAATCATAGGTATTTTTTGTTAACTAATTCTTCAACTCAATTTTGGCTATTTCTAGTGCAATCACTTTAACCCTTGGCCAATTTCAATTCTAATAACATTGGGTTGTGTGTGTGTGTATAAAGAGTTGCGAGTAATTTTTCAAATCAAAGTGTCAAAAATTCCAAATTCAAGCATGAGTGTCCTATAAAAAAAAAGTGAAGTATAAATTATCTTTTCAAAGTTTGGAAGACCCCAAGTCCTGATCTCACTTATAAGCTAATGGATTATTGAGGCTGTCACCACTTAGCAAAAGATGACATAAGTGTCTTATAGAAACCATGACACTAATGAGAGAAATGTACTTCAGGGAATAATGTGAAGAATTTTGAAAGAAATATAAGGAAGTCAGAAGATATAACAAATTAACAAATAGTAAAAATAAAATATAATCAATCCCAATAAAGTTGTAAATTACACTCTGAAAGCAGTTACCTCACTTATGAAGTTGATTGCTTAAAATCTCAAGTAGCAAATTATCAAGAACACAACAAAGGATGGAAGATCTCTAGAAAAATTTTGACAAAGTTCTGTTGGACAACGACAAGTAAATCATTCAAGTCATAGTCGAACAATGTTTACTGAAGTTGAAAGATCAAAGCGTAAGGAAATATCAACTCCTAAAGTTGACAAGGAAACAAGTACTAACACAATTAAATCAAGAATGTTTTCAGCAGTCAAAATAGAAACTAGGGATAAAGTAAATTTTACAAAATCAATCAAAATTGAAAATACAAGTATTGTCATTAACAAAAATGCTATCAACTGACAAATAGACCGAAGTATCTAAGGAAGATATCAATTTATGACTTTAGAATAATAAGAAATGTTCTAAAATCAACATCGATAAAAAGCACTCTACAAGGGAACAATACTGTTAAAATTGGACAACTAGGTCCAAACTCCATGTTGTGATGCTCAGATGAAGATACCAATATTTTTAGTGGATTCCTCTTCCGGAGAGGTGTAAGATCCATATAAAATTTATCTAAATCCGATGAGCAGAACATTTATTTTGAATTTATTATTTATAATAAATTATATGTGCAGGTCCGCCTTAAGGTTTTACACCCCCAACAGATGTGTCACACACCTCAATGATGTATATAAATACAATCAAAGTTGGAGAGCATTTCACACTCACTCATCACACATCTTCTTCTCTTCTCTGATTTAGTACGAGCTCCTTGGAGGATGAATTCAGCTCACACGTGGGAAAAAGGACGAGTTTGTACAGCCAAGAAGAAGGACGCAGATTGTTGCAGCTAGGGTTTCCAAGGAAGTTTGACCAGCGTTGACTTTGGTCAATGCATGGTCCAAAGAGGCTGAAATTTATTGGAGACTTCGATTTTAGGAGGCCGTACACATTGGCACAAGAACCGAGGTCAAAAGGTTGACCGAAGTTGGAGCTGCGTTGACTTTTATGTCGCTGCCCTGCGTTGACTTTTCTGGATAGCGTTGACTTTTCTGGAGTTGACTTGTGTTGACTTGGTGACTGATTTGAGGATTGTTGTGACACATTCTGGGTTGGCTGATCAAGGAGACTTTGCTGCTTGAAGCATCCTGTTGACCGCCGTAACGCACCATCATCATTCTTCTGTTTCTGGTTTGTCTTCTATGGATCCACTGGTATGTTCTATCAGCATTTTACTTAATTGTTTGGGTGATTGCTGTAATAAAAGTAAAGTTGCATCAAGCATAGAACATCTACAAAAATTTACAAATACTTTCATCCCAATCACAAGACTCGTCATGTTATTTAGTCAACTTATCAACATCAAAAAAGACAGCACTCTGTTTATGTTTCAAAGAATCAGAAATTCAGTACAACTTTCTCCCAAAGACATACAAGGAATTGCAATCAGCGGAGTCCCATTTGAGAAATTTATCAACAGATTATTCAAATAGAAGTTGACCAGGGATATATTGACTCTTATACAGTAAATCAAATTTGTTTAAATCTTTCACTGTCATTTCATTTCATTCCATCATGTGCTTCAAAAATGAAGCTTTCCTAGACAAGAGAGCCTCCTATATACCTAAATAATATAATATATAATTTATAATATAATAAAAGATAATCTTGTAATATTTTTTAAAAATTGGGAAATTATTCTTATTAACCCTTTAGCTAAGCTGTCACACAATGAGGGGTGTATTAATGCCATCAAAGACACCGAAGACTTGCACCTAGCCTCATATAATATATAATTACTATTAATTATTATTAATTGAACACTTAAGAGTCATCCATTGTGACACACATCTTAGACACTATGTAAAGAGATCCAATTGTTCAGTTGTATCACCACATTCATATCAATTATACTTATTCATATACAAAATTATTTCAATATATATGTCCATGCTTCCTGTGCATTCGCTTCTGTGTTTCGGTCTAAAATACTCTTACAGCTTTTATGAACCAGTTATGTCATTTTCATAAGCAACAGCCTGTGTATACACTATACACCTAACAAGCTAAGAAGAATTCATAGCATATGGTCATTGCATGTTTTCAGGTCATTGAGGTAAAGGAGAATCAATCTGCAGAAAATAGAATGCTTTAAGTCATCTTGGAAGCAAAAAACCTTACATTTGAAAATTGAATAATTTTACTGAAAGCACTAACACTTCAACACTTTACATGTACTGCACATTAAGGTTAGAAGGCTAGGTGATTCATTTAAAAATATTAAGTTACAATAAAAAGTGATGTTGTCGGCAAAGCTTTTGGCTGTAATATTGTCTTATATACCTACCCTCTAACATTTGTTCATGCTCCAGTTTAATCTCACATGATGTTGTGGAAAGCTTGTTATGATATCCACGAGGCCAAAATAGCATTTGCTACCAGAATAGAACACAATTTGCAGCCATGAAACTAGGACCTTGCTTTACGTAACATTTATAGAGAGGCATCTTCAATATATACAGAGATATCTGACTAAAGCCTGAAACAATAAAAAGCTAAAAGCAGTTCATAGCATGTACAAGAATGTACTGAATTTTTTAATTTACAAAGATTTTTTGAATAGTAACTTAGCAGACTAAAAGCATTGGAAGTGTTCAATTACCTACACTACGTATGGAGCTACAGATTGATAAAGATTGTGCAGATCATCAATCAAATTCGCTTCCCTTCTCAGGATGCTGAAATGTACGAGTAGCGTGTTTGGACACCAACAAGAAGCTCTACTGCTTTTGCTGCAACCACACAGAAAAAAGAAGCCAGATTTATTGTCGTGACAGATTCAGTCCAAGATTTGAACCCATAGAGTTGAGTATACTCTTAATAGCTAATGAAAATATAGCTATTCAACCAAAACACAAACGTGCTACCTATTAGAGTTCCTACTACAGGAACAGGCTTTAACAGTTGCTCAAAATACTCCAGCCGATGCCTGCAAATGCCGAATATGAGTCTGATACTGATGAAACGATATCTGGCATTGGGAAACCCTCACTAGCTTGGCATAAAGAGCATAGAATGTTACCTCGTATACTTGCTGAAAAAAGGGTCTCTCATGACATAGAATGCCCATAGCAACTGTCTTCTTTTTATCTGTATGCAAACTTATCAGCTCATCTCCTAGCAGATAAAGCATTTCTAAATTCTAACCTTAAGTAATCATGACTGCTATTAGTAAAAGTTTGATAAAGTCTGAAGCGAGCTTAGTGGTTGAAAGAGTTTTAATTTATATCATAAAATCTTTGAAATTTGTTATCATTTTCCAACATTTTGTGGCAATGAAAAATCGTGAGTTTTACAATGAACATTGAGTTCTAAAATGTTCAAGGTATTTCAAGGGAATTTTGAGTTTCCTAAGAACATTATTTCTTTTTCTTTCCCCGTGTTGACTTGAAGATGAACTTCAATACTTTTAGACTGAAAAAGCCCAAAAGAGTTGTGTTTATTAAAACATGATGGCTTATGCAATGAGTTAACTTGTTGCAGGAGATACTACAGCTCAGTGATGTGAACCATTAATAACATCTAGGTTTGTATGCATAAGCTTCATAATTTTGAAATTACAGTGGTGTTCAAACTTCCAATCCCCTTATGGTTCTCTTAGAATTATTTCTGCTTTAAAAATTCTAAAGCTCTTTTGTAGCATTAATTTGCCACACTTTTCTAAACATATATGAAATTTGAATCATTATTATCGGCTATCTAATAACTAAAGCACAAAAATAATCTCACCTCTTCTTTCTCCACCTTGGACAATGAATAACCTCTTCCATTCCTTAACAGGCCTGGTGATGTCAATCTAGAAATAATAGTTGTTCCAGTTAAGTCCACAGCCAATGTCACCAACCAAGGCTTCCAAGCTCCAAGCCCATACCGTCTAATAAGTAGCGCATATACAAGTGGCCTTAAAATGAGAAGCACCTCCCCCAATATGAAAGACCGAGAAGTAACTCCTTTTTCATGCCAGATAGACACCAATGTTGATCTGTTGTCGGCTGGAACAGAACTAACAGAAAACAACCATATCAAGCTCTGATTTAAAAAAATAACCAAACCTGAAATTATTTAAAATGAGATAATAAAGCCACCAAAAAACCCAATATCTGCAAATATGAGATTGTTTCAAATCAAAAAGAACGCATGAAATATCACCAAGAAGAAAATATTGCAGATGGTAAATGCCCACTCACAGCCTTGCAAACAAGTAGCATAGAAAAGAATAAAAAAGATATTCTCCTTTTTTACATTCTCGAGTGCTATAAAAAGAGGGCAACAGTACTCATTGATTGATGCCTCCATTAAAGTTAGACTTCTTTCTAGATGAAGGTTATCCAAGAAAGATTTCGAGGAAGGCATCATTTATGATGGTACTACATTCTGACATACTTCTCCAAATCAACATAGATGAAGAAAAATTGTACAATTCCCAAAGCCATCCGTTTTCAACTAACTTTTTACAGAGTCAGAATCACATTAGAACAATGCACCAAGATGTTGAAGGAACTTTCTAGTGTTCATTATTCACAAGCTAAAAGAGCTAACATGTATGCAATGGATGAAGGCTTGATTGAAAATCTCTAACATAATAACGATGTTGAAGAGCTTGCTGCTTGACAGAATTCCAGGCATTTCACGCTTAGAACCCAAAGAACTGTGTTTGTAATTTCCTAGAAACAAGAAGATTATTCAGATATTGTTTGTTGGAACATAAAGATTGCTAAAGCCATGAATTCCATGTAAATAAAAGGTATTTAAATGGCTATGCATGCTATGGTGGATTGTGGAAGTCAATCGGGATTATCTTGGGTGGTTGGGAGGAAAGATTGTTATACTCCACACCGAGGTTCAACTCCCACAAATAACATGATGAGATTTGCTGTAAATTGTAATGGCTTTGGGCCTTGTTGTTGAGTTTAAAAAATGGACTGTGGAACAAAGAACATTGCTAAATATTTTAATATTCTCATTTTATACATGATTTTCCCTGTTCCTCTAGTATACTAGTGTGGTTATGAGCTTAATATACGAACCACTCATATAAAAGTGCATAAACAGGGAGCACAGTGGGTAAGCTCAATCAATTAAAATGGATCTTTTCAAAGCAGAGTTCACTGTAAGGTCTTCAGCTCTAGTCTGACTCAGATTCAAGCCAAGCTGAACCCCCCCTTGGTTAACAGCTGCTATTGTGGCTAAGCTGTTAGGCCACCCTCCATCCAGATATTCTGGGGAAGCAGGGAGGAGCCCACAACCTTTTCCTTAGACCAACTAGGGTTTCTTCCTCCCAAGCAAATAGTAATTGCTTTGCTTCAAACTCTCTCTCCCCAAGAACAGATAGGTGGTTCGCTTCCAATTCGTGAAACTTCAAAGCAATTTATCAGATAGATAATGAATGGAAAAAATACACTTTCCTTGTAATATACAGTCAAATCATCTGCCAGTGCATCCCTTCAAATACCCAGATTGATGGAGAAAAAAATCCATAATCATAGATCATATTATGATGTCAATATTGTACGTCTGGTTTGTCCCATGAGTCATAACATTTCAATATCATTCATTCAAATTAGTATACTCTCATGATTAACCTCTTTCAATGTAAACGTAACCTATCAAATGAGAATCATCACACAATGTCATGTCATTTTCCAAGTGATTACTACAGGAGAAATCATTGATTTAATTAGATTAAAATGTGGCGATGGGAACAAGGTGAACTTTATAAAGTCACATTATTATGGATTTACTTGACCATGGTATTGGCACCTATCGAATACTTACCCATCATATTGGGATAACCAAAGATTATAAAAGGGAGCTCAAGGTCATTCTTTAGGTGTGTAAATGGATGATTTTCCCTTGTTTGATTTTGAGCCCTTGTGGCTTAGGAAAGGGGTAAAACCCTATCCTTATGGAAAATTGGTTTCGGTGTTGAAACTATACACCCTAGCCAATCTAAGGAGGAATCCCTGTAGATTTCTCATTGCAGCGTATTGATTGGCAAGATAGATTTGCCAGAATTTTGGGGTTTTAATTTTGTCAGGAGATTTCATTTGTTTTGCAAGCCACATTTTATTCGTGATGAGATCTTTGTTTGTATGCAGGTCTGAACAAATTTGAAATAAAGAATATTAAAGTGAGCGTTGTGGTTTGCATTGATCCAAGAACTGAGCTCATCAAAGCAAAAGGTTGTATCTTAGGGATCAATCATAATAATGAGGTATTTATAAATTGTAAGTACAACATCATTAGTGCAATGTAGGTTGAGCCTAGTATTTTCTGGGCATTAAATCTGTCATATGATAGAGGCTAAGATGCCATATTTTGAAGGAGGCAGCACTAGTTATCTTGGATATCAATCTATTAAAAGGGCAACTTCTATAATGGAAGGAGAATCAGTCTTGGGTATCACATTTTTCTCCGGGAGAAGACTTACTAAATAGCAGCATTCTGTCTTAAAACCAATGTTTTGAAAATCGCGATTGGGATTAAATCGGCGAGGGGTAAAAATCGGAAAAATTTGTAAAAATCGGGAAAAGATCGGTAAAAATCGGGAAAAAATAGGCACATACAAAAATATTCATTTTTTTTCAATTTTTTTAATATCTAAATACCCACAACATAAAATAAATGCATTGACACATAAATATGAAAAAAAAACTAATATATAAGATGTGTAATATCATGTCTAGTGCTACATCACACATAATAGTGAATCATGTCCTGAATACTAAGTCCTGAGTCTCAACTCAACCTCAAAATATCAACAAAAAATATGATAATGTATCTCATATCATGAGTCATAATGTTATATACAAAGGAATGCACCAAATAACCTATAGTATATACCACTGATTTCCTCTGCCCCTCTTGCGAGAAAATGTAACAGCTTTCCCTCTAGACGAAGAAGCTGTCGAGGTTGGCAATGGACTCTGTTGTGCTCTAGAACCTGAAGCACCAGAACCTAAAGCACCAGGAGCTAAAGGAGGCAGACCACGTCCTCTACCGGTAGCAGGAGTAGGTGGTGTCACCTCCTCCTCCTGTTGTTGCTCCTCCTCCTCCTCCTCCTCCCCCTCCACTACCTCCTGCTCTATCCAATCAAGGGCTGACTCCATGATAGGCCTCTCTGTTGGGTGTGGAGCCTGATTATCTTGTTTATTTTGTATCACAACATTGGACCCCTGTACCTTAAAGGGGCGGCAACGCAGCCTATAATTAAACGCTGCCTGGGGGGTCCAGGGGGGGCGGTTGCGACTTTATGGAGCCCCCCCCCAGCGAGGGGTTTCGAGGGAATGCCCCCGAAGCTAAAAACAGATGTAAAATTGCCTTGTAAAAGTATAGTAATTTCTAGTCAATCTGGGCCGTTCATTCGGCGGATTGTGTCCTCTCAAGGTAACTTTTCCTCCTCCTTAGCTCTCTTTCTTGCCCTCTGTCTGCAAAAATGACAAAAAAAAAAAATCAATTTTTGAATTTATTGGGTTGCTGTTTGATGGGCCACGATTTTTACTGAAAAAATCGCGATTTTTTGGCGATTTTTTCAAATCCAAAAAATCGCCGATTAAATCGGCCTTCCAAAAAAATCGCAAATTTCAAAACACTGCTTAAAACTACAGCCACCTTGTGCCATAGCCAGGCCAAGACAAATACATGTTTAAGCAACCCATAATTCACATAATCCATTGGGCCAAATTGCTTTGTTTGTTGGGTCGTCGAATGGGTTATCATTGACAACAAGGTAATAAAGAAACTTTAGGGAACTAGAGGCAGAATGCCTCAGCTCCAAGTGCCAAATCTTCTGGTGCAGAGACAGCAATTGTAATATCCCAAATTGAAATTTACAACAAATAACAGAGACATGTAAAAGGAAGCAGCAACAATAAACAAATTCCAAGCATGCACATCAAAATAGTCAAGAAAATGAGCCAAACAACTGAGTCGTTTTATTAATACAGAAATCGGGGTACATAAATGGCAAGGAATGATAGAACCTGGGCCTGCCATGCAAGCTAGGCAAACCCCAGGTGAAATCTCGTTGATCCAACTGCTGAAATGGCTCCAAACTGCTAATCTGCACTACCTAGGAAAACTACAACCGACTACCAATTGGAAATGAATGTTCTACTCAAAATAATTCCCGGAATGCTCTGAAATTGTAGCCACGGGCTCCTCTCCTCAAACCCAGAAAGTGTTTGGCTCAGTGCCAAGCCCAAACTAAACCCACAAAGTGATGTGAATTTCCCAACGAACCAGCAATACGCCCTACTATGAGAATGTAGGATTTTGGCCCGAATATTGCCCGGGAAATTCTATAAAATTAGTTGGAGCCTTCTCTCAACAAACCCACAAAAACCCAGGAATCCTTTGGGTTGATTCCAACTTCACCCGGTGACCCCAAGAAGTGCATATGGCCATATTGGCTGCCAATGTGACCTGTAAGAAGAAAATACGTTGTTGGAAGCCCAAAATTCTTGGTTGGAAATTCTCCTCCTGTAGTTGCAAACTTCTCCTCCCCAAATCTCCTTATCTCTCCTAGCCAACTCCCTCAAAATTCTCCCGTTTTCAATGGTTGCGTTGAAGATGCCCAATAACCCCTGCGCAGGCCCAAATTAGGACACATCAACTCTCCAAAAATACCACGCCCTTAACCCTGCAAATTACCAAAGGAAGCCTGCTCCTCTAGTGGGAAATTTTGCTACAAAATCTCCAGTCAAGCAACCCCTTTTTGCTAGCTCCACTCATCCCCACGAATTTCTCTTATGCGCCCAGGGAGAAGCATGCACCAGCTGAAATGATCTACGATGTGGCTCCGGAAAAGCCAGGGATGGACTTCTCTCTACTCTCATAGGGTGACACTCGAAGTTCACCAAAGGTAGAGGTGGAATTTTCGGTTGGGAATTCCTTGTGCTAAACAGCACTGGTTGACTTGGCTAAACAACTCAAGAAAACTTGTGTTCAGAAGTAAAATTGTCAAAAGATACAAATGAAGGTCTCATCTCCTTATATATATTTGTTGGCCTCCCTTATCTCCCTTGGTGGAGCCCCACTCTCTCTCTCTCCCCTAATTTGCACCCTTTTCTCTTGGTTAACACTTGTTGCTTGTCACACACACCTACCAGTTAGTGAGAAAATCCCTAAACCTCACAAGGTGTGGTTGGTGGCAAGAACTAAGAGATGGGGTTGTCACATATTCCCAACTCTCTTCATTTAAGCTATCTCCTAAGTTAGCTAAGGGGGGTGGTCCCTAATGAAAAGTTATATGATACGAGTCTCTAGGAGAAAGGTTAATTTGGATTACTTGTCAAAAAATAACTTGTTTCCAAGAATTAAGCAAGCATATAAATAAATGAGCAAATTTCAATGATATATTCAAAGTATAGACCAGTGCCTTCAAATAAATTACAATAGTTTGCTCAAAAAATGAAATCAAGATACAATGTTAGACCAAGATAAGCATATAAACATCAATTGCAACTATAGAGGAGATAGTACTTGAAAGTAAATGTCCAAATGACAAGATAATGACATCAATTACTCATGAACTTAAATGATCATCAAAGCAACAAATATATGAAATAACTTTGAAATAGAGTTGCACCAATGAAAGATATTCCAAGTACAAGAAAGCTAAATGTTTGAAAAGTAAAAGAATTCACAATACTTGCATCATAAATGCTTCTTGAAATAAAAAATTAATATTTGCAAATGAAACTCAAAACACATCAAGATAGCAAAATGGGAAATTGCAAGTAAAGTAAAATGGTGATGTAAATGTGATCTTGGTTTATTTTATTAGCTAAACTCTAAAAGCAAGATTTCAATTAAACTTCAATCCTCAGACCTCACCCTCACCCAAAAATTCGGATCTCACAGTGAGGAGTTAATAGAGGTGGAGGTTCCCTAGATGTCTATACATCCAACTTAAGTTGGAGGTTAATTTTAGTAATGCATGTAAGATTTCCCAAAGTAGCTTGCAAATGCTTGAATAGTGAGATGAAATGAAATTTGATGTCCACAATAGCTTTGCAAAAGAAACTCTTAACTTGAGAAAATGAAAGACAACTTGTTTGACATGAAAGTAAATGATTGCCTTGAAAGATAAATTTTCCCAATACACACTGTTCCAAATATACTCAAAATGGAAATGTGGCACAACCATAGAGCATGAATGATTTAAACAATAGCCAAGCCAAGTATGTCAAAGTTTGCTAAAACAAAATAATGAAGATGCTTGCATAAAGTGAGAGTAAATTGCTTTGCAAAGGAAAATGTAAATTTGACACTTGTAGCAACAATTATAAATGGTGAAAGTTTAAAGAACTTTAGAAAACTTGCAAAAAGTATATGAGATGTGTGGCTATGTTAATTACCAATTTAAAGCATGCATGTGATGTGATGTGAAAAAAAAAAAGGAAATGTTAGAGCCTACAAGTCAATCCAACCTCAAGTTCTCTCCCAAAGTGGAGAGATAGGGATGCCAATGGGTAAAACCCACGCTCCCACAAAAAGAGGAATTTTATTATTATGGTTTACGATGATGGTTAGGGCCTCTTAGAGGGTTGCCCAAAAAGTTGATGGGAACAATACAATAATAGCTCTTTGAATAACAACGAATTCCCCACAAGGATGGGAGCCTCAAGAGAGAAGAAGAGGCATTACAATTAGAAATTGGAAGCTCCAAAGTGATGCGCGGTCTAGCTTCTTCCACAAACACTCCTTATGCCCATGGCCTCCTCGGAAATGAATCTTTGGAGCTTGAGAGAACCTACAAGGAAAAATGTTAGAGCGGCAAAACTAAAACCAAAGTTAGTGTGAAAAGAGGACATGTAAATGAGTGATAATGCTACAAAATGATATACAAAAACTAAATCAAGTGATGGGAAAAGACCCCATCACATGTAATGTTCATTTTTCTGGTATTCCTTATGACATGATTAGGATGGACTTTCAGAGTTGGGAGCAAATAGGTCACAGGTGCAGGTTGGCATCATCGGCGGACCCTGGGGACTTTTAGAGGGGTTTTGAGGAGTTTTTATGAGGTTTTATGGCATTCGCTTGGTATATTCCAATATCCACACAGTTTGTCTTTTGTTCTGTTACATTCCAACAACTTTCAGAAAATTGAGTTATTAATGGCCCTAACTCAATTAATTACGCCCAAGGTTGAATTTCGGGAGGAATTCTTGGCAAAACACCTTGGTGTAATCGCTCGTTGGAATCGGAACGAGAAGATCTACAGGATGGGATGGCTAGGAGTGATTTTCAGTGTGCTGAGGAGGCATGGTGGCCAATTGACCATTTTCCACATTAAAAAGAATATTTTAATTAAGGGAAATGTGCTCAATGATTAAAATAATAATAAAATAGGAGCTTCTAGAGGAGTCCATTAGATCTATAAAAAGAGGAGGAAGGGCCATTAGAGAACATATTAGATTTGGTATTGTTTCTTGTATCAGAGGTTGAGAACCCTGTTCTCTACTCAATTGGTAGCCCCGAGACAGAAAACATCTGGTGATTCAATGAGATTGGGCGAGTACCCACCTCCCCTTGGTGGATTCGTCCAGAATTCACAAGAGAGCTCAACAGGGTAGTTTAGTTCAGTTTGGAGGGCTAGCATATTAGTGTAGCAAATTATCTTGGAGGTCAGCTTTCATTTCACCTATTTTGGTTAGAAGGGCTTACGCAGTAATTGGAGGAGGCTCATTTGTGGGAGCTGCATTGGTGGGATTTTGGAGCTGGGGTGTTGGGAGATTAATAGGAGAGCCATTTGAGGAGGTTGGCTAAGATTTTGGAGAGCAGTGATTGACAGTAGCAACTACAGTGCCAGAAAATGAAATTGGAAGAGGGCCAAGCTACAAAGGGTCAGATTTTGAAAGTTGGAATTAGAGGAAACTCTTTCTGGGTTTTTCTAGGTTTTTGACAAGGATCACCTTCCCAATTTCTAGAATTTTTTGAGCAGTGTTCAGTGTGTAAATCAAAGACCGAAGTCAGGAAGCAATGTAGTCTTGGAGCAGCAACATAGTTTTCTAGAGGAGATTGCTATTGGAGCAGTTGGATTTGCTTGTACTAATCACCTAGTGCTTGTAGCTTGCCTTGTGCAAGCCCCGGTGTATTTTTTGCAACTATTTTGTACCATAACATTATCATATAATAAAATTTGGCCAGTTTGTGGAGTTGGTGCACATTTTTCTGCTTCATGTGTCAATTTCTGAAAATTTATGTGCTGTAATTGCATGTTTTTTGTTATCATTGTAAATTTTCCATTAGGAATATTATAGTGGTATCAGAGCATGATTTTGGCCAGTTGTGGATTAAAATCAAAGTTGTCGTATTCTTCTTGAAGAATAAGGTAGCCAAGTTTGTGGATCAAAGTTTCCAATCTATTTTGTTGGAGGATAATTGTTGCAGGAGATTTCTCTCATTTGAGTCAGTGATTCTGCAGTGAATTTGCAGGATTGTAGAGTTGGAACATTACGGCATGAATTTATCTTATTTGGAGCAATGTGCAGGTGCACAGTTGAGCAGACTGGGAAAATCACACTAAATTGGGGATTTTCTAGATCAGCTAGAATTTGCCCAATATTTTTCTGGGCTTTTCTAGGTTTTGTGAGAGGAGTCCATGGTTAAAATTTCATAATTTTCTAGGCAATATTCAAGCTGGAAATAAACATTCCTTCAACAGTGTGTTTTATTAGTGAACTAGGTAATTCACACCACTTCGTGAGCTTGATCTTGGCTTGGAGTTAAACCAAACTAATTCTGGGTTTTTATGGGTTTGGTGTGAGGAGCTCCAGGTTAAATTTTCAAAATTTTCTGGGCAATTTTGAGGGGTAGAAACTCCAGTACTTCTTTAGCAACATCTGTAGTATTTCATTGGCAGTGCATGCTACCTGTTTCAGTTATTTTCAACACTTGGGTCTACTTCATTTCACCTGGATTTTCCATGCATGCAGAGTGACTGGTGAATTTACGGGCACTCCAATGACACAAAAAGGGAAGGAGTACACAGGGGATCATGGAGGAGCTGATGAGGCAAAACCAACAGTTGAGGAGGAAAAACTAATAGGTCCTAGAGAGGATGCAACAAATGATGGGGACGTTGAGTCATACCCACCAAAGAAGCCATGTGCATACGCACGCACTCCAGCAGAACAATATCCATGGCCAGCCTAGCCAACTTACCATGCCTCATTTTCTGGATGAACCGGAGAAGGAGAGGGAACTCGACACCTTTGTAGATTTGAAGAGGTCCTTCGTGGATAGGATTGATGAGTATGAGGCGTCTGATCCTTGGATCAGGAGGGCTATTTCATTTGAGGAGCATATAGGAGGATCGTTAGAGGATAGAGCTAGGAGGCATTAATGTTGGTGGAGATTGGGCCTCAAATGTCAAGAGCCTAAGGAGGAGATTGGGCAGGAGGTTGAGGGCACACAGGAGTGCAAGGAGAAGGTAAACATACCTAGTGTGATGCAGATGTCACCCTGGTTGGGGATCCCTTTGATAGTTTCGACTAGCACCTTGGTGGAGACAATTGAGCATACGCCCATAGGGCCATCTGTTGAGGATGTACAAGTCGATGAGGCACTCAGAATTGTGATAGAGTTTCCAAATGATGACCACCTACAGCAGGTTGATGAGGGTCCAGGAGACACACAGGTATCCAAAATTGTGACTAAGTTTACAGGTGATAGTAGCCCACGACAGTTTCAACAACTCCAAGTCGACCTTCTAGCACTGAAAAGGAAGGCCACGACAGTCCGAGAGACCATTCTACAACAGAATAAGGAGCTAGATGGCATGAGATTGGTTTGGGACAAGTCGGTGGCCAAACTAACTCGCATTGGGGAACGGTTGGAACCCCTAGCAACACAGCTAGGGGAGTACACCTTGGAGCGTCAAAGCATCCCTCTTCGAGCATATATAGATGGGGCTTGTAGCACTGATAGGTTATCTGTGCACATTGGCGAGAGAGAGGCGGAGTTATCTATTCAGATTATATGTGCTAACCAGACTAGCGAGACAAGGCAACATGAGCTGCATAGGGTGCAGCATTCACAGAATGGAGGGTTTGTTATGTGTAAAGGTGTTTGTGCCTTTGATCCTTCCCCTAGGTTTGGATGGTGAGAGATTGAGTTGGTACCCAGTGGAGTGGGCTAGCCTTGTAGAGATGATCGTACTCCGAAGGGAAGTTCAGTAGGAGCTCTCAGATATTGGAGATGTTGGAGGCCCAGGTTGGCATTGGGATCCAGGTGGGGCTTCCTATCATATATCTGGGATGCAAGAGGGCTATGGCTCTGGTGGGATAGTGAACACGATGACTGAGTGGACTCATTCCTTGGGGGAGTTCCAGTCGGTACTAGTAGTCAGGGGGTTCGTGAGTCGAACCCATGGATTGTTTGGACATGTTGGATGCACATGGAGTCACATGGAGAGTGGCATACTCTAGCAAGGGTTGGCCAGAGGATGTGGCATCAACAAGCCACTACACGGCAAGTTGTATGGAGACAGTGCTCTCTCATGGGCACATTGGGCACAGGTGCCATGGAGGCTAGGTACAGTAGTGTCATTCCCATTAGCATGTGAGGAGATAGGCCACGTAAGTCTACCAGAGTAGATGAGGAGGAGTAGCCCACATCATGGTGGGGTCACTAGCGGAGTCGTGGATGTATTGACACATGTGGGATGGCCGATGATGCAGGGTGGTGCAGCAGATGGCGTAGGTGTTCAATGGTGCATAGAGTTGTACCACGGAGTTCAGTGTTCTGAAGAGGAGCACAGAGGTGTATGGTGGAGTGTCAAGTCGTGCGGACGTGCACAGTGGAGTAGGAGGCGCGACTCACACCACCTTGAGGTTCCGCAAGGAGTGACAGCTACATCATCACGAGAGGGGTATCGACTAATACAGGATTGTGTGGTAGCTAGTGGTGGTGTCCAGTAGTGCACAGAGGAGTGAAATTGGGTGCAGGTGTGTGACAGGGGCACAAAGATACACATTTGTATGCAGGGGAGCGCAGGGATGCTTGGCCGCAGGCAGTGATGCGCGACGCCAACCATTGGGGTTTTGGGGCATCACCTCCAAGGAGACTGTCTGATAGAGGCGACGAGCATGATGGTGGTTGTAACCCACCCTGGATCGACGAGGATGCCTCTGGGGAGCATGAGCATTCATGTGGAGTCGTTGACAGTAGGCTGGAATTATATTCTAGTGTGTACGGGGAGCTATCAAGGGACCCTATGGGAGACATTTAGGATGTTGAATCACTCGTGATGATTCAGCATAAGCAGCATATAGTGGAGCATGAGTCAGCTAAGGAGGATGATATGCACAGTATGCATGTTGAGACTTTAGTGGAGGGCCAGTCGAAGGATCACATTGAGCTCGTGACGGAGGAGGATGAGCTATATAGACACCTATCAGTGTGGCAGTATTTATATACACTTGTACTCAGAAGGTGCTAGAGTTTGGCAGGACAGTTTTGCAAAGGATTGGTCGGATAGAGGTGTGTGGAGTTTCCTATCAGGTGAGGGAGACAACAGTGCATCCATCTTTGCGTCTACCCATTGATGATGTGCAAGCAGATGTAGTGGAAGCCAGCAGACCTGCAGCATTTTTAGGCAACAACCCTCTCCAAGAGTACATAAGCAGGACTCGCAGCACAGCTTGCCCACCTGGGTCCATTATAGGGAGAGAGGAAGGATTTCCTGGACATATTTTGTTGGTTGATCGAGTAGAGCATCAGGAGTTGAGCATGGGCCACTATCAGCCTAGTAGACATACTCCTTGCACAGGTGTCCATACATTAGATTGGCGAGAGATCATGAGTTGGTATCCTATTGATGGCACAATCTTCTTAGTCGGGAGCATAGTGGAGCGGGAACCCTTAGACATGACAAGTACTCCAGGTTTCAGTTGGCAGTGGGATACAGATCAACAGCTCTTCAGCATTCCGTCCGGACATCAGGAGAGCAGGATTAGCATTGGAATGAGTCAGGGGTTAGATTGGAGAGAGGTGATGAGTTGGTACGTAGTCAGTGGGCCAACATTCTCAGCCAGAGTTATAGCGCAGCAGGAGCCGTGGAACATTGATGCTTTTTCTTTGTGGCATTGGGATCCAGGAGGATTTTTTGATGACATGCTCAGTCAAAGATTGGTCTGGGATCCGGGCATTGAGGGGTTTGTTCCTGGTGGGTTGACACAGAGGCATAGAATCACCCAGCGGTTTGTATGGGATCCGAGCATTGGGTCTCAGTTGCATCAGGCCAACAAACTGGTCCACACATTTGGATTGCTTGAGGGCAAGCAATATTGGGGCAGAGGATTTGTAATGTTCCTTTTTCTGGTGTTCCTTATGACATGGTTAGGATGAAATTCCAGAGTTGGGGGCAGAGTCCAAACAGGTCACAGGTGCAGGTTGGCGTCATCGGCGGGCCCTGGGGACTTTTAGATGGGTTTTGAGGATCTCTTATGAGGTCTGATGCCATTCGCTTGGTATATTCCACCATTCGCACAGTTTGCCCTTCGTTCCGTTGCATTTTGACAACTTTCCAAAAATTGAGTTATTAATGGGCCTAACTCAATTAATTACGCCTAAGGTGGAATTTCGAGAGGAATTCTTGGCAAAACACCTTAGTGTAATAGCATGTTGGAACTGGAACGAGAAGATCTACATGATGGGGTGGCTAGGAGTGATTTTCAGTGACCTGAGGAGGCATGGTGGCCAATTGACCATTTTCCACATTAAAAATGATATTTTAATTGAGGGAAATGTGCTCAATGATTAAAATAATAATAAAATAGGAGCTTCTAGAGGAATCCATTATATCTATAAAAATAGGAGTAAGGGCCATTAGAGAACATCTTGGATTTCGTATTGTTTCTTGGATGAGAGATGTAGAACCCGATTCTCTACTCCATTGGTAGCCCCAGGAGGAAAAACCTCGGGTGATTCAGTGAGATTGGGTGAGTACCCATCTCCCCTTAGTGGATTCATCCAGAATTCACAGGAGAACTTAGTAGTGTAGTTTAAGTCAGTTTGGAGGTTCAGCATAGCAGTGAAGCAGATTATCTTGGAGGCCAGCTTTCATCTCAACTATTTTTGGTTAGAAGGGCTTACGCAGTCATTGGAGGAGGCTCATTTGTAGGAGCTGCATTAGTGGGATTTTGGAGCTGGGGTGTTGCGAGATTGATAAGAGAGCCATTTGAGGAGGTTGGCTTGGATTTTGGAGAGCAGTGATTAACAGTAGCAGCTGCAGTGCCAGAAAATGAAATTGGAAGAGGGCCAACCTACAAAGGGTCAGATTTTGAAGGTTGGAATTAGAGGAAACCCTTTCGGGTTTTTCTGGGTTTTGGGAAAGGATCTGTTAGTCAAAGTTGTCATTGATGTCAATATGGCATTATTGGAGATGGAAAGTATTCTTGATAACCCTTTCGTGATGTTGCCCTCTACTCATGTGATGAATGAATTAACCATAAGCATAACCCTAATTGTTGAAATCCTTGATGAAACCCTAAACCCTAATTGTCAAAATCCTTGATGAAACCCTAGACCCTAATTGTCGAAATCCTTGATGAAACCCTAATCTTAGAAAATCCTAAGAATGGTTCGTTGGCAAAACACATAAATGTATAAACCCTAAATCCCTAAAGTTGTAAATCCATATGCCAATTTAATAAAATTATAACCCTATCTCTAGAAATATACATATGATAAAAACTAGCCAAAAATAGGAAAAAAGAAAATTATATACATAAAAAGGAATATATAAATATATATAGAGGACCTATATATTTGAAGTTTGATCAATCCAAAAGATATTGGACATTGTTGAAAAGATGAAGCAAAAGAGGTAACGTTGCCATCGAAAATAAAAGTAATTGGATGTTGGACGATGGACGTTGCATGAAAAAATCAACTTAGATCGAATTTGTCACATTAACATTGCATGTTGAACGGAGGACGTTGGACACTGCCAAAACGATAGTCGGTTTTTCAAGTCGGCTTCAACCTTATATGTCAACTCTCTCACTGTCACAGTTGTTTGATGCAAGAGAAAGGTATAAATTAATGTTGCGCAGATCGATTTGTGAAGATCTCAAGTGAGTAGAAGAATAGTGAGAAAAGAACATACTCACACATGGGATCACGTCATCGTAGAGCAGAAGAAGGGACGCTGACTAGAAATAAAAATGAGATAGTCACAGAAAAAGCAACCCAACAAAAAAAAGGACGGAAACCCAGAATCATATTTTTCACAGTCCAGTGATGCGGTGACTCTCTCAACATATATCAATCCAGTGATGCGGTGACTATCTCAGCATATATCAGTCCACTGATGTGGTGACTCTCTCAGCGTATATCTATCCAGTGATGCAGTGACTCTCTTGCATCAAGTAAAGACCAGTCTTCATTTGCAAAGCTCAGATTGTGTGGACAGTCTTCATACTTGTGGACTGTCACTCACATATAGACCTGTGGACCAACCTGAGAAAATCTGCAAATAGAACGTGAGGCATTTTTGGTGACTACTCTGCAAATTGGAGACCTCGACAATGCTTTTGGAAAACCTGTGTGATATCTCTTGAGGTTTCAAAGTCGAGGACAAAGTTACCTTGTTTGCTTTGGACAGTGGACAGTCACCAGCTTTGAAAGCTCGGACAAGGAGTGGAGACCTCTCTGAAATCTTCGAACCAACAATTGACAACCACTACAGCAGCTCGGAATTGTAGTCCTATGAAGTAGCTTCAAAACAAGCCTCGGAACTGTGTTAAAGCCTCAAACCAGCGATAAAAAAGCTCGGTTCTATGGAGGAATAAAAGAGCTACATTACAATATACTTTTGTCTTCAAGTATTTAAAGAGCCTTGGAATTCTTGAAAGTATTTTTTGGTAGCCTTGAAGAGTAGTCTCTTGAGAAGTTCGTGGAGCAGTTTATTATTGAAGATATTTGAATGATGTTTTTGCAGTAGTATTAGAAGTCTTTGAAGCAATTGAAGACCCCTTGAAGGTCGATATGGAGATCTATTAACACCACTCTTGGAGCATCTTGTGAAGACACTCTTGAAGAATCTTGAAGGACATCTTGGAGTAACTTGAAGACATATTGAAGATATTATGGAGATAATGTTGAAGACGATGATGCATTGTTGAAGCCATCGTGAAGTGACCTTGGAGAAATTGTTTGGGTACGATGAAGAGCAGTGGTGACTCCTTCTAAGAAGAAAAAGGTTGTCATTGATGACGTAATGTAGAGACTACAATCAAGACTAAGTAAAGATTGTCAGGGCTTGTTGAAGAAGACTTTGGGAGTCGTGAAGAATAACCAAAGACATTTAGACGAAGTGAAGTTATGGGTTGGAGCCTCATAGAGACAAGGTCGATGCCTTGGAAGATAGGGTTGGAGCCCTAGAGGATAGGAGTCCTCAAGAGACCAGGTTGGAGCCTGTACCAAATATAGGGTTGGAGCCCTTGAGGTTGGTGCCTCAGAATTGACAAGGTTGGACCCTTGGAAGTCCAAGTCGGTGCTTGGCAAATACAGGTTGGAGCCTGGGGGATTGAAAATTGGTGTCTTCATCTAGGGTTGGAGCCCTACATATATTGTACTTGATTTACTGTAAAGAAGAAATTAATAAAAGCATTTATTCTTATTGTTCATTTTGTGTTCTAAATATAGGTGATCTAACTGGTAAAATTAACAATTGAAAAGAAATATTGATTCACCCCTCTCTCAGTATTTCCAACAATTGGAGTCAGAGCCAGTACCTTCACTCAAAGCCTAACAGCTTGAAGGTTGATCATTAGAACACAAATGGCAAAGCCAAAGAAGAAAGTCTCCAATCCTCCTAAAGATGTGTCTTCCTCAACCATCGAAATTGAAGTCAATCATTTTGCAAAGGCCCCATTGTTCAATGGAAACTTTGACATATGGGTGGCAAGAATGAGGAATTTCTTGAAGACTCAAGGAATTGAAATTTGGAAATCAGTTATTACTGATAGCATGTTGGAAGGAGAATCCAAGGAGTATAATACAAGAGAAATGAAAGCAATCTTGAATGGGTTACCTGATTCTATTAAGGCCAATTTGGAAAAATGTTCGTCAGCGAAAGGCATATGGGACAAACTTCATGATCTTCACTCAAAAGGAGCATTGACCATGACCTCTAGTCAAGAAGATGATGGAAAGCAAGAAGGAAATCCAAAACCCATCAAGGAAGCTGAAGATAAGAGAGATGACAACAAGGCTAAAGAAGACCTAGAAGATGAAGAGAACAAAAAAGATTTTGAAGAAGATCTCTTGAATAAACTTATGGCTTCCATGGAAGAGATTAACAGTTTGAAAAATGAAAATGAGGAACTTAAGAAGAAAGCGCAAGATCGTAACCAAGGCAAGACAAGGAAGGAAGTTGACTTTGTCAAGCTTCAAGTACAAGAAAGAGATGAGGAGCTCGCCAAACTTAAAGAGGAATTTCATCAAAATAAAAGAAAGCATCATGAAGAAGTCATATCTATGACAAATCAATTGGATTAGGCAAAGAAAAGGGAAGAAACTTTGTCAAGCCACCTTGAACAAAGACTTAAGAGCTTGAACAATCTTGAAGTAGAGATTGGTCAATACAAGGAAGAGGTCTCCTCTCTTAGATCTCAACTAGAAGAAGCAAGGAAACAAGCGCAAGGAGCCGAGAAGGTGATGGAAACTTTGGCATTCATAGAAGGACAAGTTAATGAAGCAAAAAAGGAGAGAAACACCATGATATGCCAACTAGAAGAAAAGGATGAAGAAATCTTGAAACTAAAATCAAACATCAATCTTCTCAAGGCCGAAACATGTGAAGCTACAAGAATAAAAGAAGAAATGGAGAGCAGTCTAGCAAAGGAGAATGAAGAAATCTTCAAAATGAAATCAAATATCATCTCCCTTAAAATCGAAGCACATGAAGCAACAAGGATGATGGAAGAAATGAAGAAGCAACTACTTATGAAAGATGAAGATTGCGAAAAGTTGAAAGGAGAAATTGTCTTTCTTGAAAAGGAAGTTGAATTGCTGAATAAAAACTTGAAAATCTCTCAAACCCTAGATGACATCCTAAGTCAGCAAAGGTATCCCCTTGATAAATCAGGTCTTGGCTATGCAGGTGAATCCTCAAGCAAGAATGATAATGCTTCAAACAACAAAGATGTGAGGAACCTAGAAAGAAATGTTGATGCTCCCAGTTCCAACAAAGGCAAGGAGAAGAATCAAGACAACAATGGAAGAAATTCTACTCTAAGGAGACTTGCATATGGTGTCAAGAATACAAAAGGCAATGAATATCATCAAAGAATCCCAAGGCAAAAAGACTTCAAGAGTACTTCAAGGAACTCTTCATCACCCAGGTACCAAAGTATATTTCTTGGATATTGCTATTCTTGTACAAACTTTGGGTACATGGCAAAAAACTGTAGGGCATATCACAAAGACAAATATAATGGTCCCCGTCAAACTCCTCGAAGCAATTCTGCAAGAAGTCATGATTTCTTATTCATGAACACAATAGAGTGCTTCTATTTGTAGGTTTTAACCCTGTATAGAAATTATCTATTAACGAATCTTAAAACAGAAAATAAACAATAGCGAGAGCATAAAACATAAAACAGATAAACACAGAGATTTTCCCCTGGATCCCAAATCGGGACGACCATCTTGATTTTTCATTATATTTCTTTTAGTGTTACAACACATATATATACATGCCGAAGCATACATAAACCCCAATCCATTAACCCTGGATTAGAACATAACCGTAGTTCCCTTGACCGGATCTACAAAATACCATGGGACAAAACCATCGTACTCAAACCATGTGCAAACCCATGCACAAAACCCCGGCGCATCCGCCCAACATTCTCCCACTTCGTTGTTTTCTCTTTCTCATGGCCACAGGAGAGCATAGTCATTAGCTCAGCTTCAAGTAAGACCCATTGTTTCTTCACACCAAGAAAACTTCTGAGTGCTCACAAACTTCGTCAATGCATCTGCAACATTCTTCAAAGTGTCCACCTTTACCAGCAACACCCTTTTATCCTCAACCATATCTCTCAAAAAGTGATATTCAACATCAATGTGCTTTGTCTTTGAATGATAAGCAGGGTTCTTAGCCAATAAAATTTGACTTTGGCTATCATAGTCTATCCTTATAGCTTGCTGCACCAACCCCATACTTGAACACAATCTTTGCAACCAAACTGCTTCCTTGCTTGCATGAGTGGTCGCTATGTATTCTGCCTCTGTAGTTGAAAAAGCCACTATAGACTGTCTTTTACTCATCCAACTAATTGCGCCTCCAAATAGGCTAAACACATACCCACTTGTAGATCTTCTTTGGTTCAGATCTCCAGCCTAGTCTGCATCAAAAAAACCACGAATGTCCAACATTCTTTCCAATCCTGGTCTTCCCTCGTAGCACAAGCCATAATCACTATTGCCACCATAAATATCTGAAAACCCGCTTCATTGTTGTCCAATGCTCCTTCCCTGGGTTTGACATAAACCTGCTCAATACTCCCACTGCATGTGCAATGTCTAGTCTAGTACAGACCATTGCATACATCAGAATACCCATTGCACTTGCATATGGAACACGAGACATATCCTCCTCTTCTTCTTGTGTCTTGGGACACTGTTCAGCAAACAGCTTTGTACCTACAGGAATCGGAACATTCACCGATTTACTATCCTGCATATTGAACCTCTGCAATATAGTCTCAACATACTTCCTCTGGTTTAACCAGAGCTTCCTCTTTGCCCGATCTCTCTTAATTTCCATGCCCAAAATATAGTTTGGAGCACCGAGATCCTTCATGTTGAATTTGGAGAACAGTTGGGTCTTCAAATCTTGGATAATTTCTTTGTCATTTCCAATCAACAACATATCATCCACATACAAGACCAAATAAAAAACATGATCACCAATTAATTTAAAATAAACACAGTGATCCTCCTTGCTTTTGGTGAAGCCAAGTCCCCGTATGTAGGTATCAAATTTTTGATACCACATCCTTGGTGACTATTTTAACCCATACAGAAACTTCTTTAACCTGCATACAAGTTCTTTCTTCCCCTTCACCATAAAGCCTTCAGGTTGTTTCATGTAGATCTCCTCTTCCAGATCCTCGTGAAGAAATTTTGTCTTCACATCCATCTGTTCTACCTCAGAATCAAATGCAAAGCATCTACCGTATAAAATTAATCTAATAGAGGTAACTTTGGAAAAAAGAGAAAAAATATCATCAAAATCAATTCCCAACACCTAGGAATAACATTTTTCTCCCAACCGAGCTTTGTATTTCTCCACCTTTCATTCTACATTCATCTTCTTCTTAAACACCCATTTGCTCCCGATGGGCTTCCTTCCATTCGGAAACTCCACCAGATCCCATGCCTCATCTTTATGCAAGGATGCCATTTCATCAACCATGGCCTCCTTCCATAGTTTTCCATCCTCTGAATCTACTACCTCCCTGACAGTTCTAGGATCATCATCAGTTATAGTTAAAGCAAAATTTGAACAGAAAGTAGATGGACTATACCTTTCTGGTTGTCTTCTTTCCCGAGCTGATCTTCTCACAACTGGAGTTTGTGGCTCTTCCTCTTCCGAGTCTTCTTCTATTGTAGAGTCTGATTCATCCTCCTTTAGCTCAAACTTTATCTTCTCAGGTTCCTTTGGTAGGACTTCATGTTTAACAACATATTTCACCTCTCTAAGCTGTACACAACCTTCCTTGTTTCTGGGTTCCAAAGCTTGTAACCCTTTAAACCATCCTTATACCCAATAAAGACGCACCTTTCAGATTTATTATCCAACTTGGTCCTTTTCTCCTTTGGAACATGTACATATGCATCACATCCAAATACCCTCATATGTGAAAGAGAGGGTTTCTTAACAGTCCATACCTCATGTGGAGTCTTATTCTCCAACATTCATGAAGGTGATCTCTTAACCAGGTAACATGCAGTCTCCACTGCCTCTGCCCAAAATTCTTGTCCTAATCTGATACCACTGAGCATGCTTCTTTCCTTTTCCATCAGCGTTATGTTCATTATTTCTGCAACTCCATTTTTCCAAGGTGTGTATGAAGAAGTCTTTTTTCGTGCTATACCACACTTCTTACAGAACTCTTCAAATTCCTTCTTGCAGAAATCTCCACCATTATCTGTCCTCGGCACCTTTATCTTCTTCTTTGTCTGGTTTTCCACCAGAGCCTTAAATTTTTTAAATCTGTCAAAGAATTCAAATTTCTTCCTCAAGAAATATATCCAGGTATTCCTTGAGACGTCATCCATGAATGAAACATAGTATTACGTAGTTACCTCAGTTGATGGAACCGATACGTATCCAAAACACATCATCGTGCACAAGCTCTAATATCTTGTTCGCCCTCTTAGCACCAAGGAAAAGTCACCCGATTCTCGCTTTCCCGTGATACACAATGTTCACAAAAATCGAAATCCAAAAATCTATTAGACATACCTTCACTATATATCATTTCCACAAGATCTAAGGCCCTTCTCTCCAATATGTCCAAGCCTTTGATGCCATAGCATGGTATTTTCTCCGCAGACCTCTAGGCTTTCCGCTCCACTTTTAGGAACCACATGAATTATTGCACTCCAAGAATAACAAGGTTGCCTTGAAGCTTGTACAGAGTTCCAATCCGAACTCCCGCATTAATACCGTGCTCCCGAACCATCTTACAAGTATCTTTCTCGAACACCGTTAACACCGCGTCATCCATTCACATAAAAATCGTATTTAGCCAATGCAGGAATGTGCAGAACACCAGGAAGTGTTCTAATCCTTCCACCTTGCAGCTTCAGCGTGACTTTTCCACGTCCGACGATTCTGGCCTTCCTATCATCACCTAAGAAGACATCACCGCCATCATATTTCTCATACTCGCAGAACCACTCCCTATGGGGAGTGAAGTGAAGGGATGCACCCGAGTCAATCAACCATGACTCGTGATCTACATGTGTATTTGAAGAAGAAGCCAAATACACATCCCCACCTTCATTCGAGGTGGTTTTTGCCTCTGCAAACGGAGCATCATCAGATCCCTTTCCTTTCTCAGGAGCTTTAGATCTGCAGTCCTTTTTGTAGTGCCCTTCCTTTCCGCATTTTCAACACACCTTTACAAACTTTCCAGAAGATTTATATCTCCCTCTAGATTTAGATCTCCCACTCGAAACCTTATTCTTGTTTCTGTTCTAGGACTTTCCTCGTACAAATAAGGCATCTCCATTCTGACCCTCCATATTTCTCCGTCTCGTTTCCTCCGACAGCAAGGCTGAGACAATGTCATCAAAATTCAAGGTAGTTGTATTGCTACCTATTGCAATAACCAGACTGTCCCAAGAGTCTGGTAGAGAACACAACAAACTGATGCACTTATCTTCATATGAGATTTTAATATCAACAGATGACAGTTGACTTACCACAATATTGAAGGTGTGTAGATGCTTTATCACCGAGTCTCCATCCTTCATCCTCAAGTTATACAGCTTTTTTCACAGGAACAATTTATTCACCAGAGACTTAGATTGGTACAAAGTCCCTTGCTTGTCCCACAAGGTCTTCGACGTAGCTTCCCCAGATACATTCAACAATACTGAATCTGAGACACACAACCGTATTGTGTTCTTTGCTTTCCGATCCAGCTTCTTCCAATCTTCATCTGACATTGTCGTTGGTTTAGTACCCGAATATACCGCGATCCACTGATCTTTATCCACCGGCAGATCCTCCATCTTGAGCTTCCACAACTCAAAACTCTGACCATTAAATTTCTCGATCTCTATCTTCCCGCCGCTCGCCATCTTCTTTCACCGCAAGAATCGATCCTGTAGATCTCCCGCTAAAAAGGGTCTACCTCAGGCCCAAGCAAAAAACCCCTCAGCAGCAAAGGCGTCCCCTTGAAGCCGAAATTGCTCTGATACCAAATGTAGTTTTTAACCCTGTACAGAAATTATCTACTAACGAATCTTAAAACAGAAAATAAACAATCGCGAGAGCATAAAACATAAAACAGATAAACACAGAGATTTTCCCCTGGATCCCAAATCGGGACGACCAGCTTGATTTTTCATTATATTCCTTTTAGTGTTACAACACATATATATACACGCCGAAGCATACATAAACTCCAATCCATTAACCCTGGATTAGAACATAACCGTAGTTCCCTTGACCTGATCTACAAAATACCAGGGGCCGAAAACCATCGTACCCCAAAACCATGTGCAAACCCATGCACAAAACCATGGGCAGATCCGCCCACCGGAAAATAAGGACCAAAAAAAATTTTCGGGGCGCTGCCCCAGACCCTGACAGGGGGGGCTACCGCCCCCCTTGTGACCCCCCCACACATAATTAGTCGTGGAAAGAATATAACACAAACCCAACACTACTTCCATAACATTAGACATATGGCATGCAATTGTAACTTGACTTGGGCCCCTGGACAAGCTAGAACCATGCCAAAGAAGAAAGCTACACAAGTATGGAGAAGGAAACAAGTTGAATCCGGAAGTCCCTTGAACACTCTAGCGAACAACACATGTTGTTGACTACATGAAGTCATCCTTGATATTCCATGAATTTGATGATGAAACCCTGCCAAAAAGAGACCATGCATACAGTTAGGGGGAGTCTGTGATTCTTGAGCTTTCTTGCAGAAGTTATGCGTGAAAGGGACCTATGAAATATTTGATGAGTCACCCATGGACATTCATTTTTTGATAGATCATCTCTCAGCAGTAGCTCCATTGAAGAACATGATTCCAATATTGACTTCTTCCACTCGATCACAAGGAAGAAATCTTTCTTAAAGCTGGAGGAGGTTATGAAGGTAGGGGAAGTCAATTGACTATTTACATGAAGATATGCAAAGGGTTAGGGGGAACAAGATCATTGAAGAACACCATGACAATGAGAAGCAAAATATCTATCATGGAGAACTATCATTGATGAAGAAAATAAGATGCGAGCAACATATCAAAGAAGCAGGTTGATAGGGCAAATACTCGGGGACCACGTTTGCCATTGATGTCAAAGGGGGAGAGAATGCTGGAAGGACGAGAATATTGCCATCAATGACAAAGGGGGAGATTGTTAGTCAAAGTTGTCATTGATGTCAATATGGCATTATTGGAGATGGAAAGTATTCTTGATAACCCTTTCGTGATGTTGCCCTCTACTCATGTGATGAATGAATTAACCATAAGCATAACCCTAATTGTTGAAATCCTTGATGAAACCCTAAACCCTAATTGTCAAAATCCTTGACGAAACCCTAAACCCTAATTGTCGAAATCCTTGATGAAACCTAATCTTAGAAAATCCTAAGAATGGTTCGTTGGCAAAACACATAAATGTATAAACCCTAAATCCCTAAAGTTGTAAATCCATATGCCAATTTAATAAAATTATAACCCTATTTCTAGAAATATACATATGATAAAAACTAGCCAAAAATAGGAAAAAAGAAAATTATATACATAAAAAGGAATATATAAATATATATAGAGGACCTATATATTTGAAGTTTGATCAATCCAAAAGATATTGGACATTGTTGAAAAGATGAAGCAAAAGAGGTAACGTTGCCATCGAAAATAAAAGTAATTGGATGTTGGACGATGGACGTTGCATGAAAAAATCAACTTAGATCGAATTTGTCACGTTAACATTGCATGTTGAACAGAGGACGTTGGACGTTGCCAAAACGATAGTCGATTTTTCAAGTCGGCTTCAACCTTATATGTCGGCTCTCTCACTGTCACAGTTATTCGATGCAAGAGAAAGGTATAAATTAATGTTAAGCAGATCGATTTGTGAAGATCTCAAGTGAGTAGAAGCGTAGTGAGAAAAGAACATACTTGCACATGGGATCACGTCATCGTAGAGCAGAGGAAGGGACATTGACCAAAAATAAAAATGAGATAGTCGCAGAAAAAGCAACCCAACAAAAAAAAGGACGGAAACCCAGAATCATATTTTTCACAGTCCAGTGATGTGGTGACTATCTCAGCATATATCAATCCAGTGATGCGGTGACTCTCTCAGCATATATCAGTCCAGTGATGCGGTGACTATCTCAGCATATATCAGTCCAGTGATGCGGTGACTCTCTCAGGGTATATCTATCCAGTGATGCAGTGACTCTCTTACATCAAGTAAAGACTAGTCCTCATTTGCAAAGCTCGGATTGTGTGGACAGTCTTCATACTTGTGGACTGTCACTCACATATAGACCTGTGGACCAACCTGAGAAAATCTGCAAATAGAACGTGAGGCATTTTTGGTGACTACTCTGCAAATTGGAGACCTCGGCAATGCTTTTGGAAAACCAGTGTGATATCTCTTGAGGTTTCAAAGTCGAGGACCAAGTTACCTTGTTTGCCTTGGACAGTGGATAGTCACCAGCTTTGAAAGCTCGGACAAGGAGTGGAGACCTCTCTGAAATCTTCGGACCAACAGTTGACAACCACTACAGCAGCTCGGAACTGTAGTCCTATGAAGTAGCTTCAAAACAAGCCTCGGAATTGTGTTAAAGCCTTAGACCATCGATAAAAAAGCTTGGTTCTGTGGAGGAATAAAAGAGCTACATTACAGCAGACTTTTGTCTTCAAGTATTTAAAGAGCCTTGGAATTCTTGACAGTATTTTTTGGTAGCCTTGAAGAGTAGTCTCTTGAGAAGTTCGTGGAGCAGTTTATTATTGAAGATATTTGAATGGTGTTTTTGAAGTAGTATTATAAGTCTTTGAAGCAATTGAAGACCCCTTGAAGGTTGATACGGAGATCTATTAACATCACTCTTGGAGCATCTTGTGAAGACACTCTTGAAGAATCTTGAAGGACATCTTGGAGTAACTTGAAGACATATTGAAGATATTATGGAGATAATGTTGAAGACGATGATGCATTGTTGAAGCCATCATGAAGTGACCTTGGAGAAATTGTTTGGGTACGATGAAGAGCAGTGGTGACTCCTTCTAAGAAGAAAAAGGTTGTCATTGATGACGTAATGTGGAGACTACAATCAAGACTAAGTAAAGATTGTCAGGGCTCGTTGAAGAAGACTTTGGGAGTCGTGAAGAATAACCAAAGATATTTAGACGAAGTGAAGTTTTGGGTTGGAGCCCAAGAGGTTGGAGCCTCAAAGAGACAAGGTCAGTGCCTTGAAAGATAGGGTTGGAGCCCTAGAGGATAGGAGTCCTCAAGAGACCAGGTTGGAGCCTGTACCAGATATAGGGTTGGAGCCCTTGAGGTTGGTGCCTCAGAATTGACAAGGTTGGAGCCTTGGAAGTCCAAGTCGATGCTTGGCAAATACAGGTTGGAGCTTGGGGGATTGAAGATTGGTGTCTTCATCTAGGGTTGAAGCCCTACATATATTGTACTGGATTTATTGTAAAGAAGAAATTAATAAAAGCATTTATTCTTATTGTTCATTTTGTGTTCTAAATATAGGTGATCTAACTGGTAAAATTAACAATTGAAAAGAAACACTGATCCACCCCCCTCTCAGTATTTCCAACAGGATCACCTTCCCAAATTCCTAAAACTTTTTGAGCAATTTTCAATTGGTAAATCAAAGGCCGAAGTCAGGTAGCAGTGTAGTCTTAGAGCAACGGCGTAGTTTTCTGGAGGAGATTGCTATTGGAGCGGTTGGATTTGCTTGTACTAATCACATGATGCTTGTATCTTGCCTTGTGCAAGCCCATGTGTATTTTCTCCAACTATTTTGTACCACAACATTATCATATAATAAAATTTGGCTAGTTCTAGAGTTGGTGCACACTTTTCTAGTTCATGTGTTAATTTCTAAAAATTTATGTGTTGCTGTAATTGCATGTTTTCTGTTATCATTGTTAATTTTCCATTAAGAATATTACATCACATGTCTAGCTTATGAAAAGTTATTGGCTAGCTAGATAATAAATGAAAGCACGAGAGTAAAAGATGAATATTTGCTTGAAATAATTGACCTAAGCACAAATGATGTCAAAAGGATCCATGCAAAACCAACACTTTCAAAAGATAAGCTTATAAGATTCAAATAATGATAGGAGCTCCTCGAAGGCAATGCCAAGAGTGGGTTGGTCTCTTGAAGACTTCCCCTCACACTTGCTACTCAATCCAAAATGTCCTCTACAAAACTTCAAAGTACACTAGCTCATATGGATTAAATCAATAGACAATGGCAAGAAAACCCTAGAATTTGTATGAAAATAGATAGAGTTGTCTAGCCTGGAGCATATCAATAAACCAATTGTAAACATATGATAGTTGTATATAAACAACTCTATAAAAGCATATAAGAAAATACAAGATAAAACATAAGTAGAGAATTATACCATCATTGAATCAAGCACATGCTCCAAGAGAGAAACACCCATGAATGAACCCCAAAGAATTTTTTATTCATATGAAGCACAAGTGTACATAGGAGCAGAGTCTCCCCAAGCACAATAGTTAGTACAAAAGATACCCAAGTGAAAGCATAAAGCTCTTATTATATAGAAGCTTGGGAGTCAATCCCAAGGCAAATGGTGAAAATCCAAAACCAAAAGGGTGAGAGTCCAAAAGCACCTTCATGCAAATTCGAATTTCCCAAGTGGCATCAAGAATCTCTCAAGAAAAAATCAAATCCCATGATGAAATGACAAGTGTATATGGTTGGGAACCAATGTGGGGACAATTTCCTGCAAAAATATCCACCAAATATTCTCCCAAATCCTCCCAAATGTGCATTAACTTCATAAATTCGAATTTTCCGAGTAAGCAGCTTCCTCATTTATTGCCAAAAATTTGATTTCCTTGAACACACATCATTTCTTTGATTTTAGGAGTCCACATCACTGTAGAACTTCACTTTAACTCCTCCATGATCTTCCACCTCATTTCCACATCACTTAGCATGTGTGGATATTTATTTTTCTCCATTTATTTAATTGTTGACTTAATTTATTGCCATATTTTTCCAGGTTTTGAGGGTCTAAAACACATTTTTAACCCATCAAAGTGTGTCTTAGTAGAAAGTTGAAGGTGAGAGATGCAATTTTTACTACTAATACCCCATACAACTTCTCTAGACATCACTTATTACATTTCATATACAATTTTTATTCCAATTTCCACCTTACTGGAAATTTCAAAAATGACCCCCTAGACCTAATCAAATTCCACAAAAAAATTTGTGTGATCTAGTATGGTAATATACATTGACCCTAGACACTAGGACTCACCCAAGGCCTCACCATCAAGCCATACTCCGGCTTTGGGGTATATTTGGAGGAAAAAACTCAATTAATTATTAAGTCATCATAAAGAGATGATAATTAACCCAGTGGAAAAAACCTCTCAAAGTAATACTCACTTCATGATAAAGTCTCAGGCTACCCAGGCCTGTTACATGACTTGACTCCTCATACTAGTATCACTATTACATTGTCCCCATAGGGATTGTGGAATTTTAGTACAATAAAAAATGATAAGAAGAAGAAGTAGAGTTGAAAAACTTTGGTAGTATGACGATCTCTGATGGTACAAACAACCTTTGGTACATCCTTGGGCATGGAGTCTTCAGATAATCCTCAGGTGCCACTCCAGTGGTCAACAGTCCCGACTCTCTCCAAATTCGCACCTCTTCTCTCTTCTCCTCTTCTCATTAGTGCACATTGCCTCCTTCGATGGCCCCACATTCCACTAATACTACAATTCTCCCTTTCTCCTAAGTCCCATATGCCAAAATTCTCTCCAACGCCCAAAATCGAAGAATTGTGATATGCCTCAAGAAATTTGATATATCACAGCAATCAAACCCCACAATCCCTATTTTCTACAAGCAAACATTCTTAGGTTTCCATGATATTTTGTAACTGGATTTGACATGAGAATCTTTCCTTCAATTTAAATAAAATAAGTGTTGAGTTGCAGTTACTTTATTTATTGTGCAAATGATGTTGAGGGTTTCTACTTAATTTGCATGCAAAATATTTGTCAAAAATAATGTTTCCCTTTTATCTACAGGCAAACTATTTAAATAATCTATTTGTTAAAATGATTGTTCATAAAACTGAGACGAAATGTTTCAACAAGTTAATGGACAGTGTAGTGGTTGGATGTATGATAAGTGTTTGAGTAAAGGCTTTAATGAGCATTTTGATTATTGAACAAGTTTAATTTGGCACATTTAGGACCTATTTTATTGGTTGATTGGGTAATCCCAAGAAAGGGGCATTACAGTGGTATTAGAGTTGTGCATCCTACCAACCTGACGGGTTGACAACAAAAGCCAGATTGTTTGGGCGAGTGGTCTACACTTTCAAATCAGAGCAGCAACATGATGGTGGGAAGAATGATTGAAGAAGAGCTTTTTAGAGCAAGAGATCAACTAGGATAGTTGTCTCCATCCAAAGGTGTGTCCTTCTTAGCTCGTTGGAGGAGGTGACAAGGCAATTACAAATGGTGGGGCAGCCACCTTCTCAGTTGACTCTAGCAACTGTGGTTCCAGCAATAACTCACTTGGGTGAATACAGGCTATTGAGGCATGAAGATAAAGAGGTAAGGCTTGTTGTTGTGCATTTTCTAAGTGAAGTTTTAAGGGTTACAACCCTTGAAATCCCTTATAACGGGGATATAAGGTGGAAAAAAATTCAATTGATTGTGGGAAGCTTCCAAGGGCTAGATCAAATGGGCAATCCATCTTTCGACAAGAGGGCCAAGATTCTAAAATTAATGGTAGAGGTAAGGTCGTGCGTTATTATGCTTGACTATAGTTATCATGATCTTGTTCTACAATTGTTTCATTATTTCCTGAATGTTATCAATAAAAACCATGGCAAATCCGAGCACATGAGAATCATCATGGGTAAAATTATTGATGCGTGTGATGAAAGTGATGTTATTTTCCAACCCATTGTATCTTTATTATTGGTTGTCTAAAAACAAAATTAGGTTACTTCTACAGTTGCTTATAACTTGGCACAGGATGTTATCAAACCACGTGAAGGGGAGCTAAACCCTTGCTTGATGAGGAGTTGGTAGGGTTCAAACTAGAGGAGATGGATGAACATTGTGTGGAAATTCAATCTTATATGGTAGCCACAACCCATGAGGAGGACAATTGTTTCACTTCATCAATCTCTTCTCCAAGACTTTTCAATGACAGACATCAAGAACATACTCACAAAGAGATTAAACATCTTAAAGAAGGTCCTCTAGAAATGAAGGAGAGAACCAAGAAGATCAAGGACACCATACTAAATCAAGGCAATGAGCTTAAGTCCCTCAGATGTAGGTGTGCTCGAACAGCTACCAATCTTACCCGTGTTGGGAAACAATTAGAGTTTCTAATAAGGTAACAAAAGAAGCCTACTCTGGAGTTGCACAACAACCCTCTTAAGGAGTACACAGACAAGGCTTGCAATACCATGAATTCCATATTTGCATAGTGGGAAGGTGTTAAATTTAGATAACCATGGTATGTTCTATGCTTAAAGCAATTTACTTCAATCTTTCTTATAGGCACAATTCAGATTAGCAACCACATAATCATTGAAAGTAAATGCTGATAGAACATAATAATAGATCGACAAAAAACAAGCCAATATAATAAATCAGAATTTACAATTCTTCTTGACCAGCAAAGATAGAGAGAAATGTTTGTTACAGCAATCAACAGGATGCCCTAGCCAGCAAAGACTTTGGCTGGTCAAACCAGCTCTTCCAACCTCCCGGAGGTTCATTCAAACACACATACAAGATCAGCCTTCCTCCAGTGTCACACATACCTCATGAGACAGCTCCCAAAACAATCAACGCAAGTCAACAAAAGGATTTTCGGCATCCAAATATCTGGCATCCATTTTTTGCATCATCCATATTTCCAGCATCCAGATTTTCGACATCCATATTTCTGGCATCCAAATTTCCGGCATCTTTTTTCGGCATCCAGATTTCTAGCATCATCCATATTTCCGACATCCATATTCACACATGGGAGAGAGAGAAACCTCTTCTAGGTTGTACGAACCAATCAAATCATGAGGAATGTGTGTGATGAGATGATGAGCAAATGAGCATAAAGTCTCTCCAATTTATATCCATCAATGAGGGTGTGTGACACATCTGTTGGGCTTGTGAGCCTACATTACAATTCAGGCCGACCTTGACAAATTGCACATGTGTGGAAAATAAAATCAAAATATAAGTTCTACTCATCCAAACAAGATGATCTTTAGATCAATCTTGCACCTCTCCGAAAGAGGAATCCAACAAACATATCACCATCATCATATGAGCAATGCAACATGGAGTTTGGCCCTAGTTGCCCAAAAATTAACACTCCCTCTCACTTAGGGAGAACTACATCTATCCACCTATGCTATCCAGTGATCAGTGCCATTGTGTACTATCATCATGTGTTCCTGCGTCATCCTGCTGTAACATGCTTTGTCAGCTCAAGGGCAAACAAACGAGAGTGAATCACAAAGACATCACACTCCACTGACCCGAAGTCAGCCTAGACTCAAAAAGAGTCACATACTAACCTGAAGTCAGTTAATAGGTTAAAACCTCAATAGACTCAAAAAGAGTCACATACTAACCCGAAGTTATTTTATTGACCCGAAGTCAATTTAAAGGTAAGAACCTCATCATACTTGATCCCAGATCAACGTGTTGGACATGTGCCATCCTAGACATAGAGAGTACGGCAATCTCCGATGCATCCATCGGTCTTGCTATTGGTCTCTATCCACATTTCCCACCTCATTGGCCAAATGAGAGGTACTTCCCATGAGTCCGAAACTCCATGGGTAAGATGCGTGCGAGGCATAGATCAAAGAGAGGTGAACCAACTCAATATCATAATGGTGGGGCAGAAGCACAACAAGGTTCGGCAAGCATAGCCTCGTGTGTGCTTATAGCTCCAAGAAGCTATCCCCAAGCCCCCTAGAGCTCCCAGAGCTCATTGTCCAACTCAAGTAGGACCCTCACTATAGGGTCTTTCCACGATTCCAAGCTTCTCACGGAAGATTAGGAACTTGACCTTCCCCAGGGGCTTTGTGAGAATATATGCGACCTGCTCATCAGTTCCTATGTGATCAAGCCTTACGGCGCCTCGCTATACCATGTCCCAGACAAAGTGGTACTTAATATCAATATGCTTGGATCGATCGTGGAACACAGGATTCTCAAAAAGACAAATCCCACTCTGATTATCACAAAGGATAACGGTGGTATCTAGCACATGTCCGAACAGCTCACTGAAGATCTTTCTCAACCAAACAACTTCACAACAGGTCATACTCGCTGTAATGTATTCTGCCTCAGTGGTGCTCAAAGCCACCGACTTTTGCTTCCTGCTTATCCAAGATATCGAAGCAGAACCCAAGGTGTAGCAACATCCAGATGTGCTCTTGCAATCCACCACACTGCCAGCCCAATCGGCATTAGTATATCCATGGAGTCTCAAACTCCCAGCAGTGTATCTCAGCCCATGGTTGATTGTGCCCCGAAGATATCTCAATAGATTCTTGGCGCCAATCCAGTGAATGTGATGAGGCTCAACTATATGTTGACTCAAAGTGTTCACTACAAAACATACGTCAAGACGTGAGTTCACTAAGAACATCAAGGCCCCTACTAGTTGTCGATACTCGATGGGATTTCCCAGCTCGGACCCAGCAGCAATTCCACACAACTTCTTAAAGTTGATTTCCATCGGTGTTGACACAGACTTACAATCCACCATACCAAATCTCTCCAGTAGCTTCACGACATATTTTCCTTGGGAAAGGAAAATATTGCTTGGCCTTTGCCAGACCTCCAAGCCTAGAAAATAGTGCATCATTCCTAGGTCTTTCATCTCAAACTAGGAAGCTAGCTCCCTCTTACATTGATGAATGAGAGGGTCAGCACTTGTTAGGAAGAGATCGTCCACATAGAGAACTAGAATGAGAGGCCTTTCTCTATCAACCTTAAAGTAAAGGTTTGGATCAGCATTACTTCAAGTGAAGCCCAACTTCATCAAGTAGCTATCAATCCTCTCATACCAAGCCCTAGGGGCTTGCTTCAATCCATAGAGGGATTTCTTCAACCTGCGTACATATGTGTCTCTATCTTGGACTTCGAACCGCAAAGGTTGCTCCACATAAACCTCTTCCTTGATTGAACCATGTAAGAAAGGAGCCTTCACGTCCATCCGATGGAGAATCCATCCTTGCATTGATCGGATGGTGGTGTAGCAGGCAACAAGTGCAAATATATCATCATAATCTATACCTTCCTTTTGAGAGAAGCCTTGGGCAACAAATCTTGCCTTGTACTTTTCAGCACTACCATCAACTCCATGCTTGATCTTAAACAGCCATTTCAAGGTGACAACAGATTTGTCCTCTGGTCTCGGGACCACTTCTCAGACATCATTCTTCATAATGGACTCATATTCTTCGTGCATAGCATCCTTCCAAACTTGATGATTTACGGCTTCTTCAAATGATACAGGCTCAGATTGTACAATTGTACTCACGGCTGCTAGGTACCCTTGGTACCTATTCGGCTTCTTGCTTTCATGAAACGTCCCCCTTGGGGCAATATGTTTCTCAACATCTTCGAGAGTGTCCCTAAGCCATGAGGGTTTCCTTTTATTAGAAGGAGGTGGATCAATAGGATCCATCGGTCCTTCAATATCGACCATAGGTTCATCCTTCAGCTCTTCCTACTTCCTTGCTTCTTCTTCTTTGTCTTCCTTTGAGCTAGGAAGATTCCTAACTTTCTTGAGGGCAACTTCTTCATCGAAGGTGACATCGTGGCATATCTCCACTTCTCTTGACCAGGCACATAGATTTTATATGCCTTCGAAGTTTCATTGTAACCCACAAACATTCCTTTCTTTCCAGAAGCATCCAGCTTGCTTCTCTTTTCTTTCGGCACATGAAAGTAAACAGGACTACCAAAAACTCTAAAATGAGAAACAGCAGGTTTCTTACCAGAGAAGACTTCTTCGGGAGTCTTGGAGTTTAATATGGAATGTGGGCATCTATTTTGAACATACACAGTAGTGTTCGCAACTTCTCCCCATAGAAACTTCCCTGCAAAAGTCATTGAGTTCATTTGACTCATACTAGGACCCATTGCCAGTCCTCAAAACTTTGATTCTCTTCTTGGTTTGATTTTCCACCAAGGCCTTGAAGGTACAGAACCACTTGAATGCTTCTTCTTTTTCAAGAAGTTTATCTAAGTCTTGTGGGAGAAGTCATCTATAAAAGTATCATAATACAAGCATCCTCCCAAGGATGTTACGGGCATCATACCATATATATCGAAATGTACCAATTGCAAAATATCAGATGTCTTCGTGACACTTGAGGGGAATGGTCCCCTTGTATGCTTTCCTTCAGCACAACCCTGACAAACACCTTCATGATCATCTTTGAACTCGGGCATCCCTGTCACCACCTTCCTTGCTTCAAAAAGGGCTTTATAATGAAGGTGTGCAAACCTCCAGTGCCATAGCTTGGTTTGAAGAGTTGTGTCACATGTCATGGCCCCTAATGGACTTCCACCAGCCTGATAGAGCGTATCAACTCTAAAACCAATAGTAAGAGCTTCATTGAAGTTCTTCTTCCAAATGCGTACCTTTCCATCGATGAATGCCACCTTGAATCCTTTGTCTTCCACTGCCAAAATAGAAACTAGATTCTCCTTCAAATCAGGTACATACAACACAGTTTGCAAGCAGAGGACTTGACCTTGAGTTAGATGAAGGGTCACAGTCCCTGTCCCTTTCACGGGATAGGTGGCATTGTCTCCAAGGATAATCTCCAAATTAGTATCCTTCTCAATCAAATCAGAAAGGGCTTCTTTACATCCAGTGAGGTGCCTTGAAGCACCACTATCAATCAACCAGACATCCAAGGTGTCCGAAGTAGATGCAGCAAAGAGGGCAGATATAAGAATATATTCATTTTTCTTATTCTCGACAACATTGGCTTCATCATACCTGGAGTTCCTTGACCTCTTGAAAGGTTGACGATTTCCTTTGATCAGAGGGAGCCTTCCTCTTCTTTGCATTAGCAGTAAAGGCAGTACGGTCACCTCCATTGCCATTTGAAGGATGGTCTCTCTCCATCATTCTTGTCTCCTCTTAAGTGCATCTCGTCAACAATTCATCAAAATCAGGAATCACATTATTATTAAGAATAGTAGTATTGAATACATACCAATCACAGGGGAGTCCTCCAAGAGCAATCAGAACGAGCTCTCGATCGACTACTTCTTCTCCAATAGCTAAGAGATCATTCCTGATTTCTGTGAGCAAAATAGGATTGAATGGATTCTTCTTTGCCCTTCTTGATATTCTTCAACTTGTTCTTGAAGAAAAGAACTTGATTAACATTGCTAGCCCTGAACATGCTAACCAACTTATTGTACATCTCTTTAGATGTACCCAGCTCGGAGATATAAGCAACAAAGTGCTTATGAATAGAATCCTTGATGATCATCTTCGCCTTGAATTCCCCCTTTTTATACTTCTTCTTTGTGGCAGCCAATGCATTTGATGGAGGCTCATTTATCTTCCCTGCACATAGTTCATGACTTCTTGACCTTCCAATACCAAATCCAAAGACATCTTCAGGGATGATAATCATACTTATCAGTCAGTTTATCATCACTCTTGAAACCCTTTTATGTGGAGGCCATTGGTCCTTGATAGGACAACTTCTTCGGTGATTTCTTTTCACACTTGCTTGGGCTTTGTCTTAACCTTAGCTCTGATTCCATCTTAAATTTAGATAACCATGGTATGTTCTATGCTTAAAGCAGTTTACTTCAATCTTTCTTATAGGCCCAATTCATATTAGCAATCACATAATCATTGAAAGTAAATGTTGATAGAACATAATAATAGATCAACAAAAGACAAGCCAATATAATAAATTAGAATTTACAATTCTTCTTTTCCAGCAAAGATAGAGAGAAATGTTTGTTACAGCAGTCAACAAGATGCCCTAGCCAACAAAGACTTTGGCTGGTCAAACCAGCTCTTCCAACCTCCCGGAGTTTCATTCAAACACATACAAGATCAGTCTTCATTCAGTGTCACACACACCACATGAGACAGCTCCCAAAACAGTCAATGCAAGTCAACAAAAGGATTTCCCACATCCAGATTTCTGGCATCCATTTTCGGCGTCATCCATATTTCCGGCATCCAGATTTCCGAAATCCATATTTCTGGCATCCAGATTTCCGGCATCCAAATTTCTGGCATCATCCATATTTTCAGCATCCATATTCACACGTGGGAGAGAGAGAAGCCTCTTCTAGGCTGTACGAACCAATCATACCATGAGGAATGTGTGTGATGAGATAATGAGCGAATGAGCATCAAATCTCTCCAATTTATATCCATCAATGAGGGTGTGTGACACATATGTTGGGCTTGTGAGCCTACATTACAATTCAGGCTGACCTTGACAAATTGCACATGTGTGGAAAATAAAATCAAAATATAAGTTCTGCTCATCCAAACAAGATGATCTTTAGATCAATCTTGCACCTCTCCAAAAGAGGAATCCAACAAACATACCATCATCATCATATGAGCAATGCAACATGGAGTTTGGACCTAGTTGCCCAAAAATTAACAGAAGGTGAGTTGGTGGGAGGAAGAAGGAGCCGAGTCTTTTAGATTGCTTTTACAAGTTGACCAAGATCATGAGATAGAGCTTCAATATATGAGCTTTCCAGTTGAAATCAGAGTGGCGTAGCATCAGCATGGTGGTAATACTCCTTGTGTTGGCATTTATACACAAGGTCTTTTTCAGGGGTCGTTGATAACTAAAGATGATGGAAGACACATTCCATGGGAGGAGGCTGTGGATTCTAAAAATAATATCATTCTTCTTGGTAATTCCTATTTCAGAATTCCATTTCAATTGGAATGGAGAGAGATTATGAGTTGGTATCCCACTGATTAATGATGCTTGGAAAGATACTTCTAGCTAGAGGTATTGCATAGTAAGAGCCCTCGAATATTTGGGATGACAGAATCCTAAATGGGTAATTGAATCCAGGTGGATGATGTCATCATGTAGTAGAGCATAACGTGGTGTCCATGATTCATTTGATGCAACAACGATTTCTCAAATTCAATCAAGGTGAGATATCACGAGCAGTGGGATCAAATATATCTTTTGACACAATGGTAGGGTGCACTATCAGGTTTATGGAGAGCATGGATGACAATGTTACAGGTATTTTATCCAAGTGACCAGTAGCATGCAGAGATACTTAGGGATGGAGCGTTCAAAAAACAAGTTTAACTTTTAGTTGAGGGTTGGACACCTATAGGATGATAGGTATAAAGTAGAGGCAACATTATTTGCTTAGTCCCTGAGTCCAGACTCGAGGACAAGACTGCTAGAGTGGTCCATGCTTTACTATTAGTAGTGCATCTTGAGGATTGCCACATTTACAGTTGGGTCAAAGAGAGGTTCTATGGGGAGGGCCTCGAGGGTGTTATGTCGGGTGATGAGATGGAATCTCTGACTTGTCAACAGGACAAGTCAAGGCATGGTTGCTCGATAGGCTTATTGCAAGACTCGCCTACTCTAGATCTGGAATTGGAGAGTGTATCTGTGGACCTTATAATAGGCCTGCCAGGGATGCAGGGTTGTGATTACATTGATAGAGTATTTCGCTGGGTGACCGAGTTCGCACGTCCTTTCACGATTCCATCGGAGTATAGGTCAGTCCAGGGGGCTAGATAGTTTGGCTTGTCTAGATATACTCTCAGTGACCAGGATAGCAAGATCTCCAGTGTGCATTTGCGAGATCTTTTCAGGTGGGATGCTATTGGTATGACACAGTGTCGACCATGGTATGGCGAGGATACTCTCCATTTGGTGGAATGGGTTCTAGGGGAGCAAATGATTAGCGCGACTGTGTAACCCCCACTGACACAAGAGAGATATTCCCTTCAGATTTACCAAGAATGATTCTGAGCGATGGTTCACACTACAATGGATCCACTTGTGGCCGGATGATATGGTGGTATATTTGGAACCCAGGTATCGAGGGATTTATTGATCATTGGATAGTACAATGGTATGGAGTGACACAGTGGTACATTTGGCACCTAGGTATTAATATACAAGTTACGGCATTGCTTGAGGGCAAACAATATCAAGGAGGGAGGACTGTCATGTCCATTTCTGAGTGAACATTATAGGGGAAACGATTGACTTAATTAGATTAAAATGTGGCTACGAGAACAAGGTGAACTTTATAAAGTCACATTATTATGTATTTACTTGCCCATGGTATTTGTACCATAGTTTTAAAACCAGGCCGAACCGAATTGGAACCGGCCGAGTCGACCGAGCCGAAGGGTAGGCCGGTCCGACTCGGCGGTTGAACCGGTCAGGTGGCCGGTTTGTTACCGAGCCAGCCGGTTTTTTGACCGACTCGGCCGACTCGGTAACAAACCGGCCGGCTCGGCCTGGTCCGAGTTAAACCGACCAGTTTGTTCTAGCTAGCCAGGGGCCCAAAAACAATAAAAAATCGGACTTGAAAATGAAAAATTTTTTTGTTGTTAGGTTTTGTTTAGGCTATCTAACCCCTCCCCATCCTATTTAACTTACCCAGCCCCTCTCAATACCTCACATCTATCTCATTGAATTTGCTTGAGCATTTGTGAGGATTTTCTGAAGAGTTGTGGAGTTGGTTTTTGGAGCAGCTTCATGGTAATGTTAAATTCTTAAAGTAAAAGTGACATTCTCCTTAATCTTCATTTTCAATGTCACTTTTACTTAAATTTTTAACATTACCATGAAATGACTCGAGATGTTTGAGAGTGGTTCCGACCTCATTGGATTTCATATGGAGAAAGTAGAATTTTAGATCTCATTCAAAATCCAGTAGACTTATCAGTTTTCAGGATTTCGGGATTGGGTTATTGCAATGTTTCCATCGAATTTTGTCATGTATTAGGATATGGAACTCGTATTTAATCAAGAGCACCAATCCCTCTATGTACCTTGATGTTAGTGACATTGGTTATGTTTTTTGTGTTGATCTCTATATCATCATCCTGTATTGGACAGTGCACTAGGTGCAATTTTGATATAATGGATATATTCATGAGCCTACTTTGATCATATGTTGTCTTTTGTGACTTGTCTATATTGTAATGCTTTGTGTTTGGAAACATGAATAAAAATCTTTAAATTTATGTTTTTGTACAAAAAAATTAATATTTAATGTATTTTTTACAAAACCGAGTCATTGAAACCGAGTCGACTGAGTCATTACCGATTCAAAACCCTCGGCCTGGTTGGAACCCGATTCCGTTTTTTAAAACACTGATTTGTACCCATGGAATACTTGTCCATGGTATTGGTACACATGGTATTGGTATCCATGGAATACTTTCACAACTGAAATCCTATTGCAGCAACTGGAAATTATTCTTCTAATTGTTAATTAATTTAACAATTTATTTGCTACGACAAATACTGAATAAATCACGCTGCAACCTTCACAAATAAAACTACAAAAATAATAGCGTTGGAAACTGAGAAAATACTAGCACACACATATAAAAATGACACAGTTATTTTTGGACAAATGTCCCTGGAAAAACCCAACTTGGGAAAACCGGTGCAGCAGCTGAGGGTTTCATTATTATGCAGCAATGCGAGAAAAAATTTTAGTACAACTAGATGTCGAAATTTGGCAATCCTACAAACAGGCAATCCTACAAAGAAAAATACCGGCAAAATATAGTGAGGAATTTTCACTCGCCCACTGTGCAAATTCATTCTCCAATCGTTGCGCTCCGAGTCGTCCAAATCGCCCTCCCCGCGCGAGTTCGTCTACCCTAATGCGCCCTTTCCCCACGCACAGCCTGAATCGGCTACTCTTGTAGTTGTCTTGTCTGCCGCTGACTGAGAAATTGTCTCTTCGACCTTCTAGAACCCTTTCACAACCTCTAGAACTGAAACTTGGCTTCTCTCCAGCAAAATCGAACTGCCCTCTACCTGAATCAGCTGCTCCTGTAGCCATCTTGTCTGCCACTGGCTGAGAAACTGTCTCTCCGACATTCTGGAACCCTTTCCCAACCTCTGGAATTGAAACTCAGCTTCTCTCCAGCAAAATCAACCTACCCTCTAGAGACTTCTACGCAGCCCCTGCGTCAACCTCACTGTGGTTCTTCTGCCTCTCTACAAATGCACTCGTTGGATCTAGAAATCTTCCTCTAGCCTCACTGTCCTTGCCCCTCACTTTCTCTGCTTCGATCTTTGGCTCTCCGACAACTGCTGCTGCTCTCTAGAAATTGATCTGCCTAGGAAATCGAACTACTGAAGTGTGTTCTCCAAGTGCCCATCGACTGCTTCTCATAATCCTTTGTTGGGATTCCAACAACCAAGATTAAATCTTAATCAAAGACTAGGATCATCTTGACATCGATTTGTGTGAGTTTCTAGACTATTCTCACCTTAACTTAATTAATTCTGATTAATTAACCATATTCCCTAAGTTTAGACTTGGGAAATATTTTAAAAAATGGTTAATATCTAATTAAGTCATTTCTAGGTGGAATTTCCAGAAATGATTTCTGAGTCTTGGAAATCTCATATATTCTAGCCTCTCTCCACCAAGTTTCATGGCTAGAACCCATCTGATGCTACAAAAACTAACATGGTATTTTCTATGCTTAGAGAAATTTACTTCAATCTTTCTTATTAGCCCAATTCAATTTCCTATTTAACAATCACATTAACATTGACAGTAAATGTTGATAGAACATAAACAAATAACTAGAAAACAAACCAAGACAAGAGGACACAATAATTTGGCGAATGCCATGGAATGTTAATTTTAGGCAACTAGGTCCAAACTCTATGTTGTACTACTCAGATGATGATACCAATATTTTTATTGGATTCCTCTTTCGGAGAGGTGCAAGATCGATCTAAAGATCATCTTGATCATGATGAGCGGGTGAAAGCATGTATTTTGGAATTTATTCCACTTATGTGCAAGGTCGACTCAGCTTTTTAATGTCGGCTTGGAGCCCCAACAGATGTGTCACACACCTACGTATGAATATATATATATATATATATATATATATATATATATATATATACATATTGGAGACTTGGAGGTCATTTCATCACTCACATTGGAGGCATTCCCTTCTCCCACAAATGGTGCAGTGTTAGGACTTCTTATGGTGTAGCGTTAGGGCTTCTCATGGTGCAGCGTCCTTGGTGTAGCGTCTTGATGCAGCGTTCTTGATGCATCATTTTAATGAGTTGTCTTGGGGTTGTGTGACACATTTGGTTGGCTGACCTAATGGAGAGTTTGTTGGTTGAAGCATCCTGTTGATCGTCGTAACGCCACCATTCTTCATCCCTGTTTGTCAAAACAATTAGTATGTTATTGGCTTGTCTTCCATTGATCTATTGGTATGTTCTGTCAGCATTTTACTTTCATGTGATTGCTATTTGGGCCCTAGAAATTTAAAGTAAATTTGCATCTAGCATAGAACATCTTCAGAATTTAACATGGTATCAGAGCTTGGTGAAAACAAAGCCCAACTTGTGTTGAGAGCAATCACCGATCTATTGGGAAAGATCTAAGAGCATCCATTTGTGCAATACTCACACTTGAGAAAGACTCGTTGGAGAGGAGAAATTCTTTGCCCTAGCCACAACGAGGAAAGACAAGACAATGTGGGTTTTGGAGGTCTGCTTTAGGGTTATTTTGAAGACCGAATTACTGTGAGCAGAGGCCGAGGCAGCGCCCTAGAGGGCCGAATCAATAAAAGGTTGTTTCAGCCTGCGTGGAAGTGTCTTAGGTGCGAGGAATGGCGGCGTATGTTGCTGTAGGTGGGCCGCAGTCCCTACCTCATATTTGGAGGGCAGCATGGAGTTGTTTAGAGGTTGTCTATGCCCAAGATAGCAGTCAAGGGTGCTAGCACTTCTCCAAGACTAGGCCGCAGCCAAGGAGGATTGTTTTGGTGGTTGATTGAGGGCTATAAATGTGCCCTAAATATAACAGCAGTGACGCAAACTTGGACAACAGTTTTGATGAGTTTGGAGTCTGTTTTTTTGTGTTGTTTTGGTGCATGTTTGGTTGTCTGTTTGGGACGCAGGGGTACCTGAAGCTACGGCAACTTGTGGAGGGTTGTTCGAAGGTAAGAGAAGGCTAGAAAGGCTCCTCCAACTCAGTCGCAGTCATCTCTAGGAGGCCGCAACTCAAACAAGGCCTTCTTCCTTGTTTTTTAGGTCAGTTTGTTCCGCTACTAGGAACAGCCACCTGTAGGGTGCCTTGGGTGGATATTACAAGGGCCATAATAGTGTTTGAGGGCAGCGTGCTGCATCTGGAGTGTTTTGTGGTAGGTTGCAGGCCATACCACAACAGCGAGGCTTGTGTGAGCTATTTAAGGGCTAGTTTTAGCCCTTACCCTCAACGTGAAGGAGGAGTGTCTCTCCAAGCCTGAGACCTTAAGGAGGATCAAAGTTGGAGCATTTTTATGGTCCTTCCAATGTCTGTATGAAGGTCGAGTTTGCCCAGATTGGAGGATGAGTTTCTATTTGTTTTTTCATGCCTTGAAGCAGGATTGTGCAAGCATATTTGAGGTCGTTGTCTTTGAGTATTTTGTACCCTAGTTGGGGATCCAACTAAGCATACACAACCATCCATAATTCTGTCCTGAAGTCTGATAAATTCACTCTAATGTTATGTGCTAAAACAGAGGGCTGAGACCCTGAAAAGATGACAATAAGTTATGTTTTATCTCTGTGCTAGGGTCACAGAGCCTCAATAGAATTGCGCACTAGTATTGTGGTATTGTCTGATCCAAGAGGGAGGCAGATTCATTGGAGTTGCTTTGGGAAGTCTATCCTTGAATGTTGAATAGGACAAAGTGATTTAAGGCCTAATGTATAGTGATTTTGTGGAGGATAAATCATTGTGTTAAAGACCTTGTTCGAATCCTGTTATCAGTGACGTTGAAGCAGCATAATTATTATGTGAAGGCAGACTTGTTCAGTTGATATTTGAGCCTTAAGTACAGTGCTTTGGAAATCTACTGTAAGAAGGCAGATATATTGAAAGACAAAAGAAGAGGTATGTAAAATTCTTCTTATATGAAAAGTTTGTTAAATTATGTCTGATTTTGAATGTTGTTTAAGGAAACCTAAGGATAATGGTTGGTCGATGAGTCTTAGATCAGTGACATATGGCAACATACCTATGTTATCTTCAAAGACATATGGCAAAGTAGATATGACCTCACTAAACGACATGTGGCAGAGTCTATATGAACTTGATTTGTGGTATCTTCAGTGGCATATGGAAAAATATATATATGACCATGAAGTTTGATATCTTCAGTTCTGAATGGCAGTATGACAATGATCAATATGATAGTGATGTGTATGATAATATTATGGCAACGTTGTAATCAGTGATATGACAGTGTATGGTAATGATACTTGTCAAGATGTATGACAGATGTACGGCAGTATATGGATATGATACTTGTATGGCTATAATTCCATAAAATAAGCCTTGACAGTGGATTCGGGCCTACGATTACAAAGCCCTTTCCGAAGCAAGGAAGTTGGTGTCTGGGATGCCCAAATTCAAAAATAATCATGAAGGCATATGTCAGGGTTGTGTCGAAGGGGGCTTTCTTTTTTTTTCCTCAAGTATCACAAAGACATCTGATGTCTTGAAAATTGATACATTTTGATTTATCTAATATACTGCCCATGAAATCCTTGGGAGGATGTTCTTATTTCATGACTTTTATAGATGATTTCTCTCGCAAGACCTGGTTACATTTCTTGAAGAAGAAGATCAAGATTTGCAGGACTGATAATGGCACCGAATGTGAATCATATGAGTTCAATAAATTTTGCAGAGGAGTTGGCATTAAGAGGGAGACCACAACCGTATATGTTCATGAATAAATGGCATTGCTGGAAGAAAGAAGAGAAGACCCTCATGGCTCAGGGACACTCTCGAAGATGCTAAGAGACATATGGCCCCAAAGGGGGGCATTCCAGGAAAGCAAGAAGCTGAATAGATACCATGGGTATCTAGCAGCCATGAGTACAATCATACAATCCGAGCCTAGATCATTTGAATAAGTCGTAAAGCATCAAGTTTAGAAGAATGCTATGCTCGAAGAGTTCGAGTCCAATATGAAGAACGATGTCTGGGATGTGGTCCCGAGACTGGAGGACAAAGTTGTTGTCACCTCGAAATGGCTCTAAAAGATCAAGCATGGATCTGATGAGTGTTGAAAAGTACAAGGCAAGATTTGTTGCCCGAGGCTTCTCTCAAAAGGAAAGCATAGATTATGATGATATATTTGCACCTGTGATCTATTATTTTCCTTGCTACCACGCAAGGATGGAGTCTCCATCAGATGGATGTGAACACCGCTTTTTCTGCATTGTTTGATAAAGGAAGAGGTGTATGTGAAGCAACCTCTTGGGTTCGAAGTCTAGGATAGAGACTCTCATGTATGCAGGTTGAAGAAAGCCCTCTATGGGTTGAAGCAAGCACCCAGGACTTGGTACGAGAGGATTGATAGCTACTTGATGAAGTCGGGCTTCACTCGAAGTAATGCTGATCCGAACCTTTACTTCAAGGTTGATAGAGAAAAGCCTCTCAGTATGGTTCTCTATGTCGATGATCTCTTCCTGACACGACCCTCTCATTCATTAATGTAAGAGGGACCTAGCTTCCGAGTTCGAGATGAAAGACCTAGGACTGATGCATTACTTCCTAGGCTTGGAGGTCTGGCAGAGACCTGGCAAAATTTTCCTCTCTCAAGGAAAATATATTGTGAAGCTACTTGAGAGATTTGGTATGGTGGACTGTAAGTCCGTGTCGACACCGATGGAACTCAACTTTAAGAAGTTGTGTGAAAACGTTGTTGGGCCCGTGCTAGCAAATCCTACTGAGTATCGACAACTTGTAGGGGCCCTGATGTTCTTAGTGAACATCAGTCCGGACGTATGTTTTGCAGTAAACACTTTGAATCAACACATGGTTGATCCTCATAACATTCACTGGGTTAGTGCCAAGAAACTCTTGAGATATCTCTGGGGCACGATAGACCATGGGCTAAGACACATTGCCGGGATTTTGAGACTGCGTGGATATACTGATGTTGATTGGGCTGGCAGTGTGGTGGATCACAAGAGCACATCTGGATGCTGCTTCACACTTGGTTCTGCTTCGAGCAGTGAACAGAAGTCGGTGGCTTTGAGCACCGCTGAGGCCGAATACATTGCAGCGTGTATGGCCTGTTTTGAAGCTATTTGGTTGCGAAAGCTCTTCAGAGAGTTGTTCGGGCATATGCTAGATACCACCGTTATCCTTTGTGATAACCAAAGGGGGATTCGTTTGTAAGAGAATCCCGTGTTCCACGATCGATCCAAGAATATTGATATCTGGTACCATTTTATCCAGGATATGGTACAGCGAGGCGCCGTAAGGCTCGATCATATAGGAACTGATGAGCAGATCGCGGATATTCTCACAAAGCCCTTGGGGAAGGTCATGCTCCTAACCTTCCGTGAGAATCTTGGAATCGTGGAACGACCCTATGCAGAGGGTCCTATTGGACGATGAGCTCTGGGAGCTTCAGGGGGCTTTGGGGATAGCTTCTTGGAGCTATAAGCAACCATAGGGCTAGGCTTGCCGAACCTTGTTGGTGTGCTTCCGCCCCACCGTGAAGATTTTGAGTTGGTTCACCCCTCTTTGATCTGTGCCCCGTATGCATCTTACCCATTGAGTCCCGGACTCATGGGAAGTACCTCTCATTTGGCCAATGAGATGGGAAATGTTGATAGAGACCGATAGCAAGACCGATGGACGCATCGATATTGTCGTACTCTCTATGTTCAGGATGGCACGTGTCCAACCACTTGATATAGGATCGTCGTAAGGAGGTTTCGAACCTCCAACTCGACTTCGAGTTAGTATGAGACTTCTTTTGAGTCTTATAGAGGTTTCGAACCTCTTAGTTGATTTCGCGCGCTGTACCGGGAGTGTTGTCTTTGTGACTCACCTTTGTTCTCAAATAAAGAAGCTAGCAAAGCAAATTATGGCGAGATGACGCACGATGTTTGTGTGGAACAAAGGACGTATTCTACCCAATTGAGAGGAGACACTTTAAGTAACTAGGTCCAAACTCCATGTTGTAACGCTCAGATGATGATGCCAATATTTTTATTGGATTCTCTTTCGTGAGAGGTGCAAGATCAATCTAAAGATCATCTTGATCGGATGAGCGTAACATGTATTTTGAATTTATTCCACTTATTGGCAAGGTCGGTCAGGCTTTGTAATGTCGGCTTGGAGCCCCAACAGATGTGTCACACACCCCAACAAATGGATATATATATATATATATATATTGGAGACTTGGGGGTCATTTCATCACTCACATTGGAGGCATTCTCTTCTCTCACGGATGGTGCAGCGTTAGGGCTTCTCATGGCGCAGCATTAGCGCTTCTCTTGGTGCAGCGTCTTGATGCAACAGGGTTTTGGGGTTGTGTGACACATTTGGTTGGCTGACCTAATGGAGACTTTGTTGGTTGAAGCATCCTGTTAATCACCGTAACGCCACCATTCTTCATCTATGTTTGTTAAAATGATTAGTATATTATTCGCTTGTCTTCCATCGATCTATTGGTATGTTCTATCAGCATTTTACTTTCATGTGATTACTATTTGGGCCCTAGAAGTTTAAAGTAAATTTGCATCTAGCATAGAACATCTTCAGAATTTAACAAGGAAAAACACTAACGTGGGGAAAACCCCTTGATCAAATCTTCTTATTATTTTTCAAATTCAGCAGAGACAGAAAGTACAATTTACAAGCAGTCAATAGGATGCCCTAGCCAGCAATGTCAACGTCGGTCAAACCAGCAATATTCCTCCCAATGGAGCCTGATCAAACCCAGTCAAACTCGGCCTCAAAGAACAGTCAAAGTCAACCCAAAATAGTTCTGAATTTCTCGATCAAACTTGGCCAACGCACTGGTCAAATCTACGATCAACCCTACAGTCAAACAGCCCAGATTTCCTCGATTTTCATGCCACCAAACTCAGATTCCGTCCCAAAAATCGAAGTCAGAAAATAAGAGTTGACCCAAGGTCAAAGTTGGTCAACATTGCTGCAGAAACCCTTAAACAGTGTAAAAATTACAGTTACCCTTTCACACGTGCAGAGGAGAGAGAATGTCTTCTTTAGGTTGTACGAACCAATGAGGAGGAGAGAGAATGTGAGATGAAATGATGTCCAAATGAAGTTTGAGTCTCTCCTTTTTATATCCATCAATGATGGGTGGTGACACATCTTTTGGGGCTTGTCGGCCTACATAACAATTCTGGCCGACCTTGACAATTTGCAAGTGTGAGAAATAAATTCAAAATCCAACTTCTGCTCATCCAAACAAGATGATCTTTAGATCAATCTTGCACCTCTCCGAAAGAGGAATCCAACAAAAATATTATCTCCATCTTATGAGCAGTGAAAAGTGGAGTTTGGCCCTAGTTGCCAAATTTAACACTCCCTCTCAACTAGGGAGAATTCCACCCGCCAATCCATCTGTCAACCTGTGCAATCCTGTCATCCTATACCATCAAGTACCATCATGTCATCTTGTGTCATGCTGCTGTCTCTGTACTTTTTCAGCTCTGCTCTGTTGTATGAAGAAATAATGAAGAAGATTTGATCGAGAGTGAGTCACAAGACCCCGCCACTCTCCACAAACCCGAAGTCAGTTTAGAGGTAAAAACCTCAACCAGACTTGATCCCAGATCAATTTGTTGGACACAACCCATCCTAGACATAGAGAGTACGGCAATACACAATGCGTCCATCGGTAATGCTATGGTATTTAATATTTATCCTCATTTCCTAACTCATTGGCCAGATGAGAGGTACTTCCCATGAGTCCCAGACTACATGGTTAGGATGTATGTGGGGCATAGATCAAGAGAGGGTGAACCAGCTCAATATCATAATGGTGGGGAAATAACACACCAACAAGGAAAGGCAAACCTTGCCTTGTGGTTGCTTAAAGCTCCAAGAAGCTATCCCCAAGCCCCCTGGAGCTCCCAAAGCTCAAAGTCGAACTTCCACGATCCCAAGCTTCTCATGGAAGGTTAAGAATTTGACCTTCCCCAGGGGCTTCGTGAGAATATATGCAGCCTGCTCATCAGTCCCAATGTGATGGAGCCTTATGGCGCCTCACTGTACCATATCCCGAATAAAGTGGTACATGATATCAATATGCTTGGAGCGGTCGTGGAACACAGGATTCTCTGAAAGTTGAATCCCACTTTGGTTGTCGCGAAGGACCACGGTGGTATCTAGCACATGCCCAAACAGCTCACTGAAGAGCTTCCTCAACCAAACAGCCTTACAACAGGCCATACTTGTTGCAATGTATTCGGTGCTCAAAGCAACTGAATTCTACTTCCTGCTCATCCAGGAGATCGAAGCAAAAACTAGAGTGAAGCAACATCCAGATGTGTTCTTACGATCCACCACAATGCCTGCCTAGTCAGCATCAGTATATCCATGTAGCCTCATACTCCCGGCAGTGTATCTCAACCCATGTTTGATTGTACCCCGGAGATATCTCAAGAGAGGCTCAACCATGTATTGACTCAACGTGTTCATTGCAAAACATATGTCCGGACAGGGGTTCACTAAGAACATCAAGGCCCCCTACAAGTTGACGATACTCGATAGGATTTCCCAAATTGGGCCCAGTAGCACTTCCACACAACTTCTTAAAGTTGAATTCCATTGGAGTGGTCACGGACTTGCAGTCCACCATCCCAAATCTTTCCAACAGCTTCACAATATATTTTCCTTGAGAAAGGAAAATCTCACCTAGCTTTTGCCAGACTTCTAAGCCTAGGAAGTAGTGCATCAATCCTAGTTCCTTCATCTCGAACTCAGAAGCTAGCTCCCTCTTACATTGATGAATCAGAGGATCAACACCTGTCAGGAAGAGATCGTCCACATAGAGAACCAGAATGAGAGGATTGTCATTATCAACCTTAAAGTAAAGGTTTGGATCAACATTACTTCAAGTAAAGCCCGACTTCATCAAGTAGCTATCGATCCTTTCATACCAAGCCCTGGGGGCTTGCTTCAAACCATAGAGGGCTTTCTTCAACCTGCATATGTGTGTACCTCTATCTCGAACTTCGAACCCCAGAGGTTGTTCCACATAGACCTCTTCCTTGATCAAACCATGTAAGAAGGCAGTCTTGACATCCATCTGATGTAGACTCCATCCTTGCGATGCAGCAAGGGCAATAATCGAACGGATAGTGGTGTAGCGAGCAACATGTGCAAATATTTCATCATAATCTATTCCTTCTTTCTGCGAGAAGCTTCGGGCAACAAATCTTGCCTTGAATTTTTCACACTTCCATTGACTCCATGCTTGATGTTGTAGAGCCATTTCGAGGTGACAACAGACTTGTCCTCCGATGTGGGAACCACACCCCAAACATCATTTTTCATGATCGACTCATATTCTTCGTTCATTGCATCCTTCCAACCTTGGTGCTTCACGGCTTCTTCAAACATTCCAGGCTCAGATTGTACAATGGTGCTCATGGCTACTAAGTACCCTTGGTACCTATTCAGCTCCTTACTTTCACAGAATATTCCCCTTGGAGCAATATGTCTCTCGGCATCTTCGAGAGTGTCTCTAAGCCATGAGGGTCTTCTTTTATTTGAAGAAGGTGGATCTATAGGATACATCGCGCATTTGTTCATCCTTCGGTTCTTTCTTCTTTCTTGCTTCTTCTTCTTTGTCTTCCTTTGAGATAAGAAGATCTCTAACCTTCTTAAGGGCAGCATCTTCATCGAAGGTGACATCATGACATATCTCCACTACTCTTTGACCAGGCATATGCCTTTGAGGTTTCACTGTAGCCCACAAACATTCCCTTATTTCCAGAAGCATCCAATTTGCTTCTCTTTTCTTTCGGCACATGAAAATATATGGGACTTCCAAAAATTATAAAATGAGAAACATCAGATTTCTTACCAACGAATACTTCTTCGAGAGTTTTGGAGTCCAATGCTTGATGTGGGCATCTATTTTGAACATACATAGCAGTGTTAGCAGCTTCTACCCATAGGAACTTCGGAAGACCTTGGTCATGAAGCATGGCACGAACAACTTCAAGAATGGTTATATTCTTTCTTTCGGCGACTCCATTTTGTTCGGGAGTATACGCAGTAGTTGTCTCCCTCTTAATGCCAGCTTCCCTACAGTAGTCATTGAATTCATTCGACTCATATTCAATTCCATTATCGGTCCTCAAGATTTTGATCTTCTTCCCTGTTTGATTTTCAACCAAGGCCTTGAAGATGCGGAACCATTGGAATACTTCGTCCTTTTTCTTCAAGAAGTATATCCATGTCTTGCGGAAGAAGTCATCTATAAAAGTGACATAATATAAGCATCTGCCCAAGGATGTGATGGGCAACATACCAGATAGATTAGAATGAATCAATTGTAGAATATCAGAAGTCTTGGAGTTACTTCAGGGGAATGGTCCCCTTGTATGTTTTCCTTCAGCACAACCTTGACATACACCTTCATGATCATCTTTGAAATCGGGCACACCTATGACCACCTTCCTTGCTTTGGGAAGGGCTTTATAATGAAGGTGTGCAAACATCCGGTGCCATAACTCAGATTGAAGAGCTGTGTTACATGTCATGGCTCCTAATGGACTTCCTCCAACTTGATAGAGTGTATCAACCCTGAAACCAAGAGTGAATGCTTCTTTGAAACTCTTCTTCCAAATGTCTACCTTTCCATCGATGAATGCCACCTTGAATCCTTTGTATTCCATTGCGAAATAGACACTAGATTCTTCTTCAATTCAAGTACATACAACACATCTTGCAAATGAAAGACTTTCCCTTGATTTAGATGAAGGGTCACAGTCCCTGTCCCTTTCACAAGATAGGTGGCATTGTCTCCAAGGATAATTTCCAAATTTGTATCCTTTTCAATCAAATCAGAGAGGGCTTCTTTATATCTAGTGAAGTGCCTTGAGGCACCACTATCAATCAACCAGTTATCCAGGGTGTCGGGAGAAGATGCAAAAGAGAGGGCAGATATAAGAATATATTCATTTTTCTTGTTATCAACAACATTAGATTCATCATACCTAGAGTTCCTTGACCTCTTGAAAGGTTGACCATTTCCATTTCCATTTCGATCAAAGGGAGCCTTTCTCTTTCCTTTGTTGTTGAACCTGTTGTTCCTTTGATTTCCATTCCCCCTGAAGTTGTTATTGTTGTTGTAGTCATCATCTCAAGGAGAGTCCCTTTTATTGGGACACTCTATAGCATAGTGACCAAACCTGTTACAATTGTAACATCTACTCTTCCTTCCTTTGGGACCCCCTCTTCCTTGACCTTGATTTCTCAGACAAGCATTATTCTTCTTCTTTGCATGAGCGGTGAAGTCAATAGGTTCACTCACATTTCCATTTGAAGGTTTGTCTCTCTCCATCATCCTTGTCTCCTCTTGAGTGCATCTTGTCAACAATTCATCAAAATCAGGGATTATATTATTATTGAGAATAGTGGTATTGAATACATACCATGCCCGGGGAAGACCTCCAAGTGCAATGAGAGTGAGCTCTCAGTCACCTATGACCTCTCCAATTGATAAGAGATCATTCTTAATTTCAATGATCCTTATGAAGTGGCATTGGATGGACTCTTCCTTGTCCATCTTGATATCCTTCAACTTGTTCTTCAAAAAGAGAATTTGATTAGCATTGCTAGCAGTGTTGCACAATCCTCCCCCCCCCCCAAGGATCCAATGTCGAAACCGCGTCCCGTACCGATCCTTGGGTGATCCTCCGACGAAACCGCGGATCCGAAAATCAAATCCGCGGTTCCGTCATTTTGAGGCGATTCCTGGAAATCTAGAATCACACAAGCCGATCTGCAATTCTGGATTCCCGATCTGCGAATCCAAAAAAGGATCCGTTGGGGATCCATGGAGGTTTGGGCACAGATCTGCGCGGATCGCCAGTGGATCCAGAGGGAGATGGGTGGTTCCGCGGGGTTCTAAATTGTTTTAAAAAAAAATTATTTGACTTAAGTTGGGATGGGGCTTCCCGAACATTCCGAAGGTGCTCCCTTGATGCTCCTTAGATGCTTCCTAGATGCCCCGTCATGGTAATGTTAAATTTTCAAAGTAAAAGAGACATTCTCCCTTATCTTTCATTTTCATCCTTTTACTTATATTTTTAACATTACCATGAAATGACTCAAGATGTTTGAGAGTGGTTCCAGCCCCATCGGGCTTCATATGGAGAAAATAGAATTTCATATCCTATTCAAAATTCAACAAACTTAATAGTTTTAAGGAGAGATTTTGGCTTTTCATTAGATTATATCATGTATGAGGGTATGTGATAGGCATTTAATCAAGAGCACCAAGCCCTCTATGTGCTCATGTACCCTAGTGTTGGTGATGTTAATTGTTGAACTCCTTTGTCAGGGCCTTAGCAAAAAATTACCTTTCAATCAAGTCAAAATCATTGATCAAGCATGTTAAGCTTTTTCCACCATATTTTGTATATCCCAAAAAGGAGATAGCAGCAATACAAGACATAATAATGTAAAACATAGCAAATATGAACATGACATAAGAGGGATCAATATGCAGCCATCATTTTATTAATATATCAGCAACAATATACAAAAGATCTTGAGGGTCAAGCCACTCATGCAATAAGAACAATTCTCCAATGATCAGATCAATAAACATATGAGTTGCTGCTACTGTATAGAATGTCGAAAAGTAGTGACAGCGATGTCTATATCAGTGTAGCTCCTGTTGTAATCATACATAAATGTAATATGGCTGATAGATACAAAAGAAATGCCCAGAAAAGAAGAAAATACAGTGCTCCAAAAGGAATGCACTGAAGCCACAAGATAGTTGAAATACACCAAAGAACCACGCACTGGAAATGTGTACTGCTACTGCTGCTGCTATTGGAAACTGCTACTTCTGAGGCAAAGAACCATGTGCGGAAGGCTGTTAGCGTGCTCCGAATGATCCGGGATTTTACCACGGATTCTACTCAAAAAACCCAGAAAAACCCAGAAATTGTTTCGCCAGATATTAACTTTGGATTTTCAGCCATTTTTGGGTTACCCACTGCAACAGCTCACTAAAATAACGCAGTCATGGACTGGAACTGTGCTATGAGGGATGGTAGATGGTTGGCCTGATACCAAAGATGTAGAAATATGCCCAGGAGCCCTCCTTGTTGATCCTCCAATGGATAGGCTACCTCTCCATTGAAAAACAAGCCCTGAATTGGCTCTATGTGATCCTCCTTTGCTGCACCCTGCAACACAACCCAGCTCTAAACAGAAATTGTGTTGTAGCTGAAGAGGTAGCTTGGCCAAAATGCTGGAATGAGGAAATGCAGCTCAAAGAACCTCTCCTTCGCTGAGGATGAGGTAGGGATTTCCGATCAGGAACACCCTTGTGCTAAACAGCACAGCAACCCTGCTAAACAGCAAAGGAATGCAAAGTCTAAACAGACCAATATCAAAATGATAAACTAAAACATAAGCTCAAATGGCTGCCATCCTCTTCCTTAAGTAGAATATGAGCTTGCATGTCCTTGGCCCCACTCAATTAGGTCATTTCCTTCATGAGATTCATCTCCCTCCAAAACTGCGTTATTCTCTAATTAATCTCCACTCCTCCTTAACAGCGTTGTTGACTTGGTCAAAGTTGACTGAATCAACATGATCCAAACCTGTTCACACATGGAGGAGCTTTATTTAGCTGCTACAAGGGTCTCCTTTCACACTTGAAGTGTTTTTATTGCTGCTCGAGAGACTTATGGGCCTTCCCACTCATTTATTTACCGACCTAGTGATAAAACCAACTATAATATTCCATTTAGCTGAAGGCTAAATTTTTGGAATATTACAGTCCTCCCCTCCAAAATGTTGCTTGTCCTCAAGCAACTGTATAAGGAGAGCAAAATTCCTCCCCTCCTCCTCTTGTGGCCTCCTCATCAATAGTACCCACCACTGCTCAAAATAATCTGCAATAAATCTACCCTCCAATGTTTCCTCCCAAGTATGCAAGACCAAATGGCTCACATCATGAAAAGGTGGAAGGTATAAGCGGAAACCTTCTTGCTGTCCAATGGCCTCCTCAAGGTAGGAGTGATGACAAACATGGGGAATCCCATTCCCAATGAGTGACTCCCACACCCATGCTATCATCCAAATGAAAAGAGCCATTCTAGGTAGCTCATCAAAGAGATCCTCAACCTCCGGTTCATAGAATGTGTTGGGGCTGCATGGAGAGATTGGATCCCCCCACCCAAGTGGTTTCTCTCTCCATTTATGGTAAGTATGGGGTTGTTCTTGATCTTGGGTTGAAATGTCATGGCCTCCAAGAAAGGCCCAAGCTACCCCACCAAACAAATAAGCCATGAAGTGCCTCCTCCAGAAACTCAAACTCTCCAGATGGCTCTTCCCACATGGAGGAAAGAGATGTAATTTGGTAATCATGGGCTGCCCATTGCTTTTCCTGAAACATGCATCATGTAAAGTAGGGAGAATCATACTCCCAGTGGGCATCTCCACTCATCTAGCACTCTCCAAACAAAGCTCCCCATGAACATAAGAATATCAGCAATACATGGAAGCAAAAACCAATGAAAATAAGCTGCCATATAACAACCGGAGAGTGGATCATAGTTCCACACATGGAACCAATGCAGTGCATCCCTTGCCTGCATCAAAACAAGTAATAACAAGTGCTCTCCCAGCCACTTGTTTGCTGCTACAATCATTCTATAAGATAGAAGCATGAAAGCACAATGTGGTGTCAATGGTGCACACCAAGAATTATGTGGCTTCCCCCACAAACCACCAATAAAATAGCCAATCTCAATGTTGCAAATGGCTTCAAGTACATCATCATATAATATGCAAGAAGGGATAATCCTCCTTGGTACAACATGTTGCTCATATAAAGTAAAGAAGTACAAAACATAGTGTGAAATTATACCTTCTCCACCATGTACTTGGGACCTTGAGTTGAAATGGCTCAACCGGAAATTCTCCCTCACCTCCATAGAGTAGGGAAGTGACTGTGACATCCTCTCTATCACCATTCGGGCTATGCATCTCTCCATATGATGGTATATATCCTACTGGATGCCCTCCCAAGTGAACTCCTCCATCAAAGAATGAAATGCATCAAACTGCATGGAAAGAAAGTCCACATGTGTTGCATGTAGTAGCTTCCTCTTGAGCTTGGAAACTCTAGTCAAGAAGACTCTGTCATAAGAATAGATGACCTCTCCAACCACCATGTATCTATCATCTCCCTCCGGGTCATCAAGAATCATGCAAGCACCTAGATCCTTGGAGTACTCTACCAAGAGTTGAGACCTCCAATATAGATCAATCCTCCTAAGAGACAGCGCTGATGATCTGGAATGTGAAGTTCCCCACATGCTGTTGTCTTTTCCTTTGACATCCCACATGCCAAAGTCATCCTCCAAAGTGTTGCCATGCCCATCATGCAGCTACTCATGCTCAAATAGAAGTGGTGACTTTTGGAAGTTGGCCTCCCATGAGAAGCTACCATCCAAAAAGAACCTCTGAATCTTGACCAATGTAAGCATGAGTGGACTCCATCAGCTCCAATGTATGGAGGATTCCTTCCTCAAAGGAAGTACCCTCTATTTCTCCAAATCCATGGAGCAGCTCCCTTGCACCATGAAGGTGCCATCCTCCATCACTGCAGCAACTTCTGTCAGCGCAGTATATGTAGGGAATGTGGGTAATGCTGAAAATGGGAGGATGTCCCCCTCCTCCTTGAGTATATCCCAAACTCTCTACGTTGTACTAGACTCCTCCAAAGTCTTCACCTCTCCAGAATCTAAGAGTGGTGAACCAAATGGCAAGATGTCTCTTACCAACTCCAGATCTGGTGGCCTCCCGGGTGGAATGCCTCCATGCAATGAGACATCAATGTCAAGAGTAGACTGTACATATGGATGGCCAACTTTGCCCTTGCCCTCACAGCGCAAATCAGTGTGCCTCTTCTTTGCATTAGCTCTCTGAAATAGATAGAGGTGTGTGCTCCTCATCAAGTGATGCTGACCTTCCTCCCTGCCTTCTCCTTTCATCTGCAATATCTCACAATCATGCTGCTCATTGATTGTGCTTTGTCCTCCATATGTGAGATCCTGGGGAATTTCTTGCAATGATACAAGAATTCCTCCTGTTGGAGCATGTGCTCCTCCTTCCTCTGCATGAGGGACTAGATATGCTCTAGATGTGACAGCGATGTTGCCCCCATCCTTCTCTTCCTCTTCAATATGAATGGGAGTCACCTGCTCAATAAGAGGATCCTCTTTTGAAAAAGGAACCTTCATGCCCTCTTGCCCAAAGACATGAAATAGAGACCTTGCCTCCAGCAAAGTGTTATGCAAGATGTGAGCTTCTCCAACAGTTTTCTGAAGTGGATTTGAGTTTATAGGTTCTTCCAAAAGTGTTTTAGAATGTTTTCCATCAAACCTCTCCACTAATCTCTTAGTGAACCTTGCATAAGAAGAAGTATTGGCATTTTTTAATGAAAATGACTCAAATATCCACCAAGCATAGGCCTTACCTTCAAAGTGCAACGCTGCAACTCTGATGGCCTCATCTTCAGAAACTTGGTGCTGCTGCAAATAGGTGTGTAGCTCCTCCACCCAAGCTTTGGCTGAACATGTTGGTGATCCATCAAAAGTAGATAGAGAAAATCTATCCATGTCATGCTGCTTGCTCCTCTCCACCTTCATCTTGCAAAACTCTTGGAAAGTGATATGATCTCTAAACTTCTCAGTGTGAGATTCATACTCTTGCAGAAAATTACTAAGAGTTTCCCTCCTTGGCATTTCCTCTTCTTTCAACTTTCTCATGGTAGACCTAGGCATTTGACTGCGCTGTGCATAATAGGGTGTAGCTGCATGCTCACACCTATTATGTGCAAATCTAGATTTGGCTCTAGATCCAAACTCCTCTGGAGATTCCATCTCCTTTCTCATTTTCTTGAGATCTCCTTTAATGCTCTGCATAGATTTAGGAAGAAGCTTTGAGAGCCTCTCCTCCTTCCTTCCTCCACATAATGGAGTCTTATCTTTGTCTTTTCTGTACATCTCTTCTTCTCCTTCTTCTCTTGATAGCATAATGGTTGAATTCCACAGGCTGAGCCAATATTATGCTTTGATACCACTGTAATATCCCAAAAAGAAGATAGCAGCAATACAAGACATAATAATGTAAAACACAGCAAATCTGAACATGGCATAAGAGGCCATCATTTTATTAATATATCAGCAACAATATACAAAAGATCTTGAGGGTCAAGCCACTCAAGCAATAAGAACAATCCTCCAATGATCAGATCAATAAACACATGAGTTGCTCCTACTGTATAGAATGTCGGAAAGAAGTGACAGCGCTATCTATATCAGTGTAGCTCCTGTGTAATCATACATAAATGTAATATGGCTGATAGATACAAAAGCAATGCCCAGAAAAGAAGAAAATACAGTACTCCAAAAGGAATGCACTCAAGCCACAAGATGGTTGAAATACACCAAAGAACCAAGCACTGGAAATGTGAACTGCTATCGATGCTGCTACCTCTGAGGCAAAGAACCATGTGCGGAAGGTTGTTAGCATGCTCAGAATGATCCGGGATTTCAACCACGGATTCTACTCAAAAAACCCAGAAAAACCTAGAATGGTTTCGCCAGATATTAACTTTGGATTTTCAGCCATTTTGGGTTACCCACTGCAACAGCTCACTAAAATAACGCAGTCATGGACTGGAACTGCACTGTGAGGGATGGTAGATGGTTGGCCTGATGCCAAAGATGTAGAAATATGCCCAAGAGCCCTCCTTGCTAATCCTCCAATGGATATGCTACCTCTCCACTAAAAAACAAGCCCCGAATTGGCTCTATGTGATCCTCCTTTGCTGCACCCTGCAACACAACCCAGCTCTAAATAGAAACTGCACTATAGTTCAAGGAGGTAGCTTGGCCAAAATGTCGGAATGAGGAAATGCAGCTCAAAGAACCTCTCCTTCCCTGAGGATGAGGTAGGGATTCCCGATCAAGAACACCCTTGTGCTAAACAGCACAGCAACCCTACTAAACAGCAAAGGAATGTAAAGTCTAAACAGACCAATATCAAAATGATAAACTAAAACATAAGCTCAAATGGCTGCCATCCTCTTCCTTAAGTAGAATATGAGATTGCATGTCCTTGGCCCCACTCAATTAGGTCATTTCCTTCATGAGATTCATCTCCCTCCAAAACTGCATTATTCTTTAATTAATCTCCACTCCTCCTTAACAGCGTTGTTGACTTGGTCAAAGTTGAATGAATCAACATGATCCAAACCTATTCACACATGGAGGAGCTTTATTTAGCTGCTACAAGGGTCTCCTTTCACACTTGAAGTGTTTTTATTGTTGCTCAAGAGACTTATGGGCCTCCCCACCCATTTATTTACTGACCTAGTGATAAAACCAACTATAATATTCCATTTAGCTGAAGGCTAAATTTTTGGAGTATTACATATTTTAAGGCTTGGATTAGGTAAGTTGATTAAAATTGGGAAATGTTGACTAATATCCCTGGACAATCGAGGTAGAGGCAAAGGCGAGACAAGAGGAGAAGAATCTAGATTCTAGATGGTTGATGCTCGAATAATTAACCATTGATATACAATGGATGCCATATCTATCTTGATTTGTATACAAATATGCATGTTTTCATATCTTCTACAACTAGTTTGGTATTTTGGATGTTTCTTTTAATATAAATGCAAAAAAAAAAAATATATATATATATATAGTAGACGGTTCCGAGACGCTTCGCTTCCTAGATTTTGAGAAATGACGCTTCCGCGTATCCGCTTCCAAAAAACGTCCCCGCTTCGTGCAACATTGATTGCTAGCCCTGAACATGCTAACCAACTTATCATACATCTCTGTAGATGTGCCCAACTCGGAGATATAAGCAACCAAGTGCTTGTGAATAGAATCCCTAATGATCTTCTTCGCCTTGACTTTTGCTTTCTTGTACTTTGTTTTAATGGCAATCGGTGCATTTGATGGAGGCTCAGTGATCTTTCCCTACACATAATCCATAACATCTTGTTCCTCCAATGTCAGATCCAAGGACATTTTCTAAGCATGATAATCAAACTTATCATTGAGCTTGTCGTCAGATTTGAAGTATGATGAGGAAGCCATTGACCCTTGTCCTTGTTTAATCAACCTTCAGTGATTGCTCTTCAAACTCTTGCTTGGGCTTTCTCTTCACCTCAGCTCTGATACCATGTTAATTTTAGTTAACGATGGTATGTTCTATGCTTAGAGCAAATTACTTCAATCTTTCTTATTAGCCCAATGCAATTTCCTGTTTAGCAATCACATTAACATTGACAGTAAATGTTGATAGAACATAAACAAATAACCAGAAGGCAAGTCAAGACAAGAGGACACAATAATTTGGCGGATGTTAGGGAAAACAAAAACCCCAATGTGGGGAAAACCCTTTGATCAAATCTTCTTATTATTCTTCAAATTCAACAAAGAGAGAAAGTACAATTTACAAGCAGTCAACAGGATGCCCTAGCCAGCAAAGTCAACGTCGGTCAAACTAGCAATATTCCTCCCAATGGAGCCCGGTCAAACCCAGTCAAACTCGGCCTCAAAGAACAATCAAAGTCAACCCAAAACAGTTCTGAATTTCTCAATCGAACTTGGCCAACACACTGGTCAAATAACCCTACAGTCAAACAGCCCAAATTTCCTCGATTTTCGTGCCACCAAACTCGGATTCTGTCCCAAAAATCGAGTCAGAAAATAAGAGTTGACCCAAGGTCAACGTTGGTCAACACTGCTGCAGAAACCCTTAAACAGTCTAAAAATTACAGTTGCCCTTTCACAGGTGTAGAGGAGAGAGACTGCCTTCTTTAGGTTGTACGAACCAATGAGAAGGAAAGAGAATGTGAGATGAAATGATGTCCAAATGAAGTTTGAGTCTCTTCTTTTTATATCCATCAATGATGGGTGGTGACACATCTTTTGGGGTTTTCTGGCCGACCTTGACAATTTGCAAGTGTGAGAAATAAATTCAAAATCCAACTTATGCTCATCCAAACAAGATGATCTTTAGATCAATCTTGCACCTCTCCAAAAGAGGAATCCAACAAAAATATCATCTCCATCATATGAGCAGTGCAAAGTGGAGTTTGGCCCTAATTGCCAAATTTAACATGATGGTCAAAGATTATAAAAGGGAGCTCAAGATCAGTCTTTAGGTGTGCGAATGGATGATTTTCCCTTATTTGATTTTGAGCCGTTGTGGCTTAAGGAAGGGATAAAACCCTATTCCTAAGGAAAATTGGTTTCAGTGTTGAAACTATACACTGTAGCCAATCTAAGGAGAAATCATTGGAGACTATTGATTGGCAAGATAGATTTGCCAGAATTTTGGGGTTTTAATTTTGTAAAGAAATTTCATTTGTTTTGCAGGCCACATTTTATTCGTGAGGAGATCTCCATTTTGTATGCAAAGCAATGATGATTTGAAATAAAGAATATTATAGTGAGGACTGTGGTTTTCATTGATCCAGGAGACGAGTTCAACAGAGCAAACGGTTTTATCTTAGGAATCGATTATAATAATGAAGGATTTATAAATTGTGAGTACAACATCATTAGTGCAAGCAAGGCCAAGCCTATTAATGTTTGGATGTTAAATCTGTCATATGATAGAGGCTAAGGTGCCATATTTTGAAGGAGGCATCCCTTGTCATCTAGGAGATCGATTTGTTAAAAGGGAAACTTCTGTAATGGAAGGAGAATCACTCTTGGGTAGCAAATCTCTCTCTGGGAGAAGACTTACTAAATAGCAGGATTCTCTGTCTTAAAACTACAGCCACCTTGTGCCATAGCCAGGCCAAGACAAATATATGTTTATATAGCCAATATTCACATAACCTACCAAGCCGAGTTGCTTTGTTTGCTAGGCAGTCGAATGGGTTATCATTGGCAACAGTGTAATAAAGAAAGTTAAGGGAATTGGAGTCAGAATACCTCAGCTTTGAGGGGCAAATCTTCTTGTGCAGAGACAGCAATCAAACCCAGCAATTCCTATTTTCTACAGGCAAACACTCTCAGGTGTCCATGATATTTTGTAACCAGATTAGACATGAGAATCTTTCCTTCAGTTTTAATCAAATAGGTGCTGAGTTGCAGTTACTTTATTTACTGTGCAAATGATCCTGAGGGTTTCTACTTAATTTGCATGCTAAGTATTTGTCAAAATAATGTTGGCCCTTTATCTACAGGAAAACTATTTGAATAATCTATTTGTCCAAATGGCTGTTCATAAAACTCTTTGACGAAATGTTTCAATGAGTTAATGGACACTGTAGTGGTTGGTTGTATGTTAGGTGTTTGACAGAAGGCTTCAATGAGCATTTTGATTATTGCACAAGTTTAATTTGGCACATTTGGAAATTATTCTATTGGCTGATTGGGCAATCCCAAGAAAAGCACATTACACACCATTCAGTTTCCAAGAGATGACATACTAATGAATAAGATTTATATACAACAGGAAAGATCTCATAATGACAATAAGCAGTAGTCTTAACTCTTAATGCAACTAAGTCCCAGCAACAAATATAGGTTTTAGCACAAAACAAAGATGATATTGATGGGAATATAAAGGATAAGGACAAGGACGATATTGATGGGAGTATAAAGAAATAGATGTTCCCATGAAGATGAATATAGAGACCGACATACATTTCCTTGTTCCTCAATAATGTTTTTATCAATGCAAAATATGTGGTGAAATAGTTCCATAAGGTTCAAAGTGCACCAGAAATCAAAATATAGAAAGCGAAAGCATGAAAGGTGCAAAAAATCAATTTCCCTGAACAGTGTCGCAAATGCTAACACACTATGGTCATTGACGCATCCAAACCTTTTTCTGGAATTTTCTACCCGTCTTCTTTGTTTGAAAAACGAGAAATGCTTTTATATTTGAATGGTTTGGCAATTGTTTGAATGCTTACAAATAACAACTTTGTCAGTGACAATATTTACATGGGAACATTGTCCTCTCTTTCCTTAGCATAAAGTGTTACTAATATTGCTCACATTAAAGCTATTTATGCAGATTCATATTTAAAGTTGCTGTTATGCATGCCCACATTAATGTCCCTCACTCCAGATATCTTTTGTAACTCCACCTAAATTTAGTGTTTAATAACTCCTACTCAAGTCTTGCTCATCAAGGATTGTAACTTTTTTTTTCTCTAGAAAAAAGATGGGAGAAGTGATAATAAAAATGACTTGGAGCATTTGAGTACATGCTTTTTGGAAGCGTGTTATTACAAGTAGTATGGAACAGACCATTTGGGTCAAGAGCAGCATCCATGCGGCCATGGATTTGCCCTGAATTGGTGCCCATACCTTCACAGGATGGTTTCAGACTTTGTGTGCTGAGGATTTAGCACATTCAGGTCCTGTTACTAGTAGCTAATGTCGTTCTTCTCTTGCTGTTAGTGCTGTAGAATCTGCTATCATCTACTAATGGAAACTTGCTGAAATTTTCTGTTGTTAGCACTGAATCTGCTGTTGCTAGTACAATTATTACTGATGTTTTTGTTTATGTTGTTGCTGCTGTTAGCGTTTATCAGTTTAAAGATTTATTAACAAGCTAAAAAAGAAGATTCCAAGTTTCTGGTCCATTAACAGAAACAGTCAACTTTTACTGATAGCTTAAAATTTTCTCAAGAATTATCAAACAAATATAGTTAAAGAAAATGCTATTATTCTATGTGAATAAAGATTTCTTTTTGGTTGGATCGCTTTATCTTTGGTGACAGATATTCACACAATGTACAAGTCACGTGTTAATAAAAAAAATTGGTTAGATCACTGTATTTTTTATGCAAGATATGCACACAATGTACAAGTCATTCTACCATCTTGACCAAATAATGTTTTTGAAAAGCTGAAAACCCTGCGACTATAGCTACACTTCTTCCTTTGGCAACAAGCAATATCAACTTATTTGAAGGTATTATAATTTCTAGATCTAGAAACTGATTTTCATGATCTTCAAGAAAAATATCCTTTGGTGCTACAGAATGGAAAGCTAAATGCAAATTCCTAACAAGTTTATCTTACATTCCAGAAGGTGTGAGCTTATTCCAGTGTATTCTTGCTCCCCAGATAACCATGACAGATGTTCTGTCCGTGCCTTTTCTCCAAACTTGTGCAAGGCCCGTAAAGCTCTGCCCTCCAAACTGCGCGAATTATAGTTCGGATGAGTTTGCCAACTTGTTGGCATCCTTCCTGCTTCAGGATGCCCACTAAAATGCATAGATGGCATGTCAGGAGGCCTAGAAGCATCATCAACATTAGATATTGTTCCTCCATCAATTAGCATTTTGTATCCACTCTTGTGCAGCAAAATCAACCGAAGAAATGCCCTACAGTAAAATCCCATGTGTGTGATGAGAAAAAACAGAAAAGACAGGAATTGAGCTCTGACCTTGAAAAAACAACGCTTGCCAAGGATTCAGGAGCAAGAAAATAGTTGCATAAGTAAAGGATATGATATAACTGCAGTTTCAGGTCCCACAAGACAAGGAAAGAAAAATTTACTCAACCACATAGTCCAAAAACTCATATCTAATGTGAAAGACGATATGCTTACTTAACAGCCTCCGTGCCAGCAACAAAAGACCATTTCTCATCTTTTCCAACGTAATGCTCTGCCGCAACCTCAATTAAAACCTCCACCTCTTTAACTGCGGATATACACAACGACCAAGGAAATCTTGAATCTTGACCAAAAGATGGACTCTGAAAATGGCCTTGCAGATTCTGACCCACGTTTCTCGAAGGTCCAGGTGGATTCTCTATAATATGTTGATTAAAGGCCGCAATTAAACCCACTAAAGCGGCAACTGCAAAAAAAAAAACAAAGCGACTCTAAACATGCAATCCGAGTGATTGGCATGGTCAAGTAATTCATATAAGATACTTTTTTCGTCAACATAAACTAGTGTAAATTCAAGTAATCTGCTTAAAACCTGACTTTGAGCTACATTCTGATTCGGAGAATTCATTTGAATTTAGGGCCCTTTCACAGAAGCCAATTAATTAAGGCTCGTCACCTCTTGCTTCCAACCTCTGGAGGCTCCAGTCAAAAAAGACACCATGAACAAATCTCCAATACCAGGTCAGTCAGGTAGAAAAGACAGAACATACAATTCGTAGACAGCAGGAATCTAATCACCCACTTCTTCTTGGTCTTGGATGTTAGGACTCAGGAGAACTGAAAGATGACAGCATTTTTGGTTTAGGACTTCTTCCTTAATGCCGTTTGGACCCTCGCCCATTTTGTTCTTTTGGGCTTTTCTATTATTTGATTGCATCTCTTTTGATACTCACTTTGTACTTTTCCATTGTGATTTTCACTGAAGATATTTTGGCACTTTTAATGTTCAGTCGTTTTTGTACTTTTCAAAGGCCCATTGACCAGATACAGCCACGAGCAGACATTAATATTTAACTTAAATTAAATTAAGGTGTGCATAGGAGCTTTCTTCTTTTTCAATTTTCTCTGGAGATGTTTTGGCGCTTCAAATCTTCAGTCATTTTTGTATTTTTCTGGCCAAGTACAGTCACTAGCAGACATTAATATTGAACTCAAATTAGATTAAGGTATGTATAATAGCTTTTTTAGCGTTCTGTTGGAATTTCTCTTTTAGGCAAAATTTTGAGAAATTGCATTAAATTGCATTAAATTAGCTTGAAATGATGTCCAAATGAAGTTTGAGTCTCTCCTTTTTATATCCATCAATGATGGGTGGTGACACATCTTTTGGGGTTTTCTGGCCGACCTTGACAATTTGCAAGTGTGAGAAATAAATTCAAAATCCAACTTATGCTCATCCAAACAAGATGATCTTTAGATCAATCTTGCACCTCTCCAAAAGAGGAATCCAACAAAAATATCATCTCTATCATATGAGCAGTGCAAAGTGGAGTTTGGCCCTAATTGCCAAATTTAACATGATGGTCAAAGATTATAAAAGGGAGCTCAAGATCAGTCTTTAGGTGTGCGAATGGATGATTTTCCCTTATTTGATTTTGAGCCGTTGTGGCTTAAGGAAGGGATAAAACCCTATTCCTAAGGAAAATTGGTTTCAGTATTGAAACTATACACTGTAGCCAATCTAAGGAGAAATCATTGGAGACTATTGATTGGCAAGATAGATTTGCCAGAATTTTGGGGTTTTAATTTTGTAAAGAAATTTCATTTGTTTTGCAGGCCACATTTTATTCATGAGGAGATCTCCATTTTGTATGCAAAGCAATGCTGATTTGAAATAAAGAATATTATAGTGAGGACTGCGGTTTTCATTGATCCAGGAGACGAGTTCAACAGAGCAAACGGTTTTATCTTAGGGATCGATTATAATAATGAAGGATTTATAAATTGTGAGTACAACATCATTAGTGCAAGCAAGGCCAAGCCTATTAATGTTTGGATGTTAAATCTGTCATATGATAGAGGCTAAGGTGCCATATTTTGAAGGAGGCATCCCTTGTCATCTAGGAGATCGATTTGTTAAAAGGGAAACTTCTGTAATGGAAGGAGAATCACTCTTGGGTAGCAAATCTCTCTCTGGGAGAAGACTTACTAAATAGCAGGATTCTCTGTCTTAAAACTACAGCCACCTTGTGCCATAGCCAGGCCAAGACAAATATATGTTTAAATAGCCAATATTCACATAACCTACCAAGCCGAGTTGCTTTGTTTGCTAGGCAGTCGAATGGGTTATCATTGTCAACAGTGTAATAAAGAAAGTTAAGGGAATTGGAGTCAGAATACCTCAGCTTTGAGGGCCAAATCTTCTTGTGCAGAGACAGCAATCAAACCCAGCAATTCCTATTTTCTACAGGCAAACACTCTCAGGTGTCCATGATATTTTGTAACCAGATTAGACATGAGAATCTTTCCTTCAGTTTTAATCAAATAGGTGCTGAGTTGCAGTTACTTTATTTACTGTGCAAATGATCCTGAGGGTTTCTACTTAATTTGCATGCTAAGTATTTGTCAAAATAATGTTGGCCCTTTATCTACAGGAAAACTATTTGAATAATCTATTTGTCCAAATGGCTGTTCATAAAACTCTTTGACGAAATGTTTCAATGAGTTAATGGACACTGTAGTGGTTGGTTGTATGTTAGGTGTTTGACAGAAGGCTTCAATGAGCATTTTGATTATTGCACAAGTTTAATTTGGCACATTTAGAAATTATTCTATTGGCTGATTGGGCAATCCCAAGAAAAGCACATTACACACCATTCAGTTTCCAAGAGATGACATACTAATGAATAAGATTTATATACAACAGGAAAGATCTCATAATGACAATAAGCAGTAGTCTTAACTCTTAATGCAACTAAGTCCCAGCAACAAATATAGGTTTTAGCACAAAACAAAGATGATATTGATGGGAATATAAAGGATAAGGACAAGGACGATATTGATGGGAGTATAAAGAAATAGATGTTCCCATGAAGATGAATATAGAGACCGACATACATTTCCTTGTTCCTCAATAATGTTTTTATCAATGCAAAATATGTGGTGAAATAGTTCCATAAGGTTCAAAGTGCACCAGAAATCAAAATATAGAAAGCGAAAGCATGAAAGGTGCAAAAAATCAATTTCCCTGAACAGTGTCGCAAATGCTAACACACTACGGTCATTGACGCATCCAAACCTTTTTCTGGAATTTTCTACCCGTCTTCTTTGTTTGAAAAACGAGAAATGCTTTTATATTTGAATGGTTTGGCAATTGTTTGAATGCTTACAAATAACAACTTTGTCAGTGACAATATTTACATGGGAACATTGTCCTCTCTTTCCTTAGCATAAAGAGTTACTAATATTGCTCACATTAAAGCTATTTATGCAGATTCATATTTAAAGTTGCTGTTATGCATGCCCACATTAATGTCCCTCACTCCAGATATCTTTTGTAACTCCACCTAAATTTAGTGTTTAATAACTCCTACTCAAGTCTTGCTCATCAAGGATTGTAACTTTTTTTTTCTCTAGAAAAAAGATGGGAGAAGTGATAATAAAAATGACTTGGAGCATTTGAGTACATGCTTTTTGGAAGCGTGTTATTACAAGTAGTATGGAACAGACCATTTGGGTCAAGAGCAGCATCCATGCGGCCATGGATTTGCCCTGAATTGGTGCCCATACCTTCCCAGGATGGTTTCAGACTTTGTGTGCTGAGGATTTAGCACATTCAGGTCCTGTTACTAGTAGCTAATGTCGTTCTTCTCTTGCTGTTAGTGCTGTAGAATCTGCTATCATCTACTAATGGAAACTTGCTGAAATTTTCTGTTGTTAGCACTGAATCTGCTGTTGCTAGTACAATTATTACTGATGTTTTTGTTTATGTTGTTGCTGCTGTTAGCGTTTATCAGTTTAAAGATTTATTAACAAGCTAAAAAAGAAGATTCCAGCAAGGTGTTCAAACTTCAATTAAAATCAGCTCCCGGCAGGTGTTCAAACTTAGTTTGACTTACCCTTCAGACAATTGATTAACAGATTGTAGAGCAAAAACCCAAATCAATGAAGAATCTGATCATCAAATCCGGCATATGATTATATAACAGTGGGAAACAAAGTGACCTTCAGTCAATACAATCAGTTAAAATAAAATTAAATACTATGAAATACCGGCTTCAGGTCCAATCTCAGAGGCCGAAAACCTTTCAGGAAGGAACCAAGTCATAGTCTGCAAAAACATGGTTGAGAATCCACAGATTATTATATTTGCGGTGGATGCCCTAAACGCATTTCCGGGAAGAGTGTGCACAATAAATAAACCCATCAAAATGCAAAATTTTAAAAACAATACCAACAATATAAACCGAGAATAGCAAACAAATTCAATGAACAGACATCAATTGATGTCCAAAAGTAATCAGAGATCGATCAGTATTCTGTAAAATATCAGAGTGAGCACTTGCCTGGGCAAAGCTTTCTATCGACGATACGAAGTCCCGATTGGCTCTGACCCATTGCTTGTATGCCTCCATCACCACTATTGCCCACTCGACTCAATCACTGGCACTTCCAGGTTTATGTGTTTATTTAGATTTAAGAATTTGATTTAAAACCAAGCAAACGCTGCCATCCAAGCCATCGTAACGACTTTCAAGATTCGATGGCTGCTTACTCCTGAAGTCGGACTTAGAAGACGATACTGAATTTAGGAGAGCGTTTGGATGGTTTTAATTGCTCAAATGAAAGTTTCGCTTCATATTTGTGATTTCGTAGCCATCTAAAAGAGTTTGGGAAAATTAGTGTAGTTTTAATGTTTCTAATATGTGAGTTTAAAATTTATGGTTATTTAAAATTTTCTTGTAAAAATTATGAGATTATAATTTATTGTTAAATAAGTTTGAAATTGGAAAAATAAAATAAAAATTAGGTTAGTGTTATTGTGATTTTAATAATTAAAATAAAAATAAAAAATACATATATATTGGAGTTAATATTTTCTGGAGAGTAAAGGGTTTTATTGCTTAATTATGTATAAATTTTGGTATAAAATAGGATGGTGAAAATGATAGAGGAGAAAGTTATGGGAATATGTTACCATCAGTACAGGATCGTTGGAGGGTTGGATTAGCTCATCATCAATTTGAATATATGGATTGAGCACCTTGAAAAACCTATCAAGCTTGTGATTTAAATAAAAAAATTTAGAGAAATTAAACCAAAAATATGCACTAGAAAAACTTCTAAAAAAATTTCATTAAAAACAACTTAACTCTGTTAAAATATTATTTCATTAACATATGATCATTAACTATGAATTATAAAAATATATATTATTAATGATGATTAACTTATAAATTATAGAAATATATATTAAAATATCATTTCATTTTATTATATGAACATTAATCTATAAAAACATATGTTAATGGTTTAAATTTAATTTGAAATATAATAAAATATTTAAAATTTTAAATAAAATGTATACTCATTATTAAAATTCATTTTTTAATAAAAAAATATTTAAAAAATTTGAATATTCAAAAAAATTTGTAGTAAATTTTAACCTTTTGTATTTGTATTCTTAAGTATATTAATAGTTTAAATTAATTTTTTTAATGTATAGATATTTGAAAATTTCGAATGCTTAAAAGACAGGTGAAATGAATTTTAGTTAATATTTGACGAATTTAAAGTAAAGTTTTATATTGTAAGTAATTTTAAAAATAAGTTTGTTATTTTTAATTGGTAATATATGGATGTGTTTGGAGTAGGGGATTTAATATTTGAAATTTATTTAAAATAATAATATTTTTCAAGTCCCGGCTGTGGGTGATTAAGGGCGTCCGGAAGGATGGCATGCCACGGGAGAGCACGTGGCCAAGCGAACGGCTGCATTTACTCCCCGCAGCCATGATATCTGTGAATTTACACCACCCCATACAGCATTTAAACTGGTGGGATCGCCGAGGATACGATCCTCCCTACATGAATGCCCGTCTTTGCGCCATGTTCATTCGGCTATTCAACTCCCCTCTCCGTCTGGTTGCTTGGCAGGTTAATTCCCCTATCCATCTGGTCTGTAACACCCTCCGGCGCTTCATGACTCGGCAGGTTAAGCCTCTCAATTTCAGATGCCCTGTGGAGGCCTCCTCCCACAGCTTCCGCACTCAGGTTGGCCGACGTTGTCCGCTCACCTGCTGCTTCGATCTTTCTCCTGGCCTGCATATCACCCACAATCCTTTCTGCTCTGGTTTGGTCGCCACCTCGTCTGAACTCTGGGATACGCTGCCTCCTCGCCTCTTGTCTGGTCCTAGTCTCGACCATTGCCCCACCATGCCTAGACTGCGGCATAGGCTTCGATGCCGTCGGGGTAATGTGCGAGCTTCCTCTGCCAGAAGATGGCGCTCTCCTTCTAGCTCCTCGGAGTCGTCTTCTTCTGCAGACAGTATCGAAAGGCCTCGAGCGAGGCGCCACTCCAACCCTGTGCTCAGCCGCAGATCCCCTGCCTCGCGCAGACCCCGCCCCGGTTCTTCCAGGTCTCCTGCTGTCTCCCGCCCTGTCGCGCCCCTTCACAGTCCTTCGACCGCCATTTTCCACTATCAAAGCAATACCAACAAGCCTCTGATCATCGCCACGGTCACTGTCTCTTTCAAAGAGGTAGCTGAGACCATTCCCGCCCCTCCGTCTTCTTCCCTTCCGAATGAGCCTGCGTCCTCTCCCTCTCTGCTCTTCACTCTCCATACAGGTATTGATGCGGCGCGCAAGGGAGGAGAAGGCTGTTCCACCAACCCTCAGGCTGAAGGTTCTCGCGAGGGCGTTCAAGATGCTGAGCCAGCTGCAATTCCGAGCAACCCGACCCACACAGATGAAAGCGCAGGATGGTGCAGGATAGAAGAAGAACAGCCTTCAGGCGACTACGGCCTCTAGTTGATCTGCAAATCCATGTAATCCTGCTAGGACTCTTTGATTTTTTGGCATATACTGTTGCTTTAGTTCTCAGGCACAAACATAGAATGAGTCGGTTTCCCCTCGTGGGCGACTCTGTTTTTTTGTTTATCACTAATATGCTAAAGTTGGTTTCCTCGGAAGAGGCAGCTCTCAAACAATGCTCGAGCTGGTTTCCCGCACAGGGCAGCTCAATTTTTGATATTTTGCTGACAGTATGCCTGTTGCAGGCCAGGACCGCTTTGTACCATATGTTCATATAATAGATTTAGACTTACTTAGAAAAAAAAAAAAAATTTCAAGTATTATATTAAAAAATAATAAAATATGATGTTTTTTTATTTTAAAAAAATAACTAATAAGTTTGAATTTATTAGTGTGGAGAAAAATCAAATTTTATAAGGCGAAAATCTTTTTTAGAATGTAAAATTTGAAAAAAGTTTTGTAATTCTAGAGTTTTGATCTCACTAGATAGAACTAGGGTTCAAGTTTAAGATATCTTTCTCATATGTGTCAATTTATTATTATGTTAGTTTGTGAGATATAACATCTGTGATTTTGGTTTATTTCATCCATACGGTTAAAAAAATTTCTATTTACAGTTAAACTTTGGTTTTGAATTTTTTTTTCGTTGAAATCGGCTTGTTGCCCCACCAAGGCTTCAGTTTTTTAGGACCGACATTATTCAGCCATCCTCGAGTGCCTTATTTGTCTTGTTCATGTGGCAGTGTTAGGTGGTGGGTGTGCTATTATTCTGGCCACATGAAAAGTTAATTTGGAGGTCTATCATTCATTTGATATTATGGTGGAAACTTGAAAAGCGCTCAGCGGATGAATGTTAAAGGCAAAAGGCTTATTTGTCATAGGCCTAACACACTGAGAGGCAGAATGGGCCTTTTACAATTCCTATTTTTAAATAAAAAATATTAGATGTATGGGTGAGATTTAGTTAAGGAAAAAACATATTCTTCTCATGGTTATAGATTGAGAGTTGAAGCCCACGGGGCTTTGGTTCGACGATGAAGGGTGCACTATTAAGGCACTCCATGCGATAGGTCACCAGTTCCAATCCCCCCGTGGGTGCTGACTTACAAACAAAAAAAATAGATTGAGAGTTGAGATTGTTGTTAGCAATGCCCAAAATGTAGTTGACAATGTTTGACTAAATGTCCATCCATCCATTTCGATTTTTAGGAAACATACTGTAGAAACAAAAATTGTTTCAATTCAATTTTTGATGGATGCTTGATTTGATGGCTTGATCACAAATTCCTTTATTCCACTCCTTCACACAAGTGTGATTATTATCAGGAAGATGAATAGAGTCGTGCCAACTCAACTCAAGATGGTCCTAGTAATGCTGTCATTACTCAGGAAATCAACCTGCAACTAGAAAGATAATGTTTTTAGCAAGGGTGGTGTCTTTGTTATTGTTATCCTCTTGTATGTCGGTTGTGATGGCAGACTATCTCTATGTTTCATTGAAGTATTGAATGGCAAAAAGAAGAAGAGTGGACTTCTCAGCAAGAACGCAGGGAGGGTGAGTGGGCAGTATGCCTCAAGAGATTCTAGATCGATGACAGGTGCTTAATTATTTCTTTTTCATTTTGAGACTCAATAAGCTTACTAGAAGAACCAATACTTGCAATAGAAGTTTTACATTTCTTCCCATGGTTGTGATTTTGGTTTCATCACTCGAATCAGATCCTAGATGTTGTTGAGTTGTTGCAACAGTTTTTTGTTTCCCCTTGTTATTGAATTTCTTTGGTCTCATTTCTAGATGTAGTTTCCAACAATGGTCTTCATCATGGCATTTTGTTAAACAATGTTTATAGGTAAATTTCTTTCCCTCATTCTTAACTGTAGCATTCTTTTTGCCTTTGCCTTTAAACTTCCCCTTTCCTTTGTCTCCATATTTTGATTGTTTCTTGTCAGTCTCTTAAGGAACATTCTTGCCTCTTGCTCCTAAATAAGTTTCTTGAACACATACTTCATCTAGATTGGTGGGATTAAACGTAAGAATTGTATGCCTCAAATAACTATGTAATCCACCTATGTATTTAAGGAGAGTGTCTTGTGAGGACAAATCCACACTCGAGATTAAAGCTCTTCTTCTAAATTATTATGTTTAATTTTGAACACCATGACCTTTAACTTGTCTACAAATGTTCCAATCCATAATTGTTTTTTGCATATAAGCTAATGTTAGTTTATGTTGTTGAAAATGCAACAAAAAATTCCTACTTTAACTTTCTCTTGAATTAAATTAGGAGAAAATTGAAATTCCACATCACAAGACAACTTGAATGAGTTAATTGAGTTGTTATCACTCGGTTAGCTTAGTTAATTCGAGTTGAGGGCTTAACTTGAGTTGTGTAGAGTGATTCCTAAATTTTAGGAGCCTAGGTTGAGTTTAATTTCAGTTGTAACAATTTAATTCAGTTAAATTGAGTTAAGGTCAATTAAACTAGTTCCAACTGTGGAGGAACTAGTAGGAGGTCTAGCAGTGGGGTGCAACTTCAATGTTCAACCAGTTAAATGATCAATTAGTTAATAATTAACTCATGCATGCATGAAATTCGAATTACCCAGTTGAGATTGGAGCTCAAGGGCAGTGTATTGTCAGTTGTATAATTATCCAAGTTGTACAAGTGGTGCATGCAATCGGAGAAGGGCCTATAGGGGTTATGCAGTTCTAGATGGGGATTTCCATGACTAATAGGGGCCTAATTCCTTGAGAAACAATGCAAGGAAATAGAAGCTTAGAGTTGTACCTATTTCTCGTAGGCAGTTCTTGGCTGCAAAAACTATGCCGAGAAACCAACTCAACTAGCCTTTAGGTTCAATATGGCCCTTGAACCAGAGGGGACTCCCTCAATAGTTACGAGACCTTGTTTAATGATGTTCATTGTCACTGGACAGAAGCCTATGAAGCACAATGGCCAAATTTATTATTTAATTTGGGTGGTTGTTGATGATAGTCCAATCCCTGTTCATGAATAAATCCCTCTCTTACAGAGTCCTTGGTCAAAGTGTCAGCATTCCAGCCTGACAGAATAACTGTAGAAATTTGAATAACTGTTAAATTATTCACCGAGATTATCCTGATCACACACTATTTGAGCTTCATGCATAATACATAACCTCTTCTACTATTGATCATTAATTGCGGAAATATAAACAATCGCATGCACACATCAAAACCATAATCAGTCACACATATAAACATAGTATTTATGGGAAAGCTTAAAGCTGAAAACCCCCAACTATCTGTATATTATAATGATAGAGATCATGTAACAATCATTGTACAAACTCCTCACAAGCTTTCAGTACAATCTCCAATTGTTACACACTACACAAGCTCGTATCTAACAAAACACATGCTCCAATCAAGCCCCCCGTTAGCCTCGCTCATCGCGCAATCCAAGATGAATAATGGCCCCGATCGAGTTCGAATCCCACTGTCTTGTACGGCGCAATCCTCATTGGCAATCTCAATCAATGTGTGTGCAAATCTCATGCACAGCCATAGTCACAACTGATAGTAGACTCACCCTTTCACCCACCTCTAACACTGGTCTCCACTGAACTGTCCATGCATTGCAGTTAACTGATGTGTTCTTTAGTTGATTTATGAGCTAATAATTAGTGAATTAATTAATAATTAATTCACACCACTCATCACTAGTGTATTTATCAGTTAGACTAAATACAACTAGTTCAACTAAGTTAAACCGAACACAACTCCACCAACTGTCTCATCAACTCCACCAAACTCTGCCACATGAGTTCTAACTGAAGTCAACCATGCAATAGCTCAACTAACCCCTAGGAATAGCATAATTCCTTATGTCAGCTGCATGTGCCACATCCTAGCATCAAACTGAAGTGCCTCAAGAGAATAAGATAATGTTTAGAGTCCAAATATTATTAAGAGCTAATAATATTCGACATATCTATTTTTAGACTAGCAATCTAAAAATAGATTCTGCCCAATATGTCTAAAAATATAAGTCCATCTATTTTTTCCGACTTGACCAACCATCCACAAATAGCATCCTACAACTCATAGAACATGATCCATATGTCTAAAAATAGGCATAGTCTAAAAATATACTTTGCGCCAAAAATAGCCTGCGGGCCCACTTAGTGAAGGCGACTTATTTCCACTAAGCTCATCATCTTGTTACAATCTCAACACTCCCTCTCAACAAGATAAGGATTATCTGCCACCCCTATCCTGCCTTTGTGGTATTCGAATTTGCTCTTGGTGAGCGCCTTCGTCAAGATATCAACATCTGATCCTCGTAGGAATGTATGAAAGCCAACGTGATCTTCATTGCACACAATCTACGATATGATGATACAGGATGTCAATGTGTTTAGATCTATCATGAAATACTAGATTAGCAGAGAGTTTGATGCAACTCACGATTATCACAATAAATCACGGTAGGCTCTAAGTGTGAACCGAACAGCTTGAGCCAGGGATCTTCCTCATCCATATAGCCTCGTATGTAACCAAACTCTGCCATATACTCGGCCTCTGGCCGGGCGAGTGCCACGGATCTCTGCTCTGTTGTACCAAGAAAAAAGTTGTGGGCCCCCCAATGAAAATCCCTCCGAGGATGTGATGTGCTCTTTACTGTCCAACTGGCTCCCTACCCAATCTGCATCCATGAAGCCACACAGCTTCACCTCATCCGACTGTCTGTACCACAATCCATATCCCGATGTGCCTCTGAGATAACGCAATACATGCTTCCCCACCTTCCAAAAGAGCTTGGTAGGCTTAACCATAGCTTGTGAAATTTGGTTAACTGCATAGCATATATCGGGTCGTGTATTGACCAGATACATAAGCGACCCCACCAACTGTCGATAAACAGTGGCATCCACTACCTCCGCTGAAGTAGCATCCTCCTTCCTCAAACCACCAGGAAGAGGAGTGTCAACAGGCTTGCAGCCTTGCATGTTGAACCTCTCCAGAATCTCCCGGGCATACTTGCCCTGAGAAACAAACAGTCCTCCGCTGCGCTGCCAAATCTCCAATCCCAGGAAATAATGAAGGAAGCCCAGGTCCTTCATCTCAAACTCTCGTGCAAGATCCTCCTTGCATGAAAGTATCAACTGCTCGTCGCCAGTCAAAATCAGATCATCTACATACAGTACGATGATCAACAGCTTCCCCTCCACCACAATCTGGTACAGGTTTGGATCCGCCTCACTCTTGGAGAATCCGAGCCCGGTGAAGTAGCTGTCTATCCGAGTGTACCAAGCACGAGGTGCTTGCTTCAGCCCGTACAGTGCTCTCTTGAGTCGGCACACATGCGACTCACTGCTGAAGATCTCAAAACCTTCAGGCTGCTCTATGTGCACCTCCTCCTCAATAACTCCATTGAGGAACGCAGTCTTCACATCCATCTGATGAATGTGCCACCCCATCTGCGCTGAGAGAGCAAGGATCGTCCGTATGGAAGAGTACCTTGCGACAGGTGCAAAGGTCTCCTCATAGTCAATCCCCTCGATCTGTGAAAGGCCACGGGCGACAAATCTCGCCTTGTACTTCTCCACACTCCCGTCGGTACTTTGCTTCACTTTGTAGATCCATCGCGAACCCACCACTTGATTTCCCTTCCGGCCTTGGGACAATCTCCCATGCCTTTGTTTACGACAATTGAATCATACTCTTCCACCATGGCATCTACCCATGCGGGATCCTCCACAGCTTCCTTGAAAGAGGATGGCTCTGTCACGATACACTTGCTCATAAGAGCCATGTATCCAGTGTACCGATCAGGTGACTGTCTCTGTCTGCATAGTGATGTAGGTGCTCCTACAACCTTCTCTGCATCTTGAGCCAGTCGCTCAGCTTCTGTAGTGCGATTCCGCCCTCTGATGGTTGGCGCTGCATGAGTGGTCTCTTCCACTCCATGACTTGTGGTTGATCCACATCCTGAGACTCATCCTTAGGAACTAATAGCTCCTCATCTGCATGCAAGTGTGGCTCCCTCTCAAGCGAACACTTCATGGCTTTCTCCTCCTGAAATTTGATATCCTGTCGCACAACAATCTTGCGGCGTAAACTAAATACACGATAACTGTAGAGGCGCTATTAGTGTACCCCACAAATATCCCAACCTGCGCGATCGGCTCGGCTTCTTCTGGCATCCTTCGTCACATGAATGTAAACAGGTGAACCAAAATCCTCAAATGGGAAATATCAGGCCTCTTACCAGAAAACGCCTCCTCGGGTGTACTCATGCCAAGTATCCTGTGAGGACAACGGTTCTGCACATATATTGCAGTATTGCATGTCTCCGCCCACAAGTGTATGGGTAGGCCCTGATCATGCAACATCGCCGGTGCAGCACCCACGATCGTTTTGTTCTTCCGCTCAGCAACCCCGTTCTGCTGTGGGTTATGAGGTGTTATGAGCTCTCTTCGAATTCCTTCTGTGCTGCAAAATTCCTTGAATTCGCCAGAGATGAATTCACCACCATTGTCGCTCCCTAGAGCCTTCACCTGATTCCTTGATTCTTTCTCAACTAGTGCCTTGAACTCACAGAACTTTGAGTATGTCTCGCTCTTCTTCTGCATGAAGAAGATCCAACACTTACGAGAAAAATCATCAACAAATATCACATAATACCTGTGCTTTGCTGTCGAAGCTACTGAGAAAGGTCCACACACGTGTGTGTGAATTCTCTCAAGGATCGTCATGGCGCAACTATCCTTCTCATGAAAGGTGGCTTTTCACAAATTTTCCCAAAGTACATCCCTTGCTGCAGTCGACAGCAGTACCCATAAGGCCCGATAGAAATACAATGTGCTTCAAAGCTCCATGGTGAAGGTGGCCCAATCTCCGGTGCCACAAATCGCCATCATCTCGGCTCACCACTCCTTCTGCCTTGCCTGCCATTGCTGCGCAACCATCTACCTATAATTGATAAAGGTTCTTAACTCGAACCCCTATCCTCCGAGTCTCACCAGTTGCCTTACTGCGCAGGAAAGCCTTTCCCTCGCTAAATACAACATCATATCCCTTGTCTTCTAACATCGCCACAGAGATAAGATTCTTCTTCAATCCTGGAACATGCATCACTTCCTTCAATACGAAGGGTTTACCAGACTCCCTCTCAAAGGAAATGGTACTAATAACGGTCGCACTATATCTACCATCATCGCCCATCTTGATGTGCACTCCAAGATCTTTCTCATCTAGATCAGTTAACAAATCTCGATCTCCTGTCATGTGAAAAGATGCACCACTGTCAAGAAACCACATTGAACCCATCACACTTGAGACCAAGCATGCGATCAGCGAAAAATCCAGCTCAAACTGTGAGGCTAAGGCCTCTCCAGCTGTAGATCCAACAGCCTAATTATTTTTCTTCTTCTTCGGGCAATTTGTGGCATAATGTCCGTGTTGGTGACAGTGAAAGCACTTCACCTTGGACATGTCCTGCTTCTTGCCTTTCACACCGGATTGAGAAGCTTTCTTGCTCTTCCCCTTCTTTGCTTTGGCAACCAAAGCACAATTTTCTTCATTTGAGTTCTTTGATGAAGATTCGTCCCATGTACTTTGCCTTATCTCCTCTTGCACAAGATCCGACCAAAGTCGCTCCCATCCTGGCAATTTCTCCCGACCATTGACAGAGTCCTGATAGGAATGCCAACTCTTTGGAAGCCGGGAGGCCAAGCTCACCAAGTCCTCATCATCACTTGATCCACCCCCACACTTCCAGCTCTGTCCACTGCATTGGGTGAACCGTAGAGGTACTTGGGCATACTATCGCCTTTCTCCATCTTTATGTTTCTGAGTTTATCCTTGAGTGCCAACTTCCTCTGGTCACTCTTGCTTTGGAATAAATCTGTAAAGGCTTTCCACATCAAGAATGGAGAAGCCTTACCATGAAGGCTAGATACTATGTGATCCTTCACGCCCTCCAAAAGAATCCTTCGACACTTTGCTGTCTTCTTTTGCCATGCGTCAAGTACGGCAACATCAATAGAAGTAGGCTTTGGGACTTCAGCATCTATGAACTCCTTCAATCCATTGTCATCCAGCATCGCCTCCATCCTGTCCTTCCATGCAATATAATTCGAGCTGCCCTCAAGGGCATACTCCAAACGCAATCCGTTGAAAGACATCTCAACTTCGACACCAAGAAAACACTACTGAAAATTCAAATTCCACTAGCACAAAACTCAACCGCTTCAATGTTTTGCAATTGCTCCAATGATCAATATCGCTCTGATACCATGTAGAAATTTGAATAACTGTTAAATTATTCACCGAGATTATCCTGATCACACACTATTTGAGCTTCATGCATAATACATAACCTCTTCTACTATTGATCATTAATTACGGAAATATAAACAATCGCATGCGCACATCAAAACCATAATCTATCACACATATAAACACAGTATTTATGGGAAAGCTTAAAGCTGAAAACCCCCAACTATCTGTATATTATAATGATAGAGATCATGTAACAATCATTGTACAAACTCCTCAAAAGCTCTCAGTACAATCTCCAATTATTACACACTACACAAGCTCAGATCTAACAAAACACATGCTCCAATCTGCTCCACACCGTAGCTTTTGCCTCTCTTTAACTTGATCCCAGAGATGAATAATGGCCTTCGGCGGGTTCGAATCCACCAGTGTACCTTTAACAATCCTCATTGGCATCTCCATCAATGTGTGGGTGAAGCTCATGCACCGATATAGTCTGGCGATAGTCACGATGTCTTTCACCTACCTCTTCCTTTGGTCTCCTTGGCTTGTTTATGCCTTTAAAGTTAATTGATGTATTATTTAGTTGATTAATGAGTTAATAATTAGTGAATTAATTAATAATTAATTCACACCACTCTCACTAGTGTATCAATCGGTTAGACTAGATACAACTAGCTCAACTATGTTTAACTGAGTTAAACTGAATACAACTCCACTAACTTCCTCAATCAACTCCACCAAACTCTGTCACATGAGTTCTAACTGAAGTATCCATGCAATAGCTCCACTTGACCCTCGGGAATAGCGTAATTCCTTCTGTCAGCTGCATGTGCCACTTATGTGCACTTAACTAAAGTGGTCCAAGAGAATAAGATAATGTTTAGAGTCCAAATATTATTAAGAGCTAATAATATTCGACATATCTATTTTTAGACTGGCAATCTAAAAATAGATTCTAAACTAATATGTCTAAAACTAAGTCCTTCTATTATTTTTCCGGCTCTGGTTTCATCTACAAATAGCATCCTGCAACTCATAGAACATGATCCATATGTCTAAAAATAGACTTTGCGCCAAAAATAGCCTGCGGGCCCACTTAGTGAAGGCGACTCCTTTCCACTAAGCTCATCATCTTGTTGCAATCTCAACAATAACATGATTTTTTTAAAGAATTTGACAAAAGAATATAAGTAGATTCTTAATAATTAAGCAATGACACTGAATTCTTAATTAATCAGGCAAATTTGGATGCGTGTAGAAGACTTCCACAGCCAAACAAAACATATTCAGGAGGATGACAGAAGGAAACAATTAAAAGATGTGGAGGATTTATCTTAGACAAACAGTCCAATAAAATAATCTCTTTAAGTGATTATAACTTTGCAAGGGATTTCAGACAAGTTGACACTCAACCTTATCTTACCCAGAATCTCCTATGCAACCTTGAACATGTGTAGACACATAGTATGAAAGTACTGGAAAAGCATACAAGAAACACAAATTTTGTCAAAAGCTAGAGCTTGAAATACTTCAATTAGGATTAAAGTTTTACAAAGCTGAAAGGTTTTGGCATCAAAAGCCAACCCCTGTTTATTACAAATGAAACAATATATTGACTAAATCTCTCCTAAATTGTTACAATAATTATGGAATAAAATCCTGAACAATAACTAAATAAAACAATATCTCTAATTTATTTGTTGTAATGTTGAATTGTTTGCAAGTATCGTGCATTGAAATCTGGAATTGGTTCACTAAATGTTGGAAATCTGCAAAATGATCCTCGATATGTTGATCTTCTGCTGCTAGGTGTCTTTTAAAATGTTGATATCTTCATGCCCTTGAAATCTAGAGATGTTGATTTTCAGCCATTTGTCTTTCAACTGATAATTTTGTGCCTTAAAATCTGGGGTTTGTGAAATTGTCCCTAAAGATCTGTCAATTGCTTGAATTGGCTAATTATTTTATGTCACTTTTTGACAATGCTTCACCACTGTTATAAAATGTTTTGGAAGAAAATATTTCATAAATGTTTTTCAAATATTTTGTAAATGAATTTCATATTTTTCTATTTTCATGAATTTCCTAAATGAAATTCTCAAAATCTCTCCTCAAATAATTACATCCCGTAAATCCATCCATTATTTGAAATTATGTCTTGTTTTGAAATCTTTAAATCCATGCCTTATTTTTCCTTCTCATGGATTTTAAAAACTATGTGTTGTTTTGTCTTCCCATGGATATCCAAAACCATGTGTTGTTTATCCATGTGTTTTTTTTTTTACTTTTCCTTTTACCCCTGTAAAATATTTGGATAAATATTTATCCAAATCTTATGTTCCTTCAAAATTTCCTTTCCTCCTTATCTCTCTAAAATTGTTGTTGGTTTTTCTCCCATGGTTTTGATTTTAAAAAAATTATTGTCAATTTCAAAGCTATGTGCATAATAAAGTTTTTGAAAATCAATTTGTTTTTTATCCTTTGTGCCAACATACAGGAAAATAAATGAACATAACTCTAGTTCAATTCTTTTTGTCAAATTCCATTCTTACTCAGCCTCCTTTTACTTTCACCTATAACCTCATTTCACACCTGTAAGCCTCCATTTTACCTTGGTCTTGTTCACCTCAGTCTCATTCTTACTTAGGGAGTTGTCTTTAGTGTGACTTTTCAGAGTTTTTTGTGTTCACCTGTAAGCCTCCATTTTACCTTGGTCTTGTTCACCTCAGTCTCATTCTTACTTAGGGAGTTGTCTTTAGTGTGACTTTTCAGAGTTTTTTGTGTCGAAATCCAGTGAAAAAAATTGAGGTGAAATATATATGGATTCAACACCCTAAAAAACCTCTAGGGCACTTCAATTGTGCAAGGTTGCCCATCAAACTCCTGTTTTCAATGAATTCCTACCGGATTTTAGAGAAATTAGACTGAAAAAGGCTTTAAAAAGTCACACTAAAGACAACTCGCTTACTTAACCTGACATTCGTAAAGTCATTTTGAAATATATGAAATTTCCTTCTAGCCACACTTTATAAATTGATAGCGGTAAAAAGCAGTAAATGTGAAACTGCTTTTCAAACCTCCCGAAATGTCCAAAAGGCAGGTTCCCCTGAAATCCATCAAGGGACACAATTTAATTTGACTTTATGGATGGTCCCCGAAATCCATTGAGAGACACCATTTAATTTGACTTTATGGATTTGACTTGTGACTTGACGTATATACTAGCAATTGCACCTGTGGTGTAAGGGAACGTCGAAAGGAGACGCAGTGTGAATGAGCGTTTAAGAAACACTGTTTGAGAACGACTTTTTTGAAGAATTTGATTTAAAGTTTGGATATTAAGATGAATCTTATTAGTCTTGACAAATTTTACAAATGCAATTTTTGCAAATAGGTTCCTGACAATGAGTAGTTTAAAGGCTTTCCCTATGGAACATATATTTTGGAATAGGGCATGTTGAATTATTTCCATGGTAAACAAGGCATAGGCAGAAAATAGGTTAGGAGAGGATGTTGGTTTGTAGGTATAAAAGGAAAGGAAATAGTAATGTCAAATAACCATATTTGTAAATTAGTTTTTGAAGTATGGTACTTGCAATTGTATATCTTGAATATTCCAAGTTTTTTTTTCAACTCATTGCTAATCATGTTTGACATGACACATGCACATGACAGTTTGAAATGTAAGCGTATAAGAAAATGGAATACATTGATTGGAATTGTCAATGGTACTAAGTAAACACTAAATAGTAGATACTGAAGCCTGAGATACCAAATTAAAATTGCCTAAGATTAGTAAAGAGTGACTTGCTAGTGCATATTTGTAATATTCGAAGCGTTTTTTTTTTTTTTGAAATTATTGTTAATCATATTTGAAATGATATATGCACATCACAATTTGAAACGTAAGCGTATACAGAAATAGAAAAACATTGATTGAAGTTGTAAATAGTACTAAGTAAATACTAAATAGTAGAGAGAGTAAGATTGAAATGGCTAGTTTGACTCAAACAATTAGAAAGTAATTTATTTTATTTTAAAAAGAGTGAAGGAAATGTACGAAATGTCTGCGGGAAAATCACATTAGAATAGATTAGGTTGACGCGTGTTGAACCAGCCAGTGTGAGGCATCATTAGAATAAAATGGGGCTAGTTTGACTCAAATAATAAAAATCATTCTATTTTATTTAAAAAAGAGTAAACCAAATGATCAAAGCTGATAAACTTAATTTTAAATTTTAATATTTATTTTAATAAAAAGAATAATTATTAATTTAATATTAGTAAAATGTAATTTATTTTATTTTATGTTATTTGTTTATTTATTTATTTATTGATGTATTTATTATTATTATTTTTTTCTATTTATTTATGTATTTTTTTTTTTTAAATAGTTTTTATTTTTCTTTTATATATTATATTTTTATTTGGAATTCTATCTTTATTTTATTTTGTTTGTTTTACATTTTTTTATTTATCTATTCATATTTTGCTGTATTCATTTATTTGTATTTTTTTTAAATTAATTTATTTATTTGTTTTTATATTTTTTTCTAATATTTTTTGTATGATAGCATTTAATTATTGAAAATAAAATAAATATATAAATTCAAACTTTAAGTATGATTTAGTTATTTTAACGTTTAATTTATTCGATAATAGGACAGAATAGGATAGACTCAAAAAAAGCATTTTGAAATTTTGGAATTAATTAAAATTACAAAAAATGTATTTAATATTATATATATATATATATATATATATATATATATATATATATATATGTATATATATATATATATATATATATATATATATATATATATATATATATATATATATATATATATATATATATATATATATATATATATATATATATAGCAGAAAAATAGGATTGGAGGTTAAAGAGCAGATGGTGTATTTGAGAGAAATCCTTTTTACCAGCACAGCAAAATCAACCATGGTTTGGCTCAAAAATACTTAGGAAGCACTTATATGCGCTCATCAAGAGATTAAATTAAAATGCCATGTCTGACATAATCGTAGATTTTGTAAATAATGGTTTAAACCAAACCATTTTGCGGGGGCAATATCTCTCATAAGTTCTGTTTAGTTTGCGATGCCGCAAGACCATTGGATTTGAGCCGGATGATCCAAGTCGTTGATTCAACTTCAATATTATATGCGTTTGCTTCCCTACGCGATTGTGAGCCACAATTCCCCACTGTTTCGAATCTTTGCGACTGCAAAATGCTACCATCTCCAGGAATTTCGCCTCGGCACATATTGCCCTCGCCCTCGCCCTCACCTGCGCCTTCGCCCTCAAGTTTTAGCAAACCCTCTGATGATGGAAAAAGGGCTTTGCTCATGGGGCCTCCGGCTCCCAAGAAGAGGAAAAATCCCGAAACTGTATTAGATGAAGACACATACGTTGCAGCTCTTGAAAAGATCATTGAAAGGGATTTTTTCCCCGATTTGCCTAAGCTTCACGATCGCCTGGATTGGCTTGAAGCCGTCCGCAGCGGCGATCCATTACAAATCTGTGATGCCCAATTGAAGATTATTGAAAGGAGGCGAGGAAGGGTCGGCTAGGATTGAGCCCTTGTCACGCCAACATCGTCGGTTGTGGATCCCTTTGGAACTCCTGCATATCTTGTTGCCCCTTCTCCAGCACCGTCGTCAATTAGGTCGATGAGGTCTCCTAGTCAACATCCTTTGAGCCTGGACCCGGTTGGTGATTCGGACAACGAGTTGCCAGTGGACACCTCCATGTCTCTGGATGCGTTTTTGAAGCGCCACACTAGTGAGGATAATGAGAGTTTTTCAAAGATTATTGACAAATTGAACAAGAAGACGAGGGAGAAGTACCGCTACTTGCATGATGCCGAATCACAACCAGAGCAGAGGATTGCCGAAGAGAGTGATAGGATAACTGATGGTTTTGGTACCTCAGGGCAGCCTGAGAGCACATTGGTGAAATGGAAATATACAACTAAGAATATTCTTATGTACGATTCTGCCAATCGAGAAGAAGCGGCTCTGACGAAGGTGGAAAGGGAAGACAGAGTTAAGGCATTGACAAAAGTGGTCAATACAAAGAATACACGTTTTCATGGAAAGGTGCTTGATTGCAGGCCCAAAGAAGAAGACATTGTGGCCATACTCTAGACGGCTGTTGCAGGTGGAACACCTGCATCTTGGCCTTTTGTAGAGCGTGATGCAGAGAGGGCAAAAAAAAGGTATGATTTGGAGGATCTTCGTAAAACCCCACAATTAGTATTAGGGGATTCGACTGAAGACGATTCAAATAAGGGCACAATAGGCTACAGCTATGTGCGGACTCCATCGCTGGCTCCTGGAGTGGACGAGTCTCCATTCATCACATGGGGAGAAATAGAAGGAACTCCATTGAGATTAGAGACAAAGGATACCCCTGTTGGTATTGGGGGTGTAGGGGATGGCCCTCATTTCAAGATTCCACTTCCTCCATCCAGAGATGTAAAGGCTTAGAACCTCTCAAGGGATGCAGGTCGTAATCTCAAAGAGAATTCTAGACTTTTCCAAAAGCCTCCACGTACTCCTATATCTTCACGTAGTGGTTCTGCAAGTCCCAGTTTCAGTTTACTTTCCCCTGCTGCTACATGACCCAGCAGTGATGGGAGAATATTTGGAAAGGTTTTCATTCAGAAATAAAGCAAAGCAAAGCCCAATCGATGCGATAGATAATAGCAATGCTAATTTTAGATCTAGCTATGATAGTGGACACATCCCAGTAAATCTAAATCTAGATAGAGATGTGTTTCAAATTAAGATAAATTAGTGAACCATTGGTGTTGTCTCTGGAGACATGCTATGTACAGCATGGAGACATGTTATGTTATAGCTGCACAAACATAGCATAGCAGCCTGTTTGTGAGATTTATGATGAAATAGTTGTACTGGTGCAGTTGATATTCCGAAATTACCAGAAAATGATTTTAGCTCCAATATGTAACTTGCCCAACCTGATAGTGGTGCAAGCAGCATGTTCATATTTTATTTCAAGTGAAGAGGATTTAAGACTTTGCTAATTGGTCTCTTTGGTGTCATCCTTATTATAGTTGTATTTTACCAACTATACTGAATTGTTAATTGGCTTCCACTTCAATGCTCAAAATTTTTCCTCCACATAAAGCCGAGTTCCCACTATGACTTGGAAGGTCTTCACCAACAGCTCTTTCCCTAAAGCAAAAATCTTGACACTCATCCCTGATTTGACAAGTAAAATGTGCATCTTCTCCCACTGAGTTTCCATTTTCCTTTTGAGTTGAAGTCGAACAGTAAATACTGGCACTAAGTTTTCTCAATGAATGGTGTCAATCCTTGTGGATCTGTTTACCCACTAAAGAGTACAGTTCTTTTAAAATTTTAAATATGTTCAGATTTTATAAAATTTTCGGGAGTAAATTTTAGATTTCCCTTAAAAGATATTTGTGAGTTCATTAAATTTTTCAAAATGCAAACATGTCACCTAAAACATATAGAACTAACTGATTAAATACCAACTGCAACCCATGCATTACAAGAATACATAAAAAGTATATCACAGCGAAATTTATTGAGGAGAAGACACCCAACATTGATGAAAATTCGACTCACAAGTTTAAAAAGCTTGCAATTATAGTCCAGTAGTATCCCAATAGAATACATATGTGATTTACACAAATAAATCTTGTGATACTAGTAGAGCGGTATTCCAATAGAATGCATCAATATGGGATTTGCATATAAAATGAACGAATAAGCACATTTAGTTCAGACTGTGAACTCAAAATGTAATGCCAATTAGGAACTTATCAAACCTGCAAGCAATCTAGCAACAATGATGCAGAGCCCAGTGATAAGACTCCAGGGAATTTACAGACACCCTTAGAATAATTGGATGACTGGATTTTAGAAATGCTGATAATGGAAATGGTACATGAGTAATATGCCTATTATTCGCATAAAATAAAGCAAAACATTACAAAGGATCCTTGTATGGAATAAGGACTTCATTACAAAAAATATTTAATATTGTCATAAAAATAACAAAGGATTCTTGTATGGAAGAGAATTGGCCATTTGCATTTTACATTCATGGACTTCACTTCAAGATTCTTGATAGATGGATATATTTACAAAAGGAGATAATTTACAAAAAAATCCTGGTAAGAGAAGTCACTATTTACATTTACATTGATGGACCTCACTTCAAGATGCTTGATAGAGATAGATATATATACAAAAAAGTCATTACATGAGATATGTGTACAAAAGATCCTCATATGGAATAAGGATAAAAGAAGTATCCATCTAAATTGGATTTGTGAAAGATAGATATGTTACTCTAGTGAGTTAGTAGCAGAAGCCAGATCATCATCTTAGTCTGCTCAACTAGAACTTGGAGACTTTTCAATACCTGTAATGCTTCCCATTTTAACTCAGGTCTGCGTGAGTAAATCTCGTGCAGAGGCAAGTAGTTAGTAAGAATGATGTACTCCGTGGATACATAGCCTTTGGAAGAAATGGGACCTGAGTACAGACTCGTCTTATCCTGTCCATTAGAAATATCTCCACCATAAATGCACGTGATAAGCTGAAAAGTTTGTTCACAAAAAATTGTCAGTTTGAAGAATTTACTAAGAACAAAAAAAAATGTTATGACATTGATTTACAAATAAAAAATCTTAGAAACGCTAAAGAATAAAAAAATATGTTTGTGTGCGTATGTGTTTCATTGAGTGGAAAATAAAAGCTTCTCTTGATCTCTTAGCAATTTATGATTTGAAACTTTGAGGGGAAAATAAAAGCTGTCTTCTTGATCTCTAGCAGCGTATGACTCAATCACTTGTTGTCTTTGCTGACTTTATAGGATGTCTTCTTGATCTCTTGCCAGCGCATGACTCAACCCCTTGCTGTCTAGGTAGGATATCAAGCATCCAGCCAATCCAGGCTAAAGTGTGCGTCTACAATTTCAACTCTAAGCTCCGGGATGGCAGAGCTCTTGACACGCAACCATTGTTGTCCAATCTTCTCATCACAGATAACATGTTTTAGACATTTCAGACCTGCAACTGATTTAGGCAGCTTCCTCAAACGAGAACATTCTCTCATGTCAAGCTCTTTGAGTTTTTTTAGTTGTCCTATCTCCTCCGGAAGTTCTTTTAGGCACTCGCATAGCGAAATGTCCAGATATTCTAGCTTTCCAAGTTTTCCAAGAGATGCTAGAAGCTCTTTCAGACCTAGACATGCAGATACCCTTAAAATTCTTAAAGATCTGAGATTCCGCGAGTCATCAAGCAACTTTTGAAGAAGGTGAAAGTTAGTGATAGACCACTTCTCAACTGAAGACGTGTCACATATACCAGGGGGCAGCTCCCCTAAATCACAACAGTGGTCTAAGTTTAAATCTAGCATTATGGGAAGATTTAGGGTCAACTGGAAGCCATTGAACCTGGACATATTTGCAAGCCCTTCACATAAGCTCAAAGATAGCTTCTCTAAGTTCTGCAAGACATTACTGTGTTCTTGAAAGCGGCACACATTCAACTTCTCTGGAGCAACTGACAGCACATGAAGCTGAAACGGCAAGAGATGGAACATCTGATGGAACCCAACAATTAGAAATATGATAATGTATATTAGAATGAAAGACAAACCATGAATAATGGAAGAGGTTTTTTAGATAGAAAAGAAGCAAGCAAACACAGAATCAATAAATTGAATTTTCAGATTAATCTCTTGTCACCAAAAGGGCAAGTTCACTAACCAGGTTTCTCTTGTTTCCGCATTCTTGAATCAGTCTTGGCGATTCTCTCTTGCTTTTGTGGCAATAATTTGCTTGAACCATTATCATTTCCTCGCATACTGTCTACCTGACTTTCTTCCTCAATGTTTTCCACCTTTATATGTTGTTCAACAACACTTTCCTCCCCGAGGTATCCCTTACAAGAGCTCTTCTCCCTTTCTTTGTACTCCGCACCATCTTCCCTTTTCTCCTGATCTCTTACTTCATCTACTGATATAGATTTGCCTTCAAATGCACTGTTGACTCCTATTTGACTCCTATCTGTTTAAATCACAAAGCATAATTTAGACGAAATACTTCAGTAATGACATGCATTGTTGCCTAAAGTGTCTGCAATAAACTTCTATACAGTAATATACTTCATCCTTCTTATAGGCAGTTTATCCCATATTTCAAAAATATACTACACAACGTGGGATGCAGAAATGTGCTATATGTCATAGCTTGAAGACGTCCTTATTTCATGATTTTTAATCGTTGTGAAGTGCATTAATAGATACTTGGTGCTAAAACCTGATTTACTGTTTGTACATGTTATTTGGAATTGAAGTTTACACTGTTTCTTGGTGAATATGATATGAATGCAAAAATAAAGTGGAGATTGAGAGGAGGTTCTTAATCTCTAATTGTGGCTATTATGGCCGCTTCTTTAGCAGTGTGGTCAATCAATGCAGGTTTGATTTTTAGTATAATCAGAAATTAGGCACTGAATAAGTAGTATTCAACTTAGGCATTTATTTCGCTTAAAAAAATAATGATATTACCGTGTCTTTTCTGCAGATGGTGTTCTGCATCATAATGCACATGTGCATCCTTCATTAGGCTTACAATTCTCAAGGCAAAAGCTTCTAGTAAGTTGTATATCTATTTCTTTTAGGGAAAAATGTCTACATTTGGGGGCTTTAAACAGTTACATTCTAATTTTTGGCTGGACATTGCAGGGAAATCTACCAAAGAATATGATATATTCATTGCCTTTAAAAGACCCAGTGCAATTGTTTGTGCGATTGACCAATTATCCTGTAAGAAAGAAGAACATATTGGTTGTATCAGCAGGATGGCGTCCAGGGGATGAAAGAATAAATGCTCCCATTGAATCCCCCCCTTATGATTCTTATATAGACTCTAATACTGGTGAACCGGTGCCGGCTATGGGTGCCCGTTCAAGTATACCTAATAAGGAGTTTTGGTCTGAAGACATAGTTCTTCGTGTGAGGTCTGCACAAGCATATTTGCCTTTAGACAAGTCTATCTCTTCATCACATCCTTCTTTTGGCCAATAGCCGGGAAGCAAGAGGAAGAAATTCAAGAAGCATGCATCAATGACAGAATCTTCAGCTGGAGAAACTGTTGAAAATGAATCTACTCTGGAGGATGCAAATTATTCATCCGATGAAGCAGAAGACACGTCAATGCCATATGTTATTCGGGAACCAGAAACAAATGAGACTGTTGATGCTGAAGAACTGGCAAGGAAATATGGAGAGCCTCATTCCTTTGTTCCCCAAACTAAAGAGAAAAATTCACAGGAAGGGAAACTGCCAAATGAAGATCTATGGTGGAACTGGCGTAAGCCCCCAATAGGCAAGGAGACATGGTCAGAATGGAAAAAAAGACCACCCAATGTAGATACGGTATAGATTTTGTAATTTTTACTTTATGTAGATTTGTCATGAGAATTATGTTTCACTTCAAATGGAGAACTCTATTCTCAACCTAGATTTGGATTACAAGAGGTTGCAATATACTCAGAGACTATGCAAGCATATTTAATTTGACCATAAGTTCAAAGGGAGGAAGCACTGGCAATGATTTGACCATGGCCTCACTCAAAAGCATACAACTTAAAAGCTTGCTACCAGTGAGCAGCAGTTTTTTCTGTCTAGAGTTCATCTTAGGGCTTCTTTCAACAGAATAACTTTCTTCACTAAATCACATTCATCACCATTTTCAGAACTTTTAAAACAGTAGGAAGATAAGATTTACAATATATCTCCAAGGTAGGAAAAACAGGGATTTTATTTCATGTAAAGAGAATTAATTGCATCTCAAATTTACCAGTGAGCAGAACTTACATCAATAAAGACTCAAGGAATGCGAATGGAAAAAATCAAAACCTATTACTATACAAAATAACTTCCACACCCACAAAATTTCATTTGCATCCATGATTCCTTGGCCCAACATTCTCAAAAATTCATAGCCATAGAAATATATATTCATATAGAGAAAAGTCCAGACAAATTGATATGATACATCAAACATAGGCACTTACTGAGCGAGAAAGACGAAACAATAGGCCTTCTTCCGGGCAAGTCTGCAAAAGCGAAAATCACAGGCCATGCCGTCTTCTTTCAGACACAGATCCAGATAATAATAATAATAATAATAAAAAACAGAGACCATGTGGACCGACTTGCCAGGGCCTGCTATTTGATGCTCAAATAATTGTAATTCACCAAAACCAAAAATGAAAACAGATCAATGGTGAGATTCCCAACACATAGGGCAGGAAGACTCAGAGCTAAGAGTTGGAGCCTCTGGGAGACTGTAGCGGAAACAGGGGCAACAGCTCCGGATCCCTTTCCCTTGGCGTTTGAAGAGGCGAGGGATGCAAATAGAATCCCTTCTCCGCAATGGCCCTCTCCTCCTGTGAAATCAAAGATTCATCGCACGACGTCGAATTGAAGGGGCAATCAAAGGGGTCGGAGCCGAGAGGCGTCACTGGGCTGAGCACGAGTGATGGAAGATCGAGCATGCTGGGCGACAGGATTTCAGGTGGCGGCACCGTCCTAGGAGATATCCTTTCGTTCAGATTGAGGCGGGTTTTCGAGGACTCACTTCGATTCCGGGCTTGACAGGTTGCGCTTGCCCTAGTGGGGGTGCGGGAGCAGGGGCGGGGACCGGGGTCAGATTCAGAGTCAGAGTCGGCCTGGCCTCGGGCTCGGTGGCCAGCACAGGCGGGCGGGGGGCATAGTGAGCAGGCATGGTAATGGGGATTTTCTTTTCCTGGGCATCATCAGAGGCGCCGGTGAGCCTCTGGACGACCTCCTTGAAAGTAGATGTATCCGCAGTTCAGCAAATGGAAAACCCGTAAGCATCATGCAGTCAAGGCTGTACGTGTTTCACCCACGAGAACCTTCCATTCTTCCGTGAGGATATCAGTAATGGCAGAGCCCAAAACTCAGAGGCACCGCCTCTGCAATAACCCAAACTGGAAACAGAAGGATAGATTTCCCTGCACAGAGATAAGGTCGGATAAACCTAGGGTTGGTGGGGTTTACAAGGTGAATTCACACCCAAATCGACGACCAAATAGAGAAATGTGACAGCAAATGCAGATTGCAGGCAGATGAGCTGCCAAATGTCTGATTTTCACTGGCTGGAAGGGCGATGAGAAAGCCTTGTCATTGGCTGGAGTGAACAGTGACACTCAGCAAAAGCCAGCAAAGGGAACGCCTTTCGGCGTAAATACGATAAATAAATGAGGTTTCTATATTTTAGATATTGGGTTTTGTTATTTTTAATCTAAGTTTTAATATTTTAAATATACATACATACATACATACATACATATATATATATATAATTAAATTTTATTTATAATAAAAACTTTTTAAAAATAAATCAAAGATATTTACAAAAACTTCATAAACTTCATGGTTTAGCAATGGAAAGGGTTACATGAAATGATGTCTAAAGGAAGGAATTTATCAAGGTAAGGATAAAATTGTAGGAAGGTGACAAATTATTTTTAAATAGTTTTGTAACTTATAGGGTGTCAAAATAAGTTACAACACTTGACAGGCAAGAAAATTGGCTAAGTGTTGGCTAGAGTCAGTTTGTGAGGTAGTGAGATAAATTATAATTGTGCAGAAGTTGCTTAGGCTTGAGCAAACATTGTATTTATTCTCTATTTTCTTACTAATGCAATACATATAAGATTGGGTTTTGAGTAGTTTCTTTCCCCTAGATATATCTCTGTGTATGTGTATTAATTCATGTCGCATGTGTTTTGATATATACTCTCAATCATGAATTTCTTTCCGCAGATGAGTAAATTAGATTTGAGCCTTATGTTTTAGAACATTATACGAGCAGTATTGAATTTACAATTAATTTCTACATGGTATTAGAGCTAGATTCACAATAGAGAAGATAATTCAAAGTTGTCTTTGCAGGAGGTTCGAATTTCAAGATCGATGTTGCAAGTTTTCTCCAGGACTGAGAAGATGATTTCCAACAGACTCAGGCTCGAGTATGCTTTGGAAGGAACCACAAATTTTGTGGCTTGGAAGATCCGCATAGAGGCAATATTGTATGATAATGGCCTGCTAGAATACATCAAGATAGATGTAGAAAAATCCCTAGCATCTGATGCCCAAGATCTCGCTAAGTGGAAGAAGGATGTGGCTAAAGCGAGGAGAATCATATTGGAGGGAGTTTAAGATTATATTGTCTCGAATCTCCACAGGAAAGAAACTCCATTTGTGATGTGGAAAACACTGACAAATTTATTTGAGAACAATAGTGACCACAAGAAGTTGGCACTCAAGGACAAGCTTTGGAGCATCAAAATGCAAGAGACTGAATAAATTTTGCGGTACCTGAGCAAGTTTACATAGCGTTGTGATGAGCTTGGTGAGGTCGGTGTTACTGTCCTAGAAGAAGATTTGGTAGCTCTAACTCTGTTGGGTCTTCCCAAGAGCTAGCACAGTTATCAATATTTCATGAATGGTAGAAAGAAACTACCAAGTTGGGAGTGGTTACGGTCTAATCTAGTGCAAGAAGAAATATGTGACACCCTCCTCCCACGTCTACCCAAGTAACCGACTAACCGGGATAAACATGTGATACAGAGTTACTATGATATGATTCAACTCCCTATGTGTTCGTTAAGGAAGTGGAATCGATGGAACACAACAACACAAACCCTCTGCACCTGGTATAGGGCACCTAGGAGCTATCCCAACCTTCCAGGAGGCTAGCTCTTGAATCATCCTGACCTTTTAGTGCATCAATCCCCCAGTCGATCCCTTGACATATGAAAGAGTGTGACGGGAATCCTCCAGTTGCTCGCACAACATGGGTATGCATGCGACTAGGGACTTTTCCCAGTAGTTATGAGCCCGTGACCCCGATTTTTGTGCCACTTTTTCAAGCCCAAAGCTCAGGTCACTGCCCAAAACTCCATGACACTTTCTGGAATGAAATATAACAATGGAATACTGATACAAATGCAATTACTTGAACAAGGACTTGATTGGACCCCTACTAGCCATGACAATAATTTCTTCATACATGTCACAAATATGTAATCTACAGGTTTAAACAACAAATATTAGCATAGGGGTCTCATACTTATCTGAGAATTGTTAAGAAGAATTATTGCCTCATCACATTAAATGCATTATCGTCTATTAGCTCATAGATTCATTATTCATTCATTTACAAATCAAAACATGATGAGAGCCATACATCATCATTGTCATAGAACACATTCATAACCAGCATATAAACAATAGAAATGACAAGCATATAACAACCATATAAGCCACATAATAACAAGCAAATTTACCCATCGTTATAAGAGGAAAAGAGCTATTATTTCCATAAGAAAAATGGAACCAAGTCTAGGACTTCCACATACCACTCAACCATAGACATGGTTGAGCTAAATCTCACTTCATCCAGTCACACCATGTGCCATATTCCAAGCATGAATGTGGGATCTCATAAAACACATCAATCAACAACCAAACCAGGGCTTCCAGAGGCCAAACCACCTCAACCCTCAACCAGTGATTCCACCTCACGGTCGGACATCGCTAGCCACACCAAATTGTTCTCTACCCAAGTTTTCCAGGGCTCCAGAGTGTTTGTTCCAACCAAGGCTTCCAGGACTAGAAACTCGACCCACAGCTGATGTCGATCTTCCAGATTGTTTTTCCAACTAGGGCTTCCAAGACTAGTAATTAAACCCACCAAAAGCTTCCAGGACTAGTAACTCAACCCAATTTGTTCATGGATTCTAAAGCATTTGTCCAACCAAGGCTTCTAGGAACGAATAACTCAACCCATAGCCAAAGGAACAAGAAAACTAACGAGAGAAGAAAAATAAATGGCTATCTAGGAAAATGAAAAGGCTAGGAAAAACCATTGTCAATCTAGGTAATCCTCCATGCCAATGACATATCATAAACCAATAAACACATGCATATGTTATGAATACAAAAACTAGTGAGGAAATCATACATGCAAATCGATACCTACAAGCAAAACCCATTGTAGTTGTTGATCCCGATGTCCTCTTATGCTTTCCTTCTCTTCTTTTTCCTTCTTGCTCCAAGATTCCAAGTATGTGACAATCCTCCAAGAGTGCTCCAAGAAAAATCTGTGTCCAAGGGTATGAGAGAGAGAGAAAGAGAAATGAGAGTGTCAAAACTGAACTGATCAAAAATCCATGAACTGATCCTCAAAAGCCTTTTAATGAGGCCTCTAATTTCTTCAATTTTCCATTATTTTCCTTCTTTTTACTCCTCATATGTAACCCATGACCTTTCACCTCCCTTTTCTCCTAATTTCCATTATTTTCATAAATAAATGCCAATAAATGCCACTTTACCTTTCCAAATCCTTAGCCATTGTCTTTTCCAATTTCCATAGCCATAATAAATCATATGAACACCCAGACTAGTATGTTTTGCCCAACATTCAGCTTCGAATACGTGTCCCATGACCTTGGTTATTATTTTTCCTTTATTAACTTTTATTACATGGAATTTTCACTAGGGTTGTTACAAAATAAGGCGGAGCAACAGAGATGGGATTTCATCCAAGGTTGAGGATGAAGAGAATTGTGCCTTGGCTTGAAAGGAAAAGAAATGGAAAGGGAAGAAATTCCAATCCAAAGAAAAATTTGGTCAGGTGGGCAAGAAGAAAGACTTGTAGACAATCAAGTGCTTTCATTGTCATGAGCTGGGACACTATGCCACAAAGTTTCCACACAAGAAGGTTGGCAAGAAGCCCTCAGCAGGAGCGGTAGGTGAAGCTCTAACATCAAAATTCAAGTTGGATTTCACCATTATTGAATGCATGGTGACATCATCGATGGGTAATGTGTGGTATATAGATAGTGTAGCCTCATTCCATATGATGAGTAACAAATAATTTTTCAGTTACTTGGAGGAGAAGGATCTCTAGATGCACATCGAGATGGGAGATGATGGAAAGTATAGCAGAACCAATATCGGTACAGTTACTTTTCAGAGGGAGTCTGAATTCCATCTCAAATTAAAAGATGCCATATATGTTTTGGGCCTAAAGAATAATTTAGTTGATGTTGCTATGTTGGAAGATCGTGGCTACGATGTGATATTTAAAAAAGGAAGGCTTTCCTTAGACACATCGCCATGGGACAAGTGAAGTGAACCGGGGTTCGGGTGAAGAACCTCTACAAATCAGATATAGAAAATTGTGCAGAATTTTGCACGAAAGCAAAGAAGGTGCAGAGTCGAGACATCGGTGAATTATGGCATGGGAGACTTGGCTATTTGCACCATGGAGCTCTTTGAATATCATGCAACATATTTCTACAAGACTTCCCAAGGGTGCACTAGATCAGAGAGATGTAAGAAAAAGGTGCACATTGGGGAAGTACACCAAATCCACCTTTCATGATAAGGATAGTAGAGTGCAATTCGTCCTCGAAATATTTCACTTGGATGTGCATGGACCCTTCTCGACAGCCTCCACGACCAAACACATGTATTATGTTGTATTTGTAGATGATTTCTCGCGTAAGTGTTGGATTTTATTCATGCAAAAGAAAGACCAAACATTCTCCAAATTTGTGGAATTTAAAGCACTTGTTGAGAAAGAAACTCACTGGAAAGTGAAGGCCCTCAAGAACAATAACGATGGAGAATATGTGTCGAATGAGTTTAAGAATTGTGAAAAGGAAGGCATTGGATGAGGGTTAATAACATCCCATAACCCGTAGTAGAATGGAGTGGCTAAGAGGAAGAACCTAAGTATTGTAGGAGCTACACGGGTGAATTTGCATGATCAGGGCCTACATCTACACTTGTGGGTTGAGTATGCAACACAACGGTATATGTGCAGAACAAGAGTCCTCATTGGATTATTGGGATGATTACACCAGAAGAATATTTTTGCAGGGTAGAAACCAGATGTGTCACACTTCAGGATATTTGGTTCATCAGTTTACTGTCATGTTTCCAAGGAATCGAGGAAAAAGATAGATCCAACAATAGAGTTGGGCATATTTGTGGGGTACACTGATACACCTCACAACTATCGGGTGTACCTGCCATCTCACGGGATGACAATTGTTCATAGAGATGTGAATTTCAATGAAGAGAAGGCAATTAGGTGTTCCCTTGAAAGGGATCTTCAGTTGAATGCAGATGAAAAGATTTTGGCTCCAAAGGAAGAACCTCAGGATTTTGTGGAGCAGCCACAAGTAGAGGTGAAGAGAGTGGAGGCACCCACTCATGCAAATACATCTAGAGAAGGAAGAAATTGCACAAGGGAAGCTAATAGATTATTACATGATGCTAAAGATAATGTGGGAGCACCCACATCACAACACAGATATAGGAGCTCACCGGATCGGTACACTGGGTACATGGCTCTGATGAGTGAGCTAGTTGAGGTAGAACCATCCTCATTAGAGGAATCAATGTAGAAGCCAGTATGCGCTGATGCCATGGTAGAGGAGTTTGATTCCATAGTCAGAAATAGTGTTTGGGAAGTAGTCCTCAGACCAGAGAACAAGTCAGTAGTAGGTTTGAGGTGGATCAACAAAGTGAAGTAAGCAGTAGACAGAAGCATCGAGAAACACAAGGCTAGGATTGTGGCCAAGGGGTTCTCTCAGGCGGAGGGAATTGATTATAAGGATACCTTTGCTAAAATAGCAAGGTACTTTTCTATCATATCAATTATAGCATTGGAAGCAAAGATGGGATGGAAGATCCATTAGTTGGTTGTGAGGACAACATTCCTCAATGGAGTGAGTAAGGAGGATGTGTACATTGAACAACCGAAGGAACTTGAGACCTTCGACAGAGAGTCACATGTGTGAAAACTCAAGTGAGCATTGTATGGATTGAAACAAGCACCCCATGCTTAGTACACTAGGATCGACAATTATTTCACCAGGTTGGACTTTACCAAAAGTGAAGCAGGTGAAAACCTTTACCATATTGTTGTTGAAGGTAAATTGTTGATTATAGTATTATATGTCGATGATTTTATTTTAACCAGCGATGAGAAGTTGATCAAATATTGCAAGATAATTTGAGGTGAAGGACATGGGACTCATGCATTATTTCCTTTATTTGGAAGTATGGCAAGGAGATGGGGAACTGTTTGTCTCTCAAGGCAAGTATGCCAATGAGATACTAAAGAAGTTATGCATGGAGAGTAGAAAACCCATGGAAACTCCTTTATGAGGAAATATGAGGAAGGAGGATGCCACTTCAGTTGAGGAAGTGGAGGCATCGACTTGTGGGTTCACTCGTGTATTTGGTGAACACACGACCAAACATGTGTTATGTAGTTAACCAACTTAGTCAAGAAATGGTTAAGCCAACCAAAATTTATTGGAAGGCGACAAAACACGTGTTGAGATACCTCAGAGGCACTACTCAGTATGGTCTTTGGTACAAACGGATAGAGGGAGTGAAGCTGCAAGGCTTCACAGATGCAGATTGGGCGAGTAGTCCATCAGATCAGAAGAACACTTCAGAAGGATTTTTCAGTATTGGGTCATCAACAGTTTCTTGGTACAACATGAAGCAGAGATCAGTTGCACTCAGTTAAGCAAAGCAGAGTACATGGCTTTCAGTCAAGCAACTTGTGAAGTTATTTGGATGAGGAATATTATTGTCAGGTTATTTGGTCAGATGATGGATAACACTATGATTTACTGTGAAAATCATAGCTGTATCAAACTATATGAGAATCTAGTTTTTAATGATTTATCCAAGCATATCGACATCCGGTATCACCATCTACGAGATTGTGTGCAAAGGCGGATCATGTTGTTGGAATACATTCCTACAGAGAAACATGATGCAAATATTTTGACAAAGGCTTTGTCAAGAGGAAAATTCGAGTTCCATAGAGGCATGATGGGGGTATCTGATAATCCCTTTCTCTTTGAGAGGGAGTGTTGAAAATGCAATAAGAAATTCCAAATTTAGTTTTCCCTTGAATTAAATTAGGAGAAAATAGAGATTCCACATCACAAGACAACTTGAATGAGTTAACTGAGTTGTTATCACTCAGTTAGCTTATTTAATTTGAGTTGAGGGCTTAACATGAGTTGTGTACAATGATTCCTAAATTTTAGGAGCCTAGGTTGAGTTTAATTTTAGTTGTAACAATTTAATTGAGTTAAATCGAGTTAAGATCAGTTAAACTAGTTCCAACTATGGAGGAACTAGCAGGAGGTTTAACAGTGAGGTGCAACTTTAGTGTTCAACAAATTAAGTGATAAATCAGCTAATAATTAACTCATGCATGCATGAAATTCGAGTAACCCGGTTGAGATTAGATTTCAAGGGTAGTGTACTATCAGTTGTATAATTATCCAGGTTGTACATGTGGTGCATGCAGTAAGAGAAGGGCCTATAGGGATTCCGCAATTCTGGATGGGGATTTCCCTAATTAATAGAGGGCTAATTCCTTGAGAAATAATGAAAGGAAATAGGATCTTGGTTGATCAGGTACTCAAAAATTAAAGTTTTTAGAATGGTGTGGAGCTTAACAATCGCGTAGATATTGTCGTTCTGAATCTAACGCAACTCGTTTTGCGGAAAAATGACATTATACGCTCCCGAAAACGTGTTCTGTTTGTCTTCCCAAACATGAAAATTTTTCAAAAATGACAGCTGATTAGGAAAATTTTTGGGCCAATGGCAGGCTGCCGCATGGCCTCTTCTGGTTGGTCGAAAGTTAATTTTTTTGGGGCCTACCACTGCCTGACACGTGGTAGGCCCTGATTTCACTGTGTGGGCGAATTTTTATTGGTTGGTTGGTTGCCAACCACATGCTGCCATGTGGCCCAAATAGAGGCCGCCACGTGGCAGTGCAAGGGCCACCAAAATTTCTTGAAATCTGAATTGCACCTCTGTGGCGTCAAACACCATACCTCATAACTGACAACGCAATGCCTTAACCAATGGGCCACATTATTCCTTGTTTAACCTTACGTTGAAAATGCTATATAAATGTTATACGGACTGAGGTTTGGGGTAAGGGGCCAGGGCTTATTCTCCCCCCCCCCCCCCATATCACATACCATACAACCAAGGGCTCATGACCAAGGTTGCAGAGGCGGCCCCCAAAAAAAAAAAAACATGTTATATGTAGTTTGAAATTCATATTTATGGCGGCATTATACAAATTAATTGTTCAACAATTTCGCCCAAAATTCCCCCAATTTGTCACTCGGTTAGCTGAAATCATTGCAAATTTGTAGGACGATTCCAGATTTTGGGGAGTTAGTGGTGCGATTAGCAACAAAGCTAGGGAGGCTCATAACTTCTTTATTTTTTTACTAATTTTGGAGCAGAAAGAGGCTAGACAAGCATTTTTTATAGTTCTGGAGCTGATGAAACATGTTTTAAAGCCATTTTAGCACTGTAAATGTATGTAATCACCATTTTTTAGCATAATGATATAGGGCCAAGCCGTTGGAAGCTGGACCAAGGAGACATAGCCCAGGATGGGTGAACTCCTTCATCACCTGTTGTGTTGTGGTTATTTTTATGGTGTATTTTTCTATTGTTTCTTCTATTTCAGAGTTAATTGCATGCTTTATGTGTTTAAGAATTAAACATAAAAGCTCACAAAAACTCAGTTTTTAACACTTAAAATTTATAAATCCTCAAGCACATTTTCATTAAGATCACATACAGATCAAGTTTGGTATCAGAGCGTTGGTTTTATTTGTTGTTTTGAGGATTTAATTTGTTTTCAAGTGTATGTGATGCTTACAAGGTTAAAGCTCAAGAGAGGAAAGGGAAAGCTAGTGGTTGCAAGTCCTCAAGTTAGGTCAAGGACAAGGAGAGAAAGTTTTCCGAAATCTCCACCACAAATTCTTCCTCATATTGCAGTTAAAGCTTCAGCAAGTATGTCACATGAAGGGGAGCCTGAAAATATGTTAGAGGATGAAAAATGTTTCAGGAAAGAATTCTTTGATATGACAAGAATGGTGAAATTTCTATATGAGGAGAGAAGCACAAGGATGCAAGGTGAGAGCTCCAATATTTCAATGGGACATAAGTCTTCAAAAGGAGAAGAAGGAGACGAAGACAAGCCTACAAAAGGTAATGGGAATGGTGACAAAATGCCTTTGACACCACCATTCTCCTCACCACCATCTTCACCATCATCTTCTTCCACAACAAGCCCTTCATAAACACCTCCACATTCTCCAAAAGGTGATGGTAAATCTCCATTTTTAAAGCTTGACATTAAGTTTGATTTGCCTATGTATGATGGAGAGGTAGATGCTAGAAGATTAGACAATTGGGTATGTTAGCTTGAAGTGTATTGCAGGATACAAATAATCAAGGATGATGACACCAAGATTCAGCTAGCTTCGCTAAGATTGGAAAGTGCAGCTCTTATTTGGTGGGAAGCCAAAACTCAAGAGGACATGAATACACATGGTAAGGTCTTAACCTCTGGGAATGATTTTTTTGCTGCCTTAAGGAGATAATTTTATCCATTAGCATACATGCAAAAGGCTATAATGGACTGGAAAAACTTTAGGCAAGGTAAAGGACAAAGTGTGCAAAGCTATAATCAAGAGTTTAGGAGAAGAGCACTAATTTTGGGTGTAGATTTGACATCTCAAGAAACTTTTTTAAAGTACATTAGAGGTTTGCATAGTTACCTAAGACATACTATTCTCATGTTTAATCCTTCAAATTTAGATGAAGTATGTGTACATGCCACACATCTAAAGGTAAGAGGGAAACATGTTTTAGAGGAGACAAGTGAGGATACATTTGAGTCTGAAGAGAAAGGAAAGAGTAAGTTCAAGGGTAAAGGTAAAAAGAATGCTTCCATCAAGATGGAGAAAGAGAAACTCGCATGCAAACACTGTTCCAAATATGGGCATGATGAATATCATTGTAGGAAACTTCATCGAGAGATGAGACCCAACAAGCTTAAAAACAAGGAGAAGGAGAAGACAACTACAAAAATAACTCATGATTTAGGTTCTGATTCCAGAGATGAAACAAATATCACCGAAATGGGTTTGAAAGGTAAGGATATTTCAAGTACTAGTTCTTATAGTTGTCTTGATAGTACTCAAGATGATGAAACAAGAAATGAACTTTTCCATGTTAGAGTTATTTCAAAGTATACCAAGATTGACACCCTATTTGATAGTGGTTCACAATCAAACCTTATTTCTGGATATTTGGTCAAGAATTTGAATTTAGAAACCATTCCTCATCCAAGTCCTTTTCCTTTAGGTTGGATATGTAAGAATGCAAATTTGTAGGTGACGAGGAAGTGCATACTTAGATTTTCAATCACTGCAAACTTTCATGATGAAGTTGAACTTGTTGTTGTTTTGTTTGATATTTTTGGTATTGTTTTGGGTAGCCCATATCTTTATAATAGGAGAGAAATATTTCATCACCATGAGAATAAGTATCACTTGTTCGAGAATGGGATTGAGTACACTGTTAGAGCGCATAGTAAGAAGATGAATTCATCTCTTATGCATGCGAGACAAATGAAGAGAATTGTGAATGGTAGTCGAAATTTTGCTTTATCAATGTTCAAGCATCAAGATGTTGTGAATGAGGCCTTTCAAGGAGATGCATTGAATGAAAATTCTGATTTCATCGAGGTTGCTAATGGTTGTGATAAGATGTTTTAGGAGTCTAACATGTCACCTTCAAAAAGAGGTAAACATGACGAGGTAAAATTGCAGTAGCATGCATCATTGTTGAGTAGTGATGTGAACAAGATGTTGGTGCAAGAGAGTGAAAATATCAAAGAGCAAGCGCCAAATCAATTTGACAAAGAGGGAATTGTGTTAAAAAGTTATTCTTGTGGGTTTAAAAATGTATTGTCTTTGAAATGGGATGTTGCATGGTGATGGCGATCACATTTTGTCAAGTGTCGAGCCAAGCACAATGCGAGACATGCTAAACATCATCATGTCGATAGTGTTCGAGGTGAGAATAATTTCATGTTGTTCAAGTTCTCTTTGATTGACGACCGAGGAGGGAACATGTTTGTTTCTTCAAGGACAATTTGTTGTTTTGCAAATTCTGGGAAATTGCAGCAAGATGGTATCTACAATGACAAGACAGGGTCTCCAAAATCAAGGGAAAATATTAGTTTTCATGAAAATCTCAAATTGTTGAATTTAAGCAAATTCCAGTGGATTGAGACTGGAAGGGTGAGGGGGTTGTACCCTAATCCAAATGTTCAGTAATAAAATATCTTTTGGGGTCCAAAAGCTTCTAATGGGGAGGAGTGATCAGGTGCTCAAAAATATGCTAAAATTAAAGTTTTCGGAATGGTGTGGAACCTGAACAACCGTGTATATCTCGTCGTTATAAATCTGGCGCAACTCATTTCGCGGAAAACCAACATAGTATGCTCCTGAAAACGAGTTCTGTTTGTTTTCCCAAAGACGAAATTTTTTCAAAAAGGATATTTGATTAGGAAAAATATTAGGCCAGTGGAAGGCTACCATGTGGCCTATTTTGGTTGGTCGAAAGTTGTTTTTATTTTGGGCCTACCACTGCCTTACACGTGGCAGACCCTTATTTCACTGTGTGGGTGAATTTTTATTGGTTGGCTAGTGGCCAACCACATGCTGCCACGTGGCCCAACTGCACCTTCGCAGAGTCGAACATCATACCTCATAACTGATAACGTAACGCCTTAACCAATGGACCACGCTTATGTTGAAAATGTTATATAAACATTATACGGGCAGAGGTTTGGGGTAAGGGGCCAGGGCTTAGCCCCTGCCCCCCCATATTACATACCATACAACCAAGGGCTCATGACCGAGGGCGCGAAGGCGGCTTGGATTTTTTAATTTATTTTTTTCAAACACATTATATATGGTTTGAAATTCATATTTATGGAGGCATTATGAAAATTAAATGTCTGACAATTTCACCCAAAATTGTGCCAATTTGTCGCTCGGTTAGTTGAAATTAGGGCGAATTTATAGGACGGTCTCGGATTTTGGGGAATTTGTGGTGCGATTAGCAGCAAAGCTAGGGAGGCTGTTACACGTTATTTTGTCACCATGACATTTTAATGTCAATATAGGTTCATCACTACCTGTATTATGCTCCCTTAGAAGTAAAAAACCCTAATGTTCCTAAACCAAGTCTTGGGATTGGAGAAAAGCTCATTAAAACCCTAAAAAGTCTAACTTTGCACTTTTCTTAGCTCTTTCCTACTGATCTGCATATATTTTCTCTATAGCTTGCGGCACATCTCGCCCGTTTTTCTTATAAAACCTACGGACCCCCATAAACAATCAAATAAAGGAAAAAAGTAAGTTCTAGAAGCCCAACTGGACGAATATTCTCCCAACTAGAAGCTTCTAGAGGGGCGATCAGTTCGAGCTTTATCCCTCCACTCATGGAGCTCTATCCCTTCACTCATGGAGTTTATCCCTTGGTATATGGAGCTCAAATCTCTTCATGAGGGGAATCCATCCCCCTCTTCATGGAACTGAAAATACCTCCATTTCCCTATAAATTGAGCTCATGTTTCAGTCTCAAGGGTAGACACACATGTGGTAATTGCTGAAAAAATTCTTAAGAGAGCATACTCTTTATACTAGCCATTTTTGATATGAGAATGATCACACACTCATGTCCATAACTTCATGCTAGTTCAGAGAGAAGAAGGCTTGTCAATCTGAGAGAGGATGGTTGTTCAGGACCCCGGAAGAACCTGTATAACATCAAGGTGACATGTTGTAAGGTTACTTCTTATTATGCAAGTTAATACAAATGGATTCCATTTTCTCATTGAATTGTTCATGCATCTATTTGAGTAATTCAATTCTTAGATTCCTTGATCACTGAGATAGATTAGTGTTTTCAAAATTATTATATCTTGCAGATGATTTTAATCCTTTTATCTGTCTTTGATTGTAGGTTTCACATGCTGAAGTGACCTCTTTTGGAGCGACTGGATAGAAGATTTCAACAAGCGTTGGACTTCAGGTAGGGGCATGTCCTCATACTTTATTATTAATAATTCTGAATCACAAATAATCTAGAGAAAATGGTTTTCATTTGGTTGTTTGTTTCTAGATATCCTTAGCATACTAGGGAGATCGTTCTTGTCCGCAAGAAGGATTTATCCGTATAACAAAATGGCGACTCTGCTGGGGAATAGAACTTAGTTTTCCTTTTATTTTTAGGTTTTGATTAGTCTAAAACTGGGTTGGTTAGACAACTTATTAGAATCCCTGAAAAATAAATCTGATTTTTTTTTTCATGGCCTCCGCAGCTTTTGTTTAAAGACAAAGCGGTAGCCTCCGCAATTTTTAGTTCAAAACAATGTGGTACTGCACTATTCTTAATTGAAACCTACGGACTTGTGGAAATTTTTTGAAAAAATAATAATTCTCTTTTCAGGAGCCAGATTACCAGATTCTCTGTGTTTGCCCCAACTTGTCTTGACTGTCAAAGTCTTATGTGTGAATTTCTTTCAGCAATTTTTATATCTGAGTGGTTTTCCATCTGAGTTGCATTTTATGAGTGAACATTTTCCCTACTTTCTTATTGCTCTATATCAGAAACCTTCATATACCTTATCTATTTGGTATTATGTTGTTTTCTTGTTGAGCCATTGAACTTGTTGCAAAAATTTCTTTTATGAAAATTGAGTTTCATTTTTATTTGTAAATTTAGAAGAGTCTCAAGCTTACTAAGGCCTGAATTTTACAGTAAACCATTGTTGGATGTTTTGATTTTTGCTGAGATAAGCAGAAATTCTTCTTGGTTCGATCACAAACTAAGAAAAACATCCTCAAAACTTTCTAAATAGAATTCAACATTAGTGTTTTCTTTTGATTTTGAATTTTATGTTTTTAGGAGTTTTCGATAAGGTCTTCTTTTTGGAAATAGTTTGTTAAATGATTTATAGTTTTTGATCTAATTGATAATGGATTTCATTTTGAATGAGTAATTGATCATCGTATGAAATTGAGTTCTCAAAGAAATCGTCTTCTTTTCAAAGATTTTTGTTTATACGAGAAAGAATTGGTGCTTTCAAAGTTATCTAAATCTCTCAAATCTTCTTTTAAGTAGTTTTCATTGAAAATAAAAGAGTTGCATTTTCAATATAGATGCATTTAGCGTATTTTTGAGTCGGGTCATTAAAACATCATTGAAGTTTCACTTCCATACCTTCTGCCTTAAGAAACAACCAAATTAAAAACAACGCTTTAATTAAAATCAATCTAGATATTTTACATTTTCTAGGGCTCTTTTCCACCAACATAACTTAGGCTAGTGTCTTGGAATAGGTTGTAGTTAACATTCCAAGACAATTAAAACAAACAAGTAGCAATCTTGTGGTAGGAAAAATCCAATTGTAGCATGTATGCTCTGGGAAGCTCTTCTTAAAAGAGTCAAGAACGAGATCATGTCCAAGCCAGTGAGGTAGTCATACCTATCTCATTGGGAAAGATAGCATATGTGCACGTATTAAAAATGGTAAACCTTGGATAGACCATTGTTGAGGAACCTGGGGTCACTTGTCGGTAAACCTTGGATTATATCAAGGAGCCTTCAAGGGGATTGAGCTAGTTACTATTCCCTTGCGTGTATATCGAATCGTAGGCTGTTCCCCCAGGTATATTTGTTCCTATTGGTGACCTTAGTGGCTATAAACTTTAGGATTCTTTCCCAAGGTGATGGTGGAGGGAAGGTCCTACTATACCTGGAGCAGACGTTGACTAGACTCACTTGGACTTTCCGGAAGGTTCTCTTCACTTTGAGATGGTTTAAGTGAAGAAAATTGCACCAGACTATTTCATTAAGCAGGTTGTTGGGGTAACTATTCCAACCACCATTTCTGTATTAAAATTCTATGATGTTGGATTTCATCACCAACTAGTGTTTTTAGTGTGGGAATATACTGTTTGTGTGTGGATTTCTCTCTTATATTTTGTAGGTGTATTATCAATTTGATTGTTTCCTTAGAGACTTTAGGACATTTTGTTGAAATTTTCTTTGATTTTGTGTGTTAAAACTTTTAATTGTGGCTAAATTACCTAGACAATCACGTAAAATGCAGGGGAAACCCCCTGAGTACACACCAAGCCAGTTAGAAAAAACTTAAATCTGAGAAAGGACAAACATCAAGGACTAGATCAACTGAACATGAAGAAACATCAATAATTATTCATCCTAAATATGAAGCAGATCAACCTAAAACAACAGAGAGTGCTCCAAGAAGAGTTTCAATTTCTGAACTAGCTGAACTTGTTACTACAACTAGTGAATTATCAACTACTGATCCTGAAATTTCTGAACCAGAAACTGAACCTGCTATATCTAAGTCTGCTTCCTAGTTTATTACTCCAACCCCTCATCGTCCAGATTCACCCAGAGTGAAGTATCGTATCACTGAAAATCTTCCTCCTGGCCTCATTAGTATTGAAGAAGTTACTGACACTAAGGAAGAAGTTGTTCTTCCTTCACATCAGGACTCTTTAGATCTTAGGCCAAGTGAATCAGTTTACTATAGCTCTTTCAAACAAGATCCTTGGTATTCTCAATTGACAGACTTTCTACACAATACTGGTCTAAACTATTCACCACCCTGAATTCATTTTTACACCATACCAAGAGGTTACAGACCTCCATTAAACATGTTTGGTGAATCATCTATGTTTTATGCATCACCAGAATCATATTTGTATGGTGGTCTATCTGTTCCGGTGGGATACTGGTCGCTTTCTGGTACTTTCTCAGGAGCAGCTCCTTCTCCCGACAAACATATACCATCATCTGGTCCAAATGAATCACATATCGAAAATTTGAGTGCGGAACACATTTACATGATGTGTGGAAATATTCCTAACCCTCACCCTCAAGGTAGTAATTTGCCGCCTGGGGGGCAACCTCAAAGTGGTAATTTACTGCCTAGGGGGCAACCTCAAGAACAGTACATACCTCAAGGTCAGTACATACCTTAGGGACAATATCAACCTCAAGGACAGTACCCAACTCAAGGCCCACAACCTCTTCAAGGATAGTACCCTACACCAGGGCAACCATCTCTCCAGGGACAACAACCTCCTTTATGGCCACAAGTATACCCGGAACAACAATTGTTTCAAGGAGGTGGGAATTATCCAGCTAATTATCAAGCATATGTTCCAAATTATCAACCTGGTTATGGTCCTTCTTATGAAACACAACCTTCAATGGGACCTTCATATCCTGGAGTAAGCACAGTGTGGGATCAATCCCAAGTTCAACAGAATTTGCAACCTAATGCGCAAGTACCCTATTATCAAACTATTCAGCCAATTGGTTACAGTAAAATCCAACAACTTGTCCAACCTGTTCAACCTACAACTCAGGTACATGCATCTGGTATAGTTCAGCGGTCTGGTCTGAGTACACCTAGAACTCCACCTCAAATTGTTGCACCAACTTCTGTTCAAGCTACCACACCCATTCCTGGAGTTTCTGCAGCCCCTATTTCTATAACCCCCAAGTATCACAACAAATCCCTGTAGTTTCTGCACCACAACCTGGACCCATAGTTCAAACTACTGTTCATATACCTACAAGACCACGTGGTACAATTACAATTGTAACAAGCCAACCTCAGTTTGTTTATCAACCATATCAAGGGCAATATCAATATGGTCCTGTAGCACAAAATCCAATATACTAGCATCAACCGTACCTTGCTTACACGTATCAGATACTAGCTCAACCCCAATATGGTCCGGCTAATCCTGGTTATCCGGGAGGTATTCCAATTCCAAATGCACAGGCTATTCCAGGATATCCTGGATATCCTCCTCCTGGTACAGGTATAGTTCCGCGAGGTTATCAATTTGCTCAGGACCCTAACCGTCGGTTGCCGTCATAGCAACTTTGGATTTACATGATTTGTCGCGCCTAACGAATGATCTAATCTATTATCTTCCGTATTGGCTGCCAATGCCAAATAATTTTCCCAGTGATATCCCTAAATTTGAAGGGAAATTAGGAGATGACCCCTCAAACCATGTCATGACTTACCACCTCTGGTGCACATCCAACTCTTTGATTGATGATTCTATTCGATTGCGACTATTTCAGAGAACACTGATAGGTTTAGCTGCAAAATGGTATAATGAATTACCACTTAGCTCATTCAACAATTTCAATGCTTTAGAAACTGCTTTCTTAACACATTTTCAGTTTCTAGTCAAATACGACAATGGCATGAAATTATTGACTTCATTAAAACAATCTACATCTACGTACATATCCGAACACATACATGAATGGAGACGTAGAAGACGTTTGGTGAAATTTTTTATTCCGGATTAGATCTTGGCAGAATAGTTCATTAAATCATTAATTCCAAAGATCACTGAAGATGTGGCTAAGGGAGGAGTTGTTACTGAGGAACAGGTCATTGCTCAAGCTCAGTACTTAGACCTCGTATATACACAGTCTGGTACTTTGTACGAAAAAATTCCTGATTTACCACGTCCTGGTCAAATAATTGCAACTCCTTCAGGGCCTCATGCTTCAGATGGTGGAATTGGTTTATTTAACACAAATAAGAGTAAGAAGAAGTCCTCAAAAACTACTTCTCCTATAATAACTTTACCTGATTCACCGAAAGGAGATTCTTCCCTTGAAATTTCTTCTGACATTCACGTTTTAGATTCATCTATAGCTAAATCTAAAACTGGTAATAAGAAGAAAGGTAAGAATAAAAGCAAATAGAATTCATCTCCCAAAGAGAAAACCGAAAAAACTGAACCATCTGATGATAAACGAAAACCTCGTTATCCTTGTCTTATCTGTGATGAGGATCACTTTACTAAAGAGTGCCTGCATCGATATGAGGTCTCTAAATTCGTCAAAGGTACGCCCACACCTGCTGTCTTGAAGGATCCTTTTCCTACTCAATATAGCAAAATGATAGGATCTTCTTCACACTCATCAACATATATTTTAATGATGTCTAAGGTTATGGTTGTGACATGATCGCAAGACTATGGAAGTAAAAATCCTGTTACTGGTAAAGAAGTAGAAAATTCTAATTCAACACCAGCTACATCTCCTTCGGTTTCTGATCCACTTCATATCGAGAAAGCTAATCCTGATCTAGTAATTAAACCGTCTGCTAAAGGTGTACTTCGGAAATCAACTTTCAATCCACATGCGAGAGCTGCAGAACTACAACATTGTTGAAGACTTGGGGATTTCCCCTTCAGCAATGTCGGCCTTAGAAGTGCTGCAATCATGTCCAACACAGAGGAAATCACTTTTATAAGCAATTGGAGCTATAGATCCTCAGTATTCTAACCTTATGGTATTCGATTTAGAAAATTTTACACTGAGACTTCCCCATCAGATGGCTTTTTAGATTTCAGTATTAGTAAAAAACAGACAAATTTTTCGTACTGTAATTGATAAGGGGGCATCTATGTGCATAATGTCATTAAACTATTGGAAAGGTCTTGGTTCTCCAACACTAAACCAATCTCCGAAAATCCTTAAAGCTTTTGATGGAAGAGGATTCCATCCATTTGGAATTTTACAGGATCTACCTATAGAGGTAGAAGGCAAAACTATTAATCTAGATGTGGAAGTAGTTGATGCCCCTCTGGATTACAACCTTATTTTGGGTCGAAGTTGGTCTTATGCTACGACTGCTATCATATCGTCCGTCTTTTGGTTAATCATGTTTCCTCATAAAGGAAAGATTTTGAAAATCGATCAACTGTCATATTATTTGTCCGAACCAACTTCTACGGATAGTATCCAACATGTTGGAAAATCGATGATTCCTTATGAAGATCTTGGAGTAGGTTTAGTAAAGGACTATGTTTTGATGGGGAATTTTTCTACGCCTCCACCCAACGTACCGCGTACCATTGCTAATATCAATATGATTTCATCAAGCACTATTCCATTCGATGATCCTTGGATAGTGCCTTCAGAGTCAGAAATCGATTCTTTCAATGGCGAGATACCTTTGAGTCCTTTTGAGATGGCATATGTAGTAGTACAATCATTTTCTAACACACCTTCAACTTATCCTGATCCAATGAATGTGATCATTGAAGAATCTTCTTCACTATCAAGCTCAGCCTTGACATCTATTTCCGATCCTTTTCAACAAGTGTTTCATACTGATGAAAGTATTCGAGAATTTTTGTCTATGGATGAATTAACCTGGGATGATCTACATCATAGATCTTCATTTTTACCTGAACTTGATAGGTTTGAAAATGATTTTTTGTCTATTCTTACAATTGATTATGTCAAGGAACCACAGAATCCAATCACGATTACAAATTTGGATTCTGAGATTAATTTGGGAAACATTTCTACAACTGTTCCTATTGACATATCAGTTAAACCTGGAGTTATTGAAAACATTCATATAGGAGCTTCTTTTACGATTGACGAAATTAATACATATAAATCCCTATTTCAAGAATTTTGCGACATATTTGCCTGGTCCTACGAAGAAATACTAGGAATTGATCCAAAAATTGTCGCTCATGAAATAAAGACGTACCCAGATGCAAAGCCTATTAGACAACGATTACGTCCAATACATCCGAGAAAAGCTGCTGCTATTAATGCTAAAGTTGAAAAACTACTAAGAGCAGAATTTATTTATCGAACCCCATTAATAAATTGGGTATCTAATATAGTTCCTATTACCAAAAAACAAGGGACTATACGAGTGTGTGTCGATTATAGGGATATCAATAAAGTGTGTCCAAAAGACAATTATCCTACCCCATATATCGACCAAATCATTGATGATTGTGCTGGAAATGAGATGTTTTCATTTATGGACATATTTTCCAGATATAATCAAATAAACATACTCCCTGCTGATCAACCAAAAACATCACTTGGAAAACATTTGCTTACTGTAAACTACCTTTTGGACTTAAGAATGCTGGTGCAAATTTTCAAAGGGCAATGTCTTACGCTTTTCATTACATCAAACACATTGTGTAACCTTATCTTGACAATTTACCTACTCACTCATTGCACAGGGAAGATCATCCTACTCATTTACGAGCAATTTTTTTGAGATGTAGGCATTACAGGATTCGTTTGAATCTGCACAAGTGTGTTTTTTGTGTACAATCAAGACAATTAATGAGATTCGTTGTTTCCAAAGTTGGTATTCGTGTCAACCCCTTGAAGGTTGAGGCTATCATAAATTTACTCCTCCTTCCACACTTCGCCAACTCCAAAGTTTGCAAGGGAAAGCAAACTTTCTGCGTAGATTTATCCCGAACTACGCTGAGTTAGCAAAAGGTTTTACCAGGTTGTTGAAACAAAATGTTCCTTTTATTTGGGATGAGATTGCTAATCGATCTTTTGATGCTCTAAAACACGCCTTAACCCATGCACAGTTATTGCATCCACCCAATTAGAACCAGGACTACTTTTTATACCTAGCAGCCTCTGATTCCACCATTGGAATGGTTTTAGTTCAAGAGGATGGATTTCGTAATGAACATGTGATTTACTATCTAATTCGGAATCTGAATCCAACTGAAATTAAGTATTCACCTGTGGAGAAATTGGCCTTGGCAGAAATTCAAGCTTTCCAAAGATTTCGTCATTACATACTGTTACACAAGACAACTGTGATTTCTAATTGCAACCCAATGATGTATATTTTGACAAAACAATTACCTGGGGCCAAATACTCTAAATGGATTATTATCCTACAAGAGTTTGATTTGGAATTCAAAAAATCTAATTCAAAGAACTCGTTGGTGTTTGCAGAACTTATGTGTGACTTTCCCAATACTGAGACAGAAACTGTGGTAGAGAATCCCATTGCAGACAAATCTCCGTTTCTTATCAGTACATTAGATCCATGGTATGGAGATATCATCATTTATCTTCAAACCCAAATCTTTCGACCTGATCTTTCACGTTCAAATCGAGGGAGGATCCGTTACCAATCTCAGCAATACAATATTGTTGGAGACACACTTTATCATCGTGGTGCGGATTCTGTTTTTCGACGTTGCATAACACATGAAGAGGCTAAAAGGGTTTTAAATGACTGCCACTTTGGAGCATGTGGTGGTCATATGTCTGGGTATGCCACAACCCAAAATATATAGCGCACTGGCTATTTTTGGCCATCATTATTCAAAGATTTCATTCTTGCAGTCTGAAAATGCCACAACTGTCAAATATTTGATCAAAATATGCGTGCACCACCAACTCCTCTTCACCCCATAATTTTTGTCAGTCCTGTTGCGAAATGGGGCATTGATTTCATTACATGTAAAGCTCACTCGGCAGGGGGGCATGGGTATATTATTCTCGCTGCAGATTACCTTAACAAATGGGTTGAGGTGATGCCTACATTTGCGACAGATGGAAAAACTGCAGCTATGTTCGTATTCAATCAAGTGATTTCTTGTTTCGGTGTACCCCAAGCTATTATCATTGACCATGGGAGTAATTTTCGAAATACAATGATGACCGAACGTTCTGATCAACTTGGCCTGCACTATGATAATTCTACTCTATATTACCCACAGGCTAATGGTCAGGTTGAAGCCGTTAATATAGTTTTAACCACCATGATCAAATGGATTATCGCAACTCACAAATCAAATCGGCATACCATGCTTTTTTCGACACTATGGGCATATCGAACCTCAACAAAAACCGCTACAGGGTTCACTCCTTTTCAACTGGTTTACAGTTTAGAAGCTGTGTTACCCATTGAATGCGAAATACCGTTACTCCAATTAGCCATAGAGTTATTACCAGCTACCTCTGAAGAAGCAAAACGATTTTTGTACTTAGCACAATTAGATGAAACTCGGTGCATCGTTGCATTAGCTACCGAGGCTCATAAAAAACGTGTTGTTGGAACACCTAATCCTACATGGGTAGGTGTGGAATGCGAAAAGTCACAATGGAGTCCAAGTGACCTTGGAATGTGAAACCAAGAGTCACACCATTGTATTATAAATGTACATCATGTGTAATGGAAAAATAAGAAAGCCTCACGCTTATCCTTCATTGTGTGTTGAGTCTCTTGTGTGTGTGTTGATCCTTCTCATATACCATGTGTGTGTGTAACATGGTATCAGAGCGGGCGATTGCTGGCCCTGCTCCAATTTGAGTGAGCCATTTGTGTTTATGGCCTGTGCATATCTGCAAAAATTCTTGGCATTTTTGCAGCATTTAGAGAGTTTCTGTAGTAGACATTTTTCCGCATTCAGAAAGTGGTTTTGGAGAAGGAGCAACATTCAGAAATTGGCAGCATTCCGGCATTGGTTTTGAAAAAAAAAAAAGGCAGTGTTGTGCATCTGAAGGTTTTCTCACTGCTCATTTTTCTTACAATTTCTATTAATTTTTGCATTTTAAAGAGTTGCTGAAAAATACTGTTTAAAGAGGGTTTCTGAAAGAAAAATTTCTGAGTTTTTCATTGAAAAATTTGTGCAAATCTCTGCGTTTTACCGTTGAAATCTTCTGGAAAATTTTGCATTTTTTAAAGTCCATTTCTCTGCTGCTAGGCTACTGGAAAAATTTCGAAGTTTTATTGGCAATCTCTGCAAATTCTTCTGCGGTGTATTACTGCTTGAAATCCTGCATTTCTGACGAAATTTCCTACTGCTGCTTCAAAGTCTCGAGTCTCAGTTTTACTCATCTGCTGCTGGAAGAAAATCTACATTTTCTGTTCTTCTCTGCTGTTTTAAAATAAATTAAAATAAATTAAAAAAAAAAACCTAAAATTAAAAAAAAAAATCGATTCAAGCTCCATTGCAATACGCCCCCTCTCCATTGCAATCCCTTACAGCACTCGACCCCCAAACTATACAACAGTCCCAAACCCTGCGCTCTGCTACCCACCGCTCGCCATTACTCCCGCCCCTCTTACATCCCTCACCCTACGCTGCACGCAACAGACCCTACCCCTCTACCCACCCGCTCACTTGTTCCCTCGACTCTCTGTGCCGATCCACGTCCTTTTGGCCCCCAAACCCACTCCTCCCTTGCTTGGCCGCTCGACCTTTCCTACCTCACGGCATACATCACTCATGCTCACACTCCCCTTACACCTCCTAACTTACCGCCCAACTCCCTACCCCTCTCACCTTACACCCTCGAATCCTCTCCATACGCTCCCCTGCCCCAACGCTCTGCCACACCACCATCCCTCACATCTTCACACAACTCCTAACTCTCGAGCTCTCACCCACACAGCTTCCCACAAAACTGATATCCGCAAACCCCCCCCCCCCCCCCCCCATAACCCCCCCCATATAATACCTCCTCTTTTAACCATTCAACCATTGAATTATTTATTTATTTATTTATTTATTTTTATTTTTATTTTTTCGATTTCAAATTTCGATTTTTTTTTTTTAAATTTTTAATTAAACATTTAGCCTCTCACCTCCCTTTTAATTAATCCCTTCCTTTCTTTTTAAATTTATTTTAATATAACCCCCTCCCATCCCAATAAATTTCCCTCCCCTCTCATTTCAATAAATTTCCCACCCTTTTTAAATTCCCTCTCTTTTAATTGATCCCCTTCCCCTCCATTTTTAATTAATTCCCATTTTTAATTAATCTATTTTTTAATTAATTTAAAAAAAAAAAAAAAAAAAGAAAGAAAGAAAAAGAAAGAAAGAAAGAAAGAAGAAAAAGAAGAAAAGAAGAAGAAGACACAAAGAGAGAGGAAGGAGAGAGAAATGAACAACATAATTGAAGAAATGGAATGGACTGAATACATAGAGAAAATTTCAGATTTACACTGTGATTTGTGGCATTGATTTGAAGGGTGATTTTTTGAAGAAATTGACATTTGAAGACGAGTTGTTATTGGTGCAAAACAACTCTTTGAAGAAAATTCAGCTGCCTTAAAGGCCTATTGCACAAGTGTTTTCAGCTGCACATTTACAAAATATTTTTGCAGAGATATTGACATTGTATTGTGAGTGGAATTTGCATCTTTTTCATACTTGAAATCAGTAAATTTGAGTTGTTGATGTAACTCATTGTTGATTGTCCTCCATCATTTGAGGAGCAGATTTTGTACTTTGAGATTTCCATAGTTGGAAATTCTTTGGAGTCATTTGTATTCGTTGTTGAATCACATTGTAAACGGGTGCATTTTCGGTTGAAGCCAACACCCTTTCATTTATTTTTGAGCCTAAATTTTTGAAAATGGCTAAAATCAATGAAGCATTAATGTTGTTGAATAACCTCATTCATTCAAATGTTGATGATATGATAAGAATGAGCAAGCATTCTCTTTGTAACATTCAAAATTGTTTGCTAGATGCACAAGAAAAGATTGAGTTTTTGCAGTTGGAATCTCAGCTCTAGCTACACCTCATGTTTTTTCAAAAGGTAACCTAATCTTGGTATATGATCAAGCTAACGATAAGCTAGGTGCTGGGAAATTCGAACCAATGTGGCATGGTCCTTACATTGTCAAGCAAGTGCTTGCCAAAGGGGCCTATGAAATGACTGATTACGATGGGTTCTCTTTAGATAAGCCCAGGAATGGTCTTTATTTGAAGAGATATTATGCTTGATTCTTGTGTGAAGATCTTAATTTTATATTACTTATTTTTCTAGTTAGTGTGCCTTAGATTAGATAAGTGTGCCTAGTTTAAGTTTGTTTTTGCTACTATCACTGCTTATCTTGATTACTCTTGATATTGCAAATGTCGACATCCCTTCAAATATACATTGGTTTTGCTGGTTTTGCTGATGGTCCCTGTCGTAGTACACATAATATTTCTTCCGTAGCTTGGGTTATCTATTCACCCACTGATGAGTTAGTTTCTATGCATGGGGTAAGCCTTGGTCAAACAACGAACAATATTACAGAATATAGCATAGTGATTGAGTTATTATATTATGCCATTTCATTTGGTATTCGATGTTTGATCATTAGGTTAGATTCAGAACTCATTGTATTACATTTAAACAGAGTATACGCAATTAAAAATCCAGTGTTATTGAGATTATTTTTGAAGGTTTGTCTCTTGGAAAGACAATTTGATTACATCAAATATCAACACATTTCAAGAAATTTAAACACATTGGCTGATGCATTAGCTAATCGTGTTCTAAATAGACATTTTCAATGTTAAAACAGTAAACCAAAACAACATTCGATACATGTTGAACAAGATAGTCAGAGAAAGTAGTAATATCATAGATAAGAGTTTTTGTTTTCAAAAAATATTACATCGTCTGCGATCATAGGTTTAAACACCTTATGATCTGAAAGATACTGATACAAAAAAAATAATCTGTCAATCCATGATGATCATCCACTATCCTTGGTGATGATCATGGTAGTAGACTATTGCATGCGCCACCTTGCACAGGAATCTCCTAAATTGGCTTGGAACACCAGTAACATGTCTCTAGAGCCAGAGAGGAATGTCATATGTCGATGTATTAGGAATATCTATAGTTGTGTTCCATGTCAGTGAGGATTTTTGCTACCTGATCTTGTGGCTGTACTATAGGCTCTGTTTGCCGCCTTTCAAAGCAGCAGAGTGTAGCTGGTCGTTGTGGACCAACATCTACATTTAAAATTTTGTTGTCAGTATTGGACGTTTAAAAACAAATAAAAATTAGAGTTAAAACACATAAAAATGATTCTTATACCTGATTCGTCCCACTGTGCCCTTGGAGGTAAGGACATCTCAGGATCACCTCTGAAATCTATACCCGCATATGGGAAATCTTCAATTGTGAAGATTTGGTCCTGCAGCCACATAAAATACGCAGGAGTAAACCGAACCACCGTATTATCGTCGCCACCATGGCGGACCATTAGTGCAACCCAACGTACCATACGAGGTTCTCTAAGTTCACCACGATCAATAGGAATAAGTTGAGGGGCGAGGAATGGAATCCTCTCCAAAGCAAAATAAATCAGGATGGCGCCATACCCAAAGTTTTTCAACTTTGAATTTTTTGCTCTAGTTAGTTGACCTTTCATGTTGGCCAATACCCCTTCGCACCAGTTGAAAATGGTGGCTCTAAAACACTCTACGGTGATCTGCATCTGAGATTTGGTGGCTACATGTGGAGCCGCACTTCCACACAACCTGGTTACTGTGAATGAAATAACTTTAAGATCAAGTTGCAAGATAGTCTTTATGTCTATGCGATTATCCTTTGGATCTGCTTCATCACTGCAAAACTCTTGTTTGTAACTAGCAACAGGTAGGTCACCCTGCCTAGCTCCAAACAAAGAAATGTTTTCTCCTCTTTTGGATAATCCTGTTGGAAATACTGAGAGGGGGGTGAATCATTATTTCTTTTCAATTGTTAATTTTACCAATTAGATCACTTATATTTAGAACACAAAATGAACTATGATGGAATAGATACTTTTATTAATTTATTCTTTACAATAAGTAAAGTGCAATAATGATATAAGGCTCCAACCCTAAATGAAGACTCCAGTCTTCTAGGCTCCAACCTATATTGTGCCAAGCACCGACTTGGTCTTTCTAAGGCTCCAACCTTGTAAATTTGAGGCACCAACCTCTAGGGCTCCAACCCTATCTCTGGTATAGGCTCCAACCTGATCTCTTGAGGTTTCCTATCCTCTCGGGCTCCAACCTTATCTTCCAAGGCACCAACCTTGTCTCTATGAGGCTCCAACCTCCTACTTCATTTCGTCAAGATATATTTGGTTATAATTCATGGCTCCCAATATATTCTTCAATTAACCCTGACAATCTTCAGCTATCCCCTCACTTAGTCTCTGCGTCACTTCATCAACGACAACCTTGTTCTTCACATGAAGGTGTCTCACTGTTCTTCATGTCACCCAAACACTTTCTCCAAGGTTAAATCATGATGGCTAATGCATCGTGTTCTCCAATGATATCTCCAAGTCTAGCTTCCAACTTCTACAAGTCTTCCAAATATCTTCAATTATCCTTTGAGGTGTTTGCACCAGGCAACCCAAGTTCTGCACCTGCTCTAAGCCTCTTCAAGGGCTTCTTCAAAAACTCTCCAAGGGAGTCTTCAACAATGCTTCAAGATGTCTTGAATAACTGTCTCAAAAATATTCTCCAATGGCCTTAGTGGTGTTCCAAGGTTTGCTGCTTGAAGTCAGCACAATCTTCTTCAAATATACTAGACGATCTTCAAAGATGCTCAAGAGGACTTCAATAGATCTTCAATACTGCTTCTACAAGGCTTCAAATCTTCTCAACAAGTCTGCTCCAACAAGGGGTCATGAGGCTGCTTCAATAGACCTTGTCATGTCTAAAAGTAAGCCCAAACTACCCTCTTAACTTTCAATTCAATACATGCTCCAGATTTTCAAGGCTACAAGTCCCTTTTTTATACTCCTGTATCTTGCTTCAATGGTGTCACGAAGTAGTTCAATGGTCTACCTTCATACGAAAGTATTGTCCTCCAATGGATGCCCAAAGGAATGCTTCGAACTGCTTTCCAATTTTCTCTATGATATCCTTCAACACTTTTCAAAGTATTGTTCAAGCCTCCACTACTTCAAGCCTTACTTACTGAGCTCTTTTATAGGTGTCAGATCTCAATTTTAAAAGACTTCAATGGACCTTCCAACATGATCTAAGTTTTCCACACTTTCTCCAACAGTCAATCCACAAAAGGTTAACCACAGTTCTTAAGTCTTCAACTGAGTTTGTTCTCCAAGGCACTGAGTTCTGAAATTGCTGATTGTCCTGAAATTGGTCTGTGGTAAGGTCTGAGTTACTTTAAGAAGCCTGTTCACACCTTTCACTGGTTCAAGGGAGTTGTCCGAATATGAAAAGGTTGTGTGTATGAGGGGCTAGCCACTAATCTGAGCCACCAGAGGTGTAGATATACACCCACAAAACTAAGTACAAACTATAGAAGGTCACAAAACCCAAATCTGAAGTGCTATAAAAAAAAAAACTGAGATATATACAGTTGTTCCTTGTTGAAATCTAGCCCAAACAATGCCTAAAACATTATCCTCAACCTCCTACATGTTCTGTATCTTATCTCTGAGAAATCACTGAAATTTTTATGCTAAAATGAAGTGTTTTAACATCAATTTATAATATATTTCGACCTTTAATAAAGGGACACGTCTCTTGGTGGGAGGCCGACATGAGAGACTGAGTATGGGTTGGTTGGGGAGAAATTTTTTGATATTTCAACTTAAAAATTCGATTTCTCTTAGACTATTGGGAGTTAGGAGGCAAGTGAGGGCTCATTAGAAAGAGGAAAGAGTCCTCTACAAGATAGTCAAGGAGCCATTAAAAAATGATGTCTTCAAGATGTCAAAAAATAATTTTCTTTATGACTGTTTGGAGTTTATTAGTGCAGACCTTGGGTTTATTTGGATTTTTTATGTATAAGGTCAATGGGACTAGAATGAGGGTTAGGGTAATTTTATTAGGACTTCAAGGGTGGTCTCCAACCATTATTCATATCATCAAGAGTTTCATCATTCATGTTATTATCAAGTGTGTCATCATATGGTCTTCAACAATGATTCATCATCAAGAGCAAGGACATCATCACGCATTACAAGAATTTTCCATCACAAACAATGCCATATTGACATTAATGACAAACTTGACTAACAAATCCAGTGAGAAAATAAATATCTTCGAGCTCAATTTCGAGCCAATGATCGCCAATGATAAAGCACTGATGTTGAACATCCCACTTGCTCACTAGTTATGTCATCAGTTCCACTTGTGCCCTCATACCTTGAATTGCCCAGAATTTATACAAACCACAATTCCTAAGCACACGCATTGTGGTTGTATCATTCATAGCCGCATCGTCTATACCTTCATGCTCACATTCTCTCCACTCTAGCATGGTGAAGTAGTCTGTAAATGGACGCATTTGAAGGTTAGAAACTTCTAGAGTGGGAAACTTTAACCATTTTTGAGAGAATTTATTATTTTTCAACCGTTCACGACGCTTGCATAGTTTTCATGCGGAGACAGTGTGAACGTCTGCACGCTCTACACACGAAAACCGTGGTAGCCTGACAATTTTCCTTTAAGAAAATTATCGGGGTCTGTAGGTAACACATGTATGACCCACAGATCTACGAGAGTGAAATTTTAAACATAATATCTCCTCAAAAAATGAATTCAAAGCTAAAAAGGAGATTTTTATCAGATAAAAATGAAGAGAATAGTGTTGTGGATTACCTGGTTCTGACGAATCTTTATTTGAGCAGTCGTTTCTCCCGTTATCAACTCCAGAAACTTTTTGCCAAAATCTCTCGATTTACAACTCTGAAAACAAAACGTAAAAACAACTTTGTTAAATTATTTTTTATATGTGTTTTGAATGAATAAAATATTATATTTTATTTATTTTCCACTTTAAAAAGTAAAATTTCAATGTTTTTACTTATTGGAAACAGGTTTGTTTAATCTTTCGAGTTTTTGTGCAGAATACAGATTTTTCCGGTGAAAAGAATTATTTTGATTATGAGTACACTTTTATCACTTTTTTCGGGCACTTGAAAATTACAAAAAAGTGAAACCTTGGAGTTCTCTTTTAAGCCCTTTTTAGACTGTCTAAACATGAAAAGATTTCCGAGTACTTGACTATTCGAACTCGTTAAAGGAAATGAACAGTCGTCCTTTTAGTATAAGTTTACCCCTTTTCTGGACTGAAATGGACTATTTACGAAAAGGTATACGTTGACTAATCATGGTCAATAGAGTTCTCTCCTGTATTATTTTATCCTTTTTTGGGCTTGAGAGACTAAATTTATGAAAAAGTACAGCCATGGAGTTTTCTTATGTTTTTCTTCTGACTCCCTAAAAATTAAAACCACAGAGTTTCACCTATACTAGACTCGTTAAAACTTAACAATAAATGACATGTCGATTACAAACAGGAACGAACCACTCCTTAGGGTTCGATTTTAATACTAAGATGGACTCATCCTATTTTGACACTCACCTGCACAAAGGAAACTAAATCACCATAAGAAAACAAGAAGCAAATAAAATACAATTCAGAACTGGTAATTAGCACATCAAAACTAACATATCAGGTTCATATCAACACGCTTTCCATTTCAAATGCAACTCTAAGTACTTAAAAAATAAAATAACTTCTTAAAATTAGATAATATAGCAAGCCACACTGTTTTGGGTCACTTACAACTTATGAAATCAACTTTGTCATATAATAAGATCACATTTATCATTACTCGAAACAACGAGGTTAATAGTCTAATTAGCTCTACCTCTTGCGTAACATCCTTTCTAATAAATGCATATTGTGATACATCAAACCAGTCAATAAGGGAACTCTCTTCTACTAAAGTCTTTGGATCCTGCGTGTCCTCCGTCAGATCAGACGATTGAGTGACTTCAGCGTCTTCGAAGTCATTCATCTTGATTTATTTCAGCTTATAATAGCACGGTTTGACCCCAATAACCTAATAACTGCTACTAAATGTCGCTAAACCTATACTTAAGGATTTAAATCCTTACAATCCCAATCTAACAACTTCTTACCAAATATGACCTAAATAAATCTCAAAGTCTCTAATCCCGTCGGATACAAAAATACTGAACCATAAGAGACTTCAAAACTGCACCAAACGACTTATAACTTTACAAATATTAGAATCTATCTTCTGGAAATACAATACAAAATTATACAATAGATTGCATGACAAAAAACACGAATATTCCCGCACAATACAACAAAGGAGCTTTGGAGAAGCATAGTTTCCCTATAAGATACACTAAAACGCAAAATCTTCAGAATCTTCGGTCATGCAGAGCTCTTCACATCAATCCAACGCCTAAAACTCCATCCGATTTGAATCTTGGACCTATGGCTTCAAGCAACAATGGGGCAGAACTAAAGAAACAACAAGGTGTGCCAGGGAATGCCTAGAAGTAGGGTATTTCGAATCTCAGGTTCCAGCAATGCATTTAAGTCAAAGGCCTCAGGAGTTGAAATATTTCCAGCAATAATTTGATAGGACACAGACACATCAAATATGGGGTCTAGACCAAAAAATACTAAGATAGGTCAGACACTACTGAAAACGCAACAAATGCAACATGCAACTCAGATTCAAGACATTGAAATCAAACACGCTCAATAAATTCACTTCGAAGGCATTAAAATATGGGGTTTTGACAAGCTAAATGCAATCATAAAATAAAAAAATATTCAACTTGGTCATTTCTCCTGGTTCATTTTATAAATACCTGATGGCAGGTTGTCGACGAAGGTGAGCAGCATCTTACTTCCCCCTCAGAGGCCAATCCGACGTGCATCTCCACAGCTATGGCGTTAACCAACTATCTTAAATGATACAAAGGAGTAGAGCATCCCTCTAAATCCCGCAAAATGGCCACCACACGGTTCCACTTGCTCCGGCTCCTGAAGGGTGTATTTTTTGCAGGTGGGAATAGGGAGGCTGGGGTAAAGGGTGAAATTTTTTCGAGGTGGGAATTAGAATTTAAATAAAAAATAAAATGTAAATAATAATATTAAAAAAATTATATATATTATTAAATTAAAAATTGAATATAAATAAATAAGATATTAAGGTGTATATAAATTATTTAATATGTAAAACTTACAAACACAATTAGTAGTTTTATGTAGTGATATTTACGTGTGTTAAGAGTATAACCTTTTTGAAATTTTAGTTATTTATGTGGTCATATTTAAATTAAAATACTCAAAATTAAAATTATGTGGTTTCTTCTTGTTTTAATATAGACATAAAAGTATGATAACATGGCCTCCCATAAGGTTTGACAATTTTTTTTTTTTTTTGACCAAGCTTCCACCTATCACAAAGTGGCCAATTGCCTAGATTTAGCATTATGAGAGTGTTGTAGCTGCTATAACACCACCCAAAATTTTGGGCATATTCAAATTTTGGGTTCCCCCTATTTTTCTTTCTCAACCCAATAGGGTTTAGATCAGACTCTTAATTGGTCACTCTACTCTCCCTCTTTCTGTCGAAACCTGATGCTGTCCCCATTCGCGCTTTACATGTTTCCCCCACACATCATGTGTTGCCTCAAATGTTACTTTGGTGACGTGCCAAGAGACTCCCATGACTTCAAAACTTATCTTTGCCTAGTATGTATCGCAACCAGTAGAAGCACTGCATGTGGACAAGCAGGATTTCATTTTTGGCTCCCCTTATGTTGACTATACTATGGTTTGGGAGAAACCATAATTTGGCAAGAAAGTGACCCCCCTTTATGTTTTTTAACCTACGCCTCTAAGGGAATAGTCTCATCGACATCACACGACATCATGGTGATATTTATTGAATAGCATGTCTCTCTAGGCCCTTGAATGGTCCTATGCCTCAACATGTGCATTAGAATTCGAAAGAATTATATATTTTCCCCAGCATCCTTGAAACCCTAATAATTTGTGATTGAAGGTCCAACCTCGTCGTGAATTAATCCTTACTCTTGAGGGTTCTTTTCATCTTCACCTTCTCATCTTATCTCGAAACTAGATCACTCATATGCATCAGGGTTTACAAGGTACCTCGTATAACATTAGTCCTCATTCCCTCTCATTTCATTAGGGTTTGGGCAGGTATTTGTTGTCTTGTTTGGGTAGATTTGGGTTGGCTTGTTTGGTTAGCAAATCACTATACGAATAAATGAACTTTTGAAGTCAACAATCTATGCAATTTGAAAAGTAAAGCAACTAGACAAGAAGATTCACAAGTTTCCATTTGAAAACCTGAAAACCTGGTAACAACAAAATTTATTTATGCTTAATTCCTAAGCTGAGGACAAATAAAGTCTTTGAGATGTCACATATAAGAAACTAACATGAATGAAAAAAATAGTTTCAAGAAATGCAAGAAAATAGATAAGTTTTATGCATCTCATGAGTCCATAGGTGATAACCTAGTCCCAAAAAGAATATCAAAATTGACAATCACTCCATGAAAAATATAAACCAGGTAGTAGGAGTCCATTCCAGAGACGAATCCAACCCAAAAAGCCAAAAATCAATTTTATGAGGGCTGAAAATGGAACCAAAGACACCACAAAAGGTGTCCAAGAAAGTAAGAGCAATCTTCAAAGTAGTTATTAACCTCTGTCAACCATCTAAAATCATAATAATGTTGATTTTCCTTACAATGAAAGTTGCCTCCAACAAGTAACCCAAGGCATCAACAATGCATAAATATAGATAAGGCACCAAAGGATGGCCCTATTGAATTAACTAATGTAACATTATCCATAGGGATAAGGCTTTGTGACAAAAAGGAAGGCCAAGGGATTGATGAAAAGATCACTCATTATACCCACACACCGTGAATCATAACCTAAGTACATAAACATATCTTAAATAGAAAGAACAACGAAATCTATCATAGGATTTTCCAAGTTAATCTTCAACTTAAGGCATTGTGTCCCTATCTCTCTGGCTCACTCCATTGCCTCCTAGGCTGACCAGACCCTTGGAAAAACCTAGTCCACTTCGGTCACACTACATACTTGGCAACTGACCAGATCCTCAAAGCCAAAGCATTTGCCACAAGTTTGTAAGCAATGGTAAGCAAAGTAACAAGCTTACAACCACCTATACAATCTCTCATTGCATTATGAGGAATAGGGTTCATCAAGACATAATTGAGACTTGAGAGACTCAAATAGGAACCCAAAAAAAAAAAAAAAAAAAATATATATATATATATATATATATATACAACAAATATGATCCCTAATAAAGTCCCACGTGAACTTAGAGACTTCATAAGGCAAACCATCCAATATTGAGGACTTTCCATTTTGCATAGAATTAAAGGAAGCACATAAATCATCTCTCATCACATTTGAACCAACATATCATTGTCCCCAATAGTGACCCTGCAAAGGATTATCATGCAACAAGCATCTTGTGCAACACCCACACTATTTTTCAAAGCAAGAAGAGAAAATATAGACAAAGGGATACCATTGCTACATATGTATAATATATAAAGTCCATATACCAAACTCCACTTCCACACTTGTCTCCTTCGCACTCAAACATGTTCAGGTCCCTCTTAAAGATGTATTAAGTTGTCAACAAAGAAGAGGTCATCCAATTCCTCAACTATTCTTGCTCAAAGCTAAGGATAGGGGCATACAAAAAAAAAGGTATCACATGGTCCTAAATCAAGAGAAAGACCCAAACACACATGCCTATTAAATCCAAACCACAAGCAATCACATGATTCTGAAAAGACAAAGAAAGAGAAAGCACTATGCCTCCACTCCCTTGAAAATGCTCAAAATTCCCAAAATGGACCATTGCAATAGTTTTTCATTTGATTTTGAAGCTCAAAACCAAGTCTCCCTAGGTTAAACAAACAAGTCTATTCAACAGGTTTACAAGGGATATCATTCACAAATTTGGGGAAGCATCCATTAATGGATTTCCCCATGAGATTTTCCTTGGAAAAAATAATAATAATGAATTCACATTGCATGTAAAACTTGTTGGAATTGCAACACACATTGGGGTCATATGTTAAAGTTATACAACTTTTCATTTAACCAAGAATTAGAAGTACATACACTAACCTAAAAATAATGGTCTAAATTTTAATGGAACATTATTTAATTCAATTTGTACAACATATTTAAATCCTGAGAATTCAAATCACTAATAACCAAACAAATAAAATCATTACCTTATGTTCAATGTTAGACTCGACCAATGCTTTGACCCCAACAAGTGCTTATAGGGAAATCCCTACAAAAATTCAAAGCCACATGTCAACATGTTCGAATGAAATGGAAACCATGCTGCATAATATTTATCTTTAGAAAATAACTGATAGTCAAGATGAAACGAACTGAAATCAATCTTATTCCAATCACCCATAATTTATTAAAATGTATGCCAAAACTAATATCGTTATTTAATTCAACCATATTTTAGTAATTAATCAATAGAATTATTCCAAAACATGAACAAGACCATAGTGAGGTACGATAACACATAATTAGTTTTCAACATATTAATATTCCAAGTGGATGATGGTAATACTAATTGCTTGACGTCAACGAGCGACAATGTCACCATCTGGGTCGGAAGAGTGACGCCGCATGGCAAGATTAAAAAAATTGAGAAAAAGTTTGGGAACTTTCCGAAAATACGTCAAAACTGTCGGAAAATTGACCATATGTACTAGTGTAGGGGTTAGTGGTGAATGAGGTTAGGATTTAAGGGGTTAAATGGGTTAGGGTTTTAGGGCTTTAGGGGTTAAATAGGTTAGGGGTCGGGAATTAGGGTTTAAGGTGTTAGGGGTTAAGGGTTTAGGGGGTTGAATGGGTTAGGGGTTTAGGAGTTTATGGGGTTAAATGGGTTAGGGGTTAAGGGTTTAGGGGTTAGGGGTTAAGGGTTTAGAGGTTTAGGGTTTAGGGGTTAAATGGGTTAGGGGTTTAGAGGTTTAGGGGGTTAAATGGGTTAGGGGTTGGGAATTAGTGTTTAAGGGGTTAGGGGTTGAGGATTTAGAGGTTTACGGTTTAGGGTTTAGGGGGTTAAATTGGTTAGGGGTTTAGGGGTATAAGGGGTTAAATGGGTTAGGGGTTGGGAATTAGGGGATTAATGACTATAGGGTTGTCAGAAAACACCTTTACAACGCACCCTATAAATTTAAAATAAATCGTTGCTATTGTGACACTAGTTGACCAAGTCAAATTTGATTTTTTCAAAGGGAAAGTGACTGGTATTTTCATATCCATTGGTATACTGATGCACATAACATGGACGTCGCTATAGCAACGTTGTCTTCTATTACTATCGCTATTGCAACACCTTAGCTGGGTGCGTCGCAATAGCGATGATTTTTCGTAGTGTCACAAGAGCGATAACGTCGCCATCAGCGTCGCAAGAGTGACACCGCGTGGCGAGATTAAAAAATTTGAGAAAAATTGGGGGACTTTCCGACAATACGTCAAAAATATCGGAACTAAAGTGTCGGAAAATTGACCATATGTACTAGTGGAATTTAATGGAAATAAAAAGATGGGGGTCATAAGAACATATTACAAATGTTGGATGAAATAAGAGAATACTTGGTCAACTCTAGGAATTTCAGGGTCATCATGGAGATTTTCCATGGCTGCAATAATCCTTCATCATGAAGATCATCTCCTAGAACATGAGGGGCCTCGATAGTAGAGGAAAGTGAAGACTTATCAAATAAAAAAGGATAGAAGAAAAACCCATAATGATGATGATACAAGAGAATAAGATCTTAGGGGATACCCTAACCAATCTTACTAATAACCAGAGAAGACAATGTTAGACAATAGTAATAGACATCTAGGGCATTCAAGAGGGATAACGATAGTATGGGATACTTAAGAAGTCAGAGTACTAAGCATGTTTGCCACATTTTGAGCCTTAATAGTTAAAATACAGATTATAGATTCAAGAGCGCAATACTTTATCTCAAGTATATATAGACCAAATATAATGTAAAACAAGACTATGTTTCTTAAAACAATCTCCCAGAATGGCGTTTTAATCTCCACAAACCCATGGATAATTGGAGGGTATTTTAATATAATTAAATTCCTATATGAGAATAAAGGGTTCATATGGAGATTGGAAAGGGAGGTCACGTCTTTCTAGGTTACCATGGGATGACTAGGTCTGATAGAAATCACCACGATGAATGGAGTGTGTGCCTAGAACAATAGAAGAAGGGGGGCATCGACATATTGCCTCTAAGTTGGATTGCTTCTTCATTATAGAGACCATTCTAGAATGGGATGTCTTTACAAAAGATACTATACTCCCCAACCATGGGTCAAATCACTGAGAGAATAGGTTAAATATAGATTTGAAGACACAACCCTAAAATCATCCTTTCAGATTTCAAATTTTGGGCTCAGGTATACGAAATTCCTCATAAATATTCAACAATGGTGGGATGAAACAAGTACCATTAGAGGTACAACAATGTTTTCTCTATACAAGAAGCTAAAATATATCAAATGGTGACTTAAAGGGTGGAAGAAGGAGAAGTTTGGGGAAATTATAGAGGAGAAAAGGAAGCTTGAGCTTAAAATGGAAAATGTACAACAAGAATCTATATAAAAAAGATGATCTAAGGAACTAATAAAGGAGAAGTTATAAAAGAATGCAACACTTCTTGGGGAAATCACTTAGGAGGAGGTTGAATCTACTATCAAAGCAATGTTGTAATATTCCTAATTTAGCTTTTAGGTCATTAGAATATTAAAATTTTTCTTCCTTAATTAATAGATGAATAAGAGGGTAGAGGGACCCATAAATCCCTTTAGTAGGAATAAAACCACTTCTTAATTTGAATGTGGATCAATGCATCTATATGGGGTCAATATGAATAAACCACTTCTTGGTGTGAATGTGGGTCAATGCATGTGGATGGGGTCAATTTGACCAAATCAATATCGCAGTTATGGAGGTAGTGGAGACAATGGAGGACAACGTAGTCATAATGGAGGTTAGTGGCCATGAGAGTAGCATCATTATTGTGTGGGGCCAAGGGGGTGAGGGCTCAAAAGCATATAAGGAAGGGGATGACAGCCATAGAAGGCATTCTAAATATTATTTATTTTTGGTCTTTTATGACTTTCTGCACGCTTTAGCTGTTTAGCGGAGTCTGCTGTGCTGTTTAGCCATAGGGGCATCACTCAGTTAACCTATGGCATAGCACGTGAATTCATGGAATACTAAACAATACCCTTAAATTGACTACATATTGGAAAATACCTCTAAAAATCACTTTATTTAACCCCCTACCAATACTAACCCATTGCATTTTCCCAATTTAAAAAACCCCTACTTTCACTAGATATTGTAGGTATCCGTTGTTTCATTAACATTTTTTACACCCCTTTATATTTATATCCTTAACATAATGACATGATGCCTCTCTTATGACCCCACATGCATTCTACAATTCACCTTTCTTCTTGTGATATACATAGGAGATGCATATTAGTATTCCCACAATGTGATTACTCAATCCACACTCAAGCACATCTCACTATGATTTGTGGCATTTAATGGTCTAAGGCATACAAAGATTAGCCATGTTTTAGGAAGATTGATTATATGCATGTCTATAAAATGACATATAAATTGATCTATATGATGATGAAAAATCAATTGATCAATCTTTATGAATATGTTTGCACCAAATAAGGTGTTCAATCACAAGTCTAGACCCTCTTCCTTTTGAAAGCTTCTTGTTCAAAAATCCAAATACAACCTCATGTACTCAAACTAGTGCCTTATTAAGGTGGAACAACAAAAGTTACAGTTTCGGAGAGTTATATATAGAAGAAAAGGCAAGGTGAGGATGAGAGTTATGAGATTCTCCCTTTGCTTTGATGAAAAAAAAACATTGTTCTCTGTTGTTTTTAATTTAAGTGCTTTAATGAGAGCCCCATGGTATATTTTATTAAGACATCATTTGGAAATGACCCATGTGGATGGAATTAATGGTTTTTTTAAGCTTGGTAGTGTGATTTAAAGAGCTCACTCGAAATCTAGCAAATTCAACATTTTTACAGGATTTCGAAATGGGGGATTACAACGTTTCCATTGGATTTTGTGATGTACAAGGGTATGGAACTAGTATTTAATCAAAAGCACTAAGTCCTCTATGTACCTTGATGTTAGTGGCATTTTTTTTTGAGCTCCTCTATCATGACCCTAGTTAAAAAGTAACCATCACTCAAACAAAATCTTGACTTGACATGCTACATTTTTTCTATCTTATTTTAATGCTTAGAGGATGATATTGATGACGAAAATCCCAATATAGGCAATGATTTAGATGATATATAGGTATTTTTCATAACATGATTTAAAAAAAAAAATTATTCTAGAGGGCTAGCTTGTTTGTTGATGTATTTTTTATGCTAGAGGGACTCTTTGGCGGTGGGGATGACTTGTCCATCCTCGTATGTGTCCGTACTTTCAGCCGCACAGCTGGACATACACATGGCAGGCCTCATGTCGCTTTCAGGCATGATGACATGATTGATCATCATCATCAAAATACATGCCATTCCATGGCCATGATGCCATGTGATGGGTGCCCATGTGCATGGGGCTCACATGTCATCAATATGACCTGCACGTAATGAATGTGGTACGTACAAAAGAATGGGAAATATAATTCAACAAAATAAGTCTCCCAAGTTGACATCCCAATCCCAATAATTGTATATTTAAATCAAAGGGAAATGAGGATGAGAAAGTCTTCACAAGCTTGTGTTGGATAAGTGCCATTCATACCTGGATTCCTTAGAAGATATATTTATGTAATGGCGGGCAAGGGGTTCTCACAAGATTCATGAAACTTATTCCTTCTATTTTATACTTGTAACCTATATGTAAACACCTAAATTTAGCCTGTCCATATCAACTTTAATTTGTGTATAATAAGACCCACGTCTCTATGTCACATCTTTCCCTCTAGAGGAAATAGTCATGGAAACCCATATCTTTTGTGTAGTGTTTTTTCCCTGTATGTATCTTTTGATTCTCTATACGTTGGTTATTTGATATCTATTTTTTCATTATTAATACAGTTTCCTTTTTCTTAATTATCAACACAGCTTCCTTATTAGATATAGATACAAAGGCTTCAACATTGCATTGTCTTAACATCTACGCCGAGAGATTCATTTCATGTCAAGAATTTAAACCAAGATATTTGGGAAAATCAGTGCTCATATCTTGCATTAATGTTAGAATTAACTACATACTATCATGACAGAAGCTTATAAAAATTGAAGTGAATCCTTCAATGAAACTTAGATTGATGAATATAGAAATAACACAAAATTGAGCTTACATGGATCCAAACAATGATACACTTTGGAATGCTTTGACAGAATAAACATCCTCATTCTCTAAGCCAACAACTAAAGCATGTAACCAACATGGTTGCAACGTTTATAAAACTTAAAAGGAAACAATTCAACAAATATAGTCCACCTTAACTAGGAATATTTGCATCTTTTGTTCTTTATCTTGTGCCTCCTCGCCTTTGTAGTAGCCGCAGATTTGTTCTTTGACATTGGCATTTGGTCATGAAGATCATTTGAAATGTTAGTGCCAAATGAATCTTTTTCTGGAGCGTTCAGATCAAGAAAATCTGAACAGTGAGTATTCTTCATAGGCATTGCATAATTCTTCTTAAACCCAAATGATAACTCAGTCGAACAAGGGTTTTTTGTCCTTCTAAGCCTCTCTTGCTTGCCATATGTCAAGATTAAAGTTGACCTACTAGAATATTTTTCAAAATGCTCATGCTTGTCATGTCTTTGAAAATTTCCACACAAGGCAGTTGTTTCTGTTTCCTGTCTGGTGTCTGAATTAGATGATGATCACCAAGGTGTAAAGGCATGTTTTTCTATTGCCTTTGTTCAAGGCATAATTACAACTGCTAAACCCAACCAGCACTATTGGTCAATACAATAATTATCCCTGTCTCCTACTTGCAAATATAATAGGTTGTAAATAAGATCATCAAAAACCCAGACGTACTATATACCTTGATTTCATATAACATTGTAATCGTTTGAGTCTTGATTCATTTCTTCATCTGCTCTACCCCCTGTTTCACACACAAAACTTGTGAACATCTGCTTGAGAAAAACCAGATAAAAAATACATGGTAACTTTCCAATTTTGTTGCTTGCCATATGTCAAGATTAAATTTGACCTACCATAATATTTTTCAAAATGCTCATGCTTGCCATGTATTTGAAAATTGCCACACAAGGCAATTGTTTCTGTTTTCTGTCTGGCGTCTGAATTAGATGATGATCACCAAGGTGTAAAGACATGTTTTTCTCTTACCTTTGTTCAAGGCATAATTGCAACTGCTAAACCCAACCATCACTATTGTTCAATACAATAATTATCCATGTCTCCTACTTGCAAATATAAGAGGGTGTAAATAAGATCGTCAAAAACTAGATGTAATATTACCTTGATTTCATATAACATTGTAATCGTTTGAGTCTTGATTCATTTCTTCATCTGCTCTACCCCCTGTTTCACACACAAAACTTGTGAACATCTGCTTGAGAAAAACCAGATAAAAAATACATGGTAACATTCCAATTTTGTTGAACCCAGTGATGACAAAATCTAAGAGGAACTAGAAATAGATCAAACATAAAAGAAATGGATAAAAAAATAAAACCTTATTAATCTTGGATTTAAGTGTTTTGATGAGAGCCCCATGGTATATTTTATTAAGACATCATTTGGAAACGACCCATCAGGATGGAATTAATGGTTTTTTAAGCTTAGTAGTGTGATTTAAAGATCTGTTACCACTAGATTTATTATTTTTAGGATTATCAAAAATATTTTATAAGCATTGTAGACTGTTTCCCCCAAGTTCAAATGGATGGTATTATGTGGCTATGTTTTATGAACCTTCCCAACACCAACATGCTAGGTAGGTCTACCGCCAAGTTTTTCAGTAAGCATATTTCAAAGATGGGATTTCACATTTGGAGGGATCTGTGGGGTCACAACACTATCTTGGTTGGATTGGAGAAGATTTAATAAGCCCAATATTCACTAGCTTAAGACAAGATGTATTTTCAAAATGATACCAGAAATTTCAAGGCCCATTTGGAAGCACTTGAGATGTAGTCATAATTACTGTAACAACTATACTCAACAACCTCAATATTAATCTTTAGTGGTAATTATTGTAACTCTACTCAACAACCTGAAGATGAATCTTCAACAGTGTTCACAAAAGGGGATCATTGTCACCATGTCACATAGAATATTGCTGCTATATAGATGTCAAGGTTATTGTGACAAAATCAAGATCCGTCATGTTGTCATTAAACATTAGTATACAAATATGAAATAGGGTTACTCACTGACACATAGGTGCATAGACAGTTAGTTAACCTTGAATACGGGCAGTAAGCCTAATAATATAGGCATTGTAGAATGTTCAAGTACTTAGCCATATCAACATGATAAATTAAGTTAGATTTCATTCTTTCATAGTATTTCAGTCTCATGCTATGTATGACATAAAGTAGGCTTTCAAATACCAATTAAGCCCAAAAAAGGAAAACATTAAAACTAAGTCCTCTACTCCCATTTACATTATAATAGAGCCCAAATATTATAATAGAGTCATCATGTCCAAGAAGGAAAACATTATAGCAGAGTCCACTACTCCCATTTATTTTTCCAACTTGTAATATGAAATATTTCAAGCCAAGCAACTTTAAAAAAAGGATAAGAAATAAATAGATGATCCACAGATTCATCCCTAGTTTTTCACACTATACATATTCAAGGACGTTGCATGTTTCTCTTTTGGAAATTATCCCAAGTTATCCCTAGTTTGGAATTTGTAACTACTAAACTAAGGGTCACCGCCAAGATATTTTCTTCATCAAACCTTTGTCCATATTTTCCTTGTAACCCAATTTTGTAGTTTACTTTCCATACCCCTGGTCTTTGGACCACTTGATTTAAATGTTCGAGATTAGAAAGTTTTATGCCACTAACATTTAGGCTTCAAGAAAAATGATTCCATTCCCATTGTTAAGATACATTTTCTGCCTACTTCTAGCCCCAAGACCAAACATTTCTACCATCATTTGAATATCCATATTCCAAAGAATAAATTCCTAAGAGATGGTCTCTTATCAGATCCTGAGTCATTCTGTAATATCCATCGTCTTCCGACTTCTAGACCTGAGACCGAATATTTCTTGCATCATTTGAAGTTGCATGTTAAAAAGAATAAATTATGAGGTGATGGTTGTCTCTTATCTACTCCTTTGCAGCCAATATAGGGGCATTAGTGTATTCTCACACTCTGCTCTTTTCCAATCTTCCATGTTGTCCATTTACCAGCTAAAGGGAGAGCTTTCGCTAGGGCCTTTTACATCCAATTTTGAATTAAGCCCAAAAAAAACCTAAAAGTAAATTCAAACAAGTAAAAATTGTGTTGAACACATTTTGAAAACCATAATTTACATGGGATCTGTTTCCAGGGAAAAGGATCCATTTCCAACAAACAGAAATTCGCCACATGGCGATTCTTGGATGGATCTAGGTGGATCCAGATCAAATCTGTGGATCCGTGGATCCTGTACCCGAAGGTGATGGATCCAGTAACATATCATTGTGTAGAGACAAAGGACTAATCACCTTTCTACTCTTTTCTCCTTGGTAACTAGTGATACACCTAATAATAATTACCATGCTGTTGACATAGTACAAGTTACTGAGCATCAAAGAATAAGTAATATAGTTTTTAGAGAAACAAGGTGTAGTGACCATGAAACTAAGTAGAGCACTGCTTACTATGACCAAGTTGTTAATACATTCTGAAATTAATATATTGATCTGGGCCAACAGGGCCTGTGACTTGGTACATAAAAGTGAAGTGCTAGAACACACCTTAGCAAGGGTGATAAAGGTAATATATTAATGGTTAATTACATGAGAAGAGTACTTACAGTGAAATCAACTCTTTCATCTACTGTAATTATGAGGCAGCTTAGTACCATTTTAATAATGCTTATCAGTACAATAAAGAACACTTGAACTAGTCCAGGGTGTAGTCTATACTACTTATGTAATCGATAGTATATGAAACAGTAATCAAAGGTCGTAGTAATTCATATAAAACACCATAAGTAAACTTAAAATCACATTAGAAATATATCTCATTAAATACCATTTCTATTAGGGTTTACATACGAGGGCCCTGCCTTCAAGTACCATTTCATTGGAGACCGGATCCCTTTGAAAAATAGCTATCATACCAACACCACAACTTCCTCGACCTGTGGTGTAAACTCCTTGAGGTGCCACACTAATCATGTGTTTCAACAAATGACTCTTTGCTACTCCAGGATCTCCCATCAAACAAGCATGAAAATCACCTCTTATTTGCAAGTAAAACAGAAATGTGAATAATAAATATAAGTTTTCCTTTGTATACAGACTTCAGAGACTAGATAAGGGAGAATAACAAGACATTTTTCTCAGACATTCACCAATGGGATAATCAATTTTCTCTGTAACATCTCCTCAGAAAAAGAATTATACCTTCATTCCATCCTTGCATTTTCTAGTTGGGGCACCAAAAAGAAGAAGCAGGGATTTTTTGACATCCTCGTGTCCAAATTATTTCTAGAGCTAAAGAACACGCAAGCTTGTTATAGATGTCACCATCCTTAGCAAGTAGTTCTATTTGTTATTTTTCAGCACCTTGTAAAATGTACTTACAATTGTTTGAAATTAATGAATAAAATAAGAAATATAGAGAAAAAATGGATCAAATAAAAAAATTCATTAAATGGCACATTTTAAAAAACTTCATATGCTAGACATGTGCAACCAAAGAAAAATTCCTAATCTACCTGCACTATATGTGGAAATTTACATATCTATATAACGCATACCTAATGGTATATTAACTTTGAATACTGAATTTTGGTGGAAGGATCCATCATATTGGTAAACCCACTTATTAAACACATACATGCATGATGTGGCCTAAATGTATTGGTTACTAATTTCATGTTGCACCAGAGTTGATATCCATCTATTGTTACGACCATCATCAAAGTAATACCTATTAAGAAGTGAAGCAACAACTTGACCCACAATAAGTGATCAAACGCTGAATATTACAAGCGCCCAATGGGTCTTCCTTTTTCCTGCAAATATATTTCTATTGGGGCCTCTTCTTGGATCTGCATCCCTAATCAAACCAGGGCCTGAAGTTCCAATCTCTTAAGTTCAGTCAAATTATATTACAACAACTTGCAGATAGACATTTCAATCAAATCTAAAATTAATCTGAAAAATTTAACAGACATACCTTCTTGTACTGCATCCCTGATCAAACCAGGGCCTGAAGTTTCAATATCTATAATTCAGTCAAATTATATTACAACAACTTGCAGATAGACAGTTCAGTCAAATATAAAATTAATCTGAAAAATTTAACAAACATACCTTCTTGTACTCTGTTGTGGCTTTTTGGAATACCACCCATCTGAATATCACCGATTAGAAATGAATTACTAGTGTGCATAAAGAAAATTACTCGGCTTGTGGATGTATCACCAAGAATTACTAGGCTTGTGGATGTATCACCAAGAAAAAGTATACAACACCTCATGAGTTGTTATCGTTAAAGAAACAAATATTGAAACATAAACACCGTGATGAATCTCAAACTTAGAAGAAGGAAACTAGGAACCGGGGCTAAACGAATTGCAGTAGTGATAATGGGGCAAGATAGGTAGACTTTGACAGCTTTCAAGGCTTTGTCATTGTAGTGTAGGATGAGAAATGGAATTAGAATGAGAATTTAGATAATGAATTAATTTTATAAGAAGAAAGTAACACAACATAATTTCCCTTACAAAACAGAGCATAATTGATTTATGAATTTTGTCTATAAATCTTTAGAACAATTAATGAAAGCATAAGATATGAAATGGAATTGAGAAGTCATTCGATGAAATGAAACATGAAGGAGATACAATGTTATAAAGCCATACAACATGAATCCCAAAATTCTTACTGCAACTGCCTCTGTATTATCAAAAGAAAATCTCCAAGTACAATAGCTCTCCCGTGATATATCCAATATCCAACCCCCCTCTATTACAAAAAAAAAAAAAATTGTAGGCCAAATTACAAGGGCCTATTTTTCCAAAACAAAAATGTCTTTTTGAAAAAATAAAAAATAAAAAGATATCAAAGTGGGTCTTTATCCTGCACTAACTATATAGGTTATCTATATCAGCTGTAAAGGATCATTGTGTTTTGAATTATCACTTATGGAATGCTACTGAAAATGAAAATGATATCCTGCAGGAAATTCCAGAGAGTTGGGGTACATCTTAGTCATGAACAGTACCACCGGAACACATTCATCCTACCTCTAGACTTTGATCTAGTTATATGACCTAAAAGAAAACACTAATTTAAAAATAATAGGAACATAGCAAAGCACGCTTCATTAGCATTTGAAATTGGACATAATTCTGTAATCAACAAAGGTTCAATGCTTGAAATCAGCAATCAGACCCTCTTCTCATCTTCAACATTGTGTACACTTGAGGTTTTGTCATGTTTGCGTGCTTTCAGGACGTAACAGAGAGAGCTACATCTACCCACCCTTTTCTTTTCTTTATAGAGATCGTGTAACATTTTACTCAAGCTTGGTCCCATCTCCTCAGTTGGGAAAAGCTCACAAGTGTATGATCATCTCCTGCTAAATTTATGCCCAAAAATGACTCATGAGTATACCATATCACAAATATACCAACTGTAGCCAAGCCAACATATAGGCCAATAACTAAGTAGTGTAAAAACACCCAGGAATCAATTAGAGAATCATTACTTTTTTGAGGGGGCTTTTTCATGATATCTACATCAGGTGGATTGAAACCTATAGTTATTGTAGGTGGCCCATCAAACAAATATATATCAATATAGGCAAAAATAAGAATTCAAAGTGTCATTTCAAACTTCACCCTATCAAATTATTGTCAATCCAAAAGTTGCAAAAAATCAAATACCATTCACATTAAAATACTCCTTAGATCAGATACAAAAATTGCAAGGCCCATCGAACACATATATCAATATAGGAAAAAATAAGAAATCAAAGTGCCATCACCCTTCCAATCTACCATAAGCACATACCTCAATAAAGTTGCAAAAAATTTGAAAAATAACTACCATCACCTATCCAAAAACCTTTCCATATAGTAATTAATGTTAATTTCGTTTAGTGAAAGGCAATGCCCAAAAGACGATTAAGGACTCAATTGTCAATAATAACCAAGTGAAATTTAACTATTGTAGACCTCATGTGTATGGCCAAAATATAAATACTTGCAAAAAGACTCTGATGGCACATTTGAGCTACAAACTCTGATTTATATGTCCAATTTAAAAAATAGGAAATCCAACTACCACAAAAAAATTCAAAATAAAATGAACGTCATGTGTTATCCATTGCTCTGGTGTAATTTTTTTGACTTGAGTGAACAGAAACCATCATGATTGAACCTCGTGCCATTAGATCCTTGATATCCTTTCTAGAAAGTGAACCATTAATCTAAAAATTCAAGGAAAACATTAACATTAGTGAGAAGAACCACATAATTTTCTTCAAAACATATTCATAAAAAAGGAACCAAATCTTCTTGCTTTTCGTGATTAATTGGACCAACTTCAGAAGAACCATAGTAGAAGGCATCCAACATAAGTGTTGAGGTAAGGGGTTCCCTTATATTCAAATTGTATATATGTGTTGAGGTACGAGGTACATACAGTTATAGAGGTATGTCATTATATTGTTTTTATGGCAGAAATACCAAATTAATGTTTGAATGAAACACAAATACAAAAAGATGAATGGCTAGTGAAAGAAACTTTCTCCAAAAAGTAGGTAGAAAAAAATGGTTGAGTTATCTCGAACATTCACCATTTGAAGTATTCACTAGACCTAAAGCCAAAAAGTACAAAATTAACATCAGATTCATACAAACAAATAAAAAAAAATATAACCAAAAACTATTTATAAATAATCCAACATATGGAAATACATAAGGAAAGTGAAAGTAAAATGTTTTGAAAATTAACCTTGTTCAATTTTTTCACAAAAGCTAAAAAAAATTTGGAATCACTTTCTTCTAATTTGTATGTATCATTCTTAGCATTGTACGATAAGTTTACGATTTCTATAATAGATTTAAGCTGTACAAAAGCATGATCATTCAAATCATACTCATACATGCACTGCCCCTTTATTCTACTATACCAACATAATTGAAGCTTGGTGCCTTCTAATCTATCCAAAAGGTCGATGTCATTATGGTAATCAAACACCCTATTACCATCCTTCTTCCTTATTCTTTGAACCCTTCCAATGTACCACATTCCACAAGAAACACCTTGTTTTGTACTTCGAGGAACACCTTTTCTTGCAGTACGTTCAGTGGGGGGAATTGAGTTGTTTTCAAACAACACCCCACAATTTGATCCAATTCCAAAGCCAATTGAAACACCCTTTTGTAGAGTCTTCCCATCTTGCCTAAAGTAGACCCCACTTCTCACTTTTATCAACCTATCTTTGGATAATGTTGGATTTCCATTCATCTGACTAACCAAACATGATTTGAACATATCCTTACCATCAAGATTCACCACTAGTTTTGTAGTTTTGCTTACAATTTCATCATTGGAATCTAAAATTTCATCCAACTCATGTCTCCACTCACTTTCCATTATTTGCAATTCACTTTCATTGTGTACCAATGAAGATGAAGATTGAAATATAGAGTTGGAACATGTCGGTGGAGAATCATCAACTACCCCATCTAAAATTTGGAATGTTGGATAATCTTTATCCTTTGTCCATGGTTTAACCCACCAATAAAATTGAGTGTAATTTTCTGGTTTCATTCCAAGAGTTGATAAAATGTCTTGCGCATCCTTCAATCCATTCTTAAGGGATTCTACAATTTTAGTGTCTGTGGATATTGAATCATATTGTGAAAATATGTCAATGTTTTGTATTGTTTTTTGGTGCAATTTATTCCAAATGTTTTCTTGCTTCTTATAAAATTGATTAAAATGAAGCCCTTGGGAATTTGATTCTTCTTCAACAACTCTATTAAGGGTTCCAACAACATGAGGCAAGTTAGTGAAATCATAGACCCTCTCCACTCCAACCATCCCACCAAATTTGCTAAAGAAGTTCTCACATACATCTGACCCAGTCAAGTGTAAAACACATGGAAAGTTAGAGTATTGATCTCGAAACAATCTCATCAACAAAACTGCAAAATGACAAGAAATTATCACATCTTGATATGCCTCTATGTTGATGAAATTTATGTTCACATTAGTATGAGATTGTTTTTGTACCCAACATAACCATAACGCAAAGAAATGATGAACTCGTGAAGCATTTCGTACTCTTTCCCAGAGGCTCAAACTATGAGACATAAATATGTCAATGTAGTCAACAACAATCATTAGGTAAGTCTCTCTAGCTAGTGTCTTCTCTAACTTTCCACTTGGTCTACTTATCAACTCTTTCAAACACCTTTTAACATGCCTTGAAGCAATGCGTTGTGTGGAACCCCAATTTTTTCGATCCATCCTCTCTATATCTTCACACTTGATCTTGTGATCATCCACTTTAAAAGTGTGATAAACCATTCTGACATGGCCAAAACTTATGTACTCATTTCCTAAAACCAATTCTCGTCGACCGTTAAACAAAGTATTTACTAGCTTTTTGTCGCTGTGGATGTAATCTTGGTCATGCAATCCTGTTACATTGCAACCATTGTACAACCCAGTTAGCCTCCACCCTTCCTAAGGAATTTGATATCGAAGAACTGATGTTGAAGAATAATCCTTCAACATAATTTGTCTTCTTATGCTATCCCCATCCGAGGAATAACCAAAAATAGGTGCCAAATTGTTTTCTATGTGTTTCTTCCACATAAATTCTATCTTTTCCCATTGTTAATAAACAAAATTTGCATTGAATTTATTTCATGTTGGATGAACAACCACAACCAAATGAGGAAGTTTTTCATGTAAAGGGTTTGCAATAATAACACGTGCATAGTGTCCAATAACATTGTTTTTAAAAGAATTTGTTATAATCTCATAGCCCGCATCTCCCTCACCAACTATCACCAAGAAATGAGATTTGCATTGATGTTCTTCTTTAAAACCACAAAACCCCACTAGTGTATCGCTTTTTGCTACCCACCTAACATATTTTTTCACAATTGTTTCATCTTCAACAAGGCATACAGGAATTGGTCCATATATACCGTGTTTGGCTTTATAAGAAGCATAAATTTTTCCGACTGCCTCAAAATTGTGCTCGTGCTCCCCTGTGATATATGTCAATGTCTTTCTAACTTGCCTTAAAGTTGTAGATATTGAAGGACCATCCAGATTCAACCTAATAAATTTATGTAATCTAGGACCTCCCCATAATTTGATCATCTCAAAGGGATTTTGTGGATGTACTATACCTTCTCCGTGCTTTTTCATGAATCAAGTTATGAAATATATCCTTGAAAAATTCCCAAACTGCATCTTTACTTTGTAATTTTCCTTGCTTATGTGCCTCACAAACATCCTTACAAAACCTAAAGGCATCCTTCCTTTCTGTCGATTCAAACAACTTTTCCTTTAGAGATCTCATTCTAATAGAGAGTGTAGAAACCTTTGTTCTCTCCCACCAAAGGTCTTGCATTGTTGATCTATGGTTAGAATTTGCAACCCTTGCAACATTCTTCAATTCATTTTGAGTCAAATAGTCCAATCTTCTACCTTTTCCTGTATCTCGTTCACTTATTTTATTGGTGCACCTTGATTCACGATATAATCACATCCTGAAGTCATTACATTCTGGAACCAACTTACAAAATCTACATGTTAATGAATCAAAAGGGATCCATGTTTCAGAACCCATATGGCACTAAATATGCCTATATGTACCATCAATACGACATTCAATACCCTCATATAGCATGATCTTGGTATGCTTCTCTATGGCCCATAATTTTCCACCCCTTTGATCATCCATTAGGACCTTTGTTTCCAATCTCTCCCCATTTCTATTAATATAAGGATACCAATACCCCCAACATTGTAGTAACAAGGGAGAAAATTGAGCTATAATGAGATGACAACACAATAAAAAATTAAATAAATTAGAATTAAGAAAAATAAAATAATATACAAATTCATATTCAATTTTAGTCTAAACTATTAATTAACCACTAATTAACACACCTAAAGTAGAAGAAGTTGCACTTGTAGAACCCCTATGCAATACTAATGGTGATGATGGCACTAAGAGCCTAGTCAAACTTTTTTGGGACTTATCATTGGTAGGCTTCTTAGGTTTCCCAACTGTGCCACTCCTCAACCCAGTCTCCTGATGTGAAGCCTCATTTTTAGTTGTAGTAGTGTGCTTCTTTGATTTCATGTGTTCATTTAGAGAACTGATAATATTACCACTTGTCAGCACTAAACAAAACCATTTATTGCATCATGTACATTCGAATCTCACTTTTTTCATGTCCTTATAGACTGCAAGTGTTGCTTCCACCACCTTGAACAAATTAGGCTCTTGTGTCTTGTTGAAATCATCTAGAAGTTTGATTGCTTGATCAATATGAAATCGATCTCCAACCACCGTTGTTTTTTGTACTTTGTTACATGAAGGAATTTCACTACCACTTGGCATTGAAAGGCATTGTAGATGGGACGTTGTTTTCATATGATGGTTTTTGAATTTGCGCATTGTTCGCGCTACCAAGGATACATCACCTGTTCCATAATCAATGCCACCAATTTCACAATGGATCTTTATTTTAGATTCTCCCTTTTCTGAATATACTTTGAGAGTAAGTTTCTCATTGACAAACTCTTCCATTAAATTTTCACTTTTTTTTCCAAAGATGCCAATACACAAGGATCAACAATTGTGGCTTATTCCACTAACAAATACATATTTTCAACTCTTGGTTGTTTATGCATAGGTTCCTCCACATTCTCTTCAATGTTTTCAAATATTGGTATTGTTTCCACTGCATTTGAACCCCTTGTTTCCACATCAAATGTGCCTAGTTTTCTCTTGATGCCTTTTCTTCTCTTCCTTTGGATTAAAGCTAATCCATCCTGGATAAAATCAAAAGGGTATTCAACGATTCCATCATCCACAATTTCATCACGGATTTCAGCAAATGTACAACCTTCTCGACACCTGACAATGCCAATGAAATATTTCTTTTCATCAATAGTAATTTTATAAGACAAGCCCATCTGTTTTTGCACATAAATAAATGAAAAAGTAAGTAAAATTCTAGAAACATATTGGTTTATTATGAAAAAAAGAGCAAGGAAGCAAGGTATGAACTTTCAATTCAAAGCTCCAAAAAACATGAATAACTCTTACTATTGCGATGAAACACCTTGATTCAAAATGTACTATCGATGGATTCCTCAAATGGAACTAAAACCTGAAATAAAACAAAGTACTAAAACAGATTTGAAAGTTGACTTATTGATTCAAACATTGAAAAACTTATAAGCAAGCTTAGGCCCAAATGTGCCTCAATTTTGGCCTTATTTACATCATTTTTTTGTGCCCCAACGAGGTCAAAACCAAACCATCGTAACTTTTACTGTTCGCTGGTATGAAATGGATTTTATTCAATTTATTATTCACTAGTATCTAGGGCTTGTGAGAGATAAAGACATTTTTTTTTAATGTTTTTGGAGCTACCAACGAGTAAGGACAGTGCTTGATCTCTATGTTTTTGGAACTACCTTGTGGATCCACCATAGTTCTAGTTTCAAAGAAAGGAAAGTTATCGCTAAAGAAATTGGCATTCATCAAAGATCGACTGTTAATTGATTGCAAATAAATCAGGTCAACCATTTTAAAGATTGTATATGGTTTCTAAGGTGTTGTGATGTTAAACTTTAGCAACTTACATAGTCATCTAATCAGATGTAAAGAAGTGGTTGATTGAGAAGCTTTGCAGTATGACACCTTTAAGAAACTATAAAAGGCGTTTTAGTATGAGGAATGAGTGCATGATAAAAATTTCGGAACAAGTTTTGCATCAAAAAATAGTACACACAATTTCTAAATCCTTATCTAAATATCAAAACTCAAAAGGCTTTTTATTTTGTAAGGAAACTGAGTTTTTCATTACATAAAAGAACACAATGTACATCAAGCAGGGGGTATCAAGTTTCAACACAGTCTAATGGAAAAATTTGAACTCTCTAAGGCAATCACATCTTATCCAGTTTCATACACATGTATCAGTTGCACTACGACACTTTAAACACCAGTTTTTGGGTTCTGCTTGATCCAATACTAGGCTATCACTTAGGATCCCCATTGTTCTCCTTATGACCTCAATAAGGTTTGATAAGCCTGTCCATGAACACTTTTCTCTTATTTGTATTCATTCAGTTGTCATTGACCAATTTGGTCCAACTTTTTCCTTCACTCTCTGCCTTGGATGCTCTAGATTGTGTTGTATTGCATGGCTGAGCAATCCATGTCACTGCCACATGTAACGTAATTGTGACTAGTGGTAGTCTAAACACCATTAAGTATTTCAAAATCTGCAATAACAGTGGTGTCCAGATCTTTCCTTGCAAAGCACTCTTGAGGTCGGTTCCCACTTCTGATCTAGTTTTTATACGGGTTTAGCTACTGTCATTAATCACCTCTACATCCTTGATGTTGGGTATACTGCTGAATTATTCCTGGGTAAATTTTACTTTATCTATGATCAAGGGTAAGTTTTCTCTCTCCTTTAATTAACAATAATATTCATATTAATCATGCAACAATATTTTGTAAGGGTCAAATCTTAGTTGTGCTGATAGGAATATGCTAATAGCTAGTCCATTAGCTGCTTTAAATGCCTTTTATATGCATTCACTTTTTCAGAGTTACCTGGTATTTCTAATGATGATTATTTGTGTTTTATATACTCTTTGTAGGCTTGTTCAATGACGATCTTAGGGAAACATCATATGAGGTTCTTCTTGCAACTGTAGGAGGAGCAGTGTGAGTTCTGATGTTGTGTCTATTGTAAATATTGATATCTGGTTGAAGATCAATTAATAGTGGGGAAAAAGCTGCACAGTATTGTGTTTTTTTCCCTATAAAAGGAAATTTGTTTTATTGTTTTTATCATTTGGCCTAATCTGTGCAACTGATGGCAGGGGCCTTATATCACCAGTAAAGGATAGAAGGGATGAGAAAAAACTAAACCTGTCAAGGAACTTTCCTCATGGAGTCAAAGATAAGTACCAAAGTAAACCTGCCAGAACACCTGGACTTGCTGGCTTGTTGGAGACAATGCGAATACAGATGGAGGCAAGCTGTTATTCCTTTGTTTCTCCCACTTAATTTCATGTGCCTTTGGTTTGAATAGTGAAGATTTTCTATGTCCAAAGGCCCTGGGTCTCATACAGAATTAAATTAAATTTTTAAAAATTAATGCAAAACATGATAGTTATTTAAATTTTAGATCTTGTATATATTCATCGCAAAGAAGATAAGATGCTCAAAATCCATTTTTTGGTACATTATAGCATAGCAGGGACAAGCTAATAAAAATACTCTTATTGTTCACAGATTCTAGGATAACGATGGCAATCTTAATGGGAGGGTGTCAGGTGCATTCTATGGCTAAAAGAAGTCCTGATAAAAACCATCTTGCAAAACAATGATTTTTGCTCGACTTGTTAGTTCAAGCCCAAAAAATAAATACAATTAATGATTTCCCACTATTTCCTTGCCAAACCCTATTCCAATTGCCCATCAAGTCAAGAAACAACCATAAAGGGCAATAATTCTAGGATTTGAGCATGCTGTCAAAATATATTATCAATTTGAAAAATTCCCCATCAATTTGGTGTGGTCTTCTCTATTCTGTTGTATACATGTGCATGAGAAAACTAACCACTGCAATGTCCTTAGAAGGCATATGTAGATAGAACAAAGTAACGAAGCAAACTATCAATTGCACCATCCTTAAAGAGGGCATAACATAATTTCTAGGGACAACGATAACATTATATCTATGGACAACAGTAGTAATACCAGAACTTATACAAGGAAACACTAGAAACATATTTATAATAAGCCATAGTCATACTATGCTCAGTGTTACAATCACATATAACATCATGCGCAACCAGTTAAAGAAATATGTCTTGTCAATGGTTGAGATAAATTGTCACACTTGATATCATGCCCGATCATGAATACATAATGACATCAGATTGAGTTTACATACCATTAGTTTGTAGCAAAACTTCATGATGAAATAACACGTAGCAATTAAGCAAAATATTATGGTGGGACAACACATATTTGAATGGCAATATGTTATGACAATGCAATTTGAGGCTACACAAATTTCATAGTCTTTAGTTTCTCTTGATGTCTATGTAAGACAATCAAGTATAGCTACAACCATTAATTTGGTATGGTCTTCTCTATTCTGCTGTATATATGTGCATGAGAAAACTAACCACTAAAATGTCCTTGAAAAGGCATAAATCTCTGTAGTTTTGCAAACATAGAAACAACTCTAAGTAGAATAACAGTGCTGGGACATAAGGTCAGTTCTAGGTAAAATGACAAGCACAAAAAAATCAGTTCCAACTAAGATGGAAATTCTAACATAAATGACATAAATGTAGAGAGCAAGTAATATATCACAGACGAGAAGAATTAATGAGCAAAAAATTTTAAAGCCCCAAAACATCCAAGGTTAATCTCATATAGCCTAAATTAGAAAATTGCAATTCTTTCACCCTTCAAAAGATTGCTTTGACTGCCAATATGTTCAATTTTCACAGATAAATCAGTTTCAACTTTTAAAATTTAAATTCTTCCTTTTAGAGAGGAATATTGAAGTAATTTAAGAAGTTTCTTTGAGGTAGGCCTGCCTTGCCCATCTATAGACTGATCAACTCAAACAAAGTCTTTATCTCTCCAAATATAAAATATGATACCTCATATACCTCAAGGTTAGGAAGACAACGAAGAATTAAGGTCCTGCAATTATACTCATCATGCCTAGGGTTGAAGGGAACTAATATTCATTGGCCCTATAACAAATATTTGAAGAATCCATAAAAATGGATGGATGCCCCAAAGGCTATACTGCAACGTTCAAAGAATGAAGGCTTGCTACATGCAAAATGGTTAATGAATAAACTTAGAGAGATTTCTCTGAAAATACAATTGCATATATTTTCCTGTTTTGTTATAGCCATCGTAATTGACTTATATGTAAACCAGAAATGCTATAAGGATGTTGTAGACAAAAAATCTAGCAATGTATAGAAAATGATTTACCTAGTGAGAAGCAATAACTCTACAAATATTTAACCAACATTCTCACAGGAGCTCTAAATATAATTGAAGGTGAAAGTTCTAATTGAATGTAATTTTTGAGATAGCACGAAAATGAAAAAAAGGAGATAAACAATACTCAAACAAATATTGCACAACCATTTCTCTCCAAAATAATTGTTGCATTTATCCTTCAATAATACTCATATTTACGAAAAATGATTGAGCGATAACTTGAAAAAAAAGAAAAAGAATCATGCCCATAGCAACAGTTACTACACCTTACAAGGTACGGTCATGGATGAAATAGATAAGATGAAATAAGATAATTGTATTCATGCGAAAATATTAAGATAATTTTATCTTGATAGTTCCATAGTGCAATAAAGAATTTGAATGCTAAACATTGGCATAATTGAGAGAGAGGATATTCAAGTAACCTTTATTTAAGTGGATATTTGTTCACAAATAGATTTTCCTCCTGGTTATTTCCAAAGTGGCTAATTTTGAGTGTTCAACAAAGAAACTAGCCTAAGGCAACCAAAGGACTCCACCCTTTAACTATGAGGGACTCCAGAGATGGAGATCTCCTCCCTTAGTCAATTCAAGTACCCTAGATAACTTAAACAATAATTCCACCAATGGAAATAAGGTCAAATGGACATTCAAATTAGTTGATTCACCTTACAAGGTAAGGTCATGGACGAAATAGATAAGATGAAATAAGATAATTGTATTCGTGTGAAAAGATTAAGATAATTTTAATAGTGCAATAAAGAATTTGAATGCTAAACATTGGCATAATTGACAGAGAGGATATTCAAGTAACCTTTATTTAAGTGGATATTTGTTGACAAATAGATTTTCCTCCTGGTTATTTCCAAAGTGGCTAATTTTGAGTGTTCAACAAGGAAACTAGCCTAAGGAAACTAGAGGACTCCACCCTTTAACTATGAGGGACTCCAGAGATGGAGATCTCCTCCCTTAGTCAATTCAAGTACCCTGGAGAACTTAAACAATAATTCCACCGAACAACAATTCCCAGTAAATCTCTGCAGTTTTACAAACATAGAAACAACTCTAACTATAATAATAATGTTGGGACGTAAGGCTAGCTCTAGGTAAAATGACAAGCACAAAAAAATCAGTTCCAACTAAGATGGAAATTCTAACATAAATGCACAGAGCAAGTAATATATCACAGACGAGAAGAATTAATGACCAAAAAAGATTAAAGCCCAAAGCATCGAAGGTTAATCTCATATAGCCTAAATTAGAAATTTGCAATGATTTCACCCTTCCAAAGATTGCTTTGACTGCCAATATGTTCAATTTTCACAGATAAATCAATTAACATATACCTCAGTTAACCTAGTTTCAAACACAACATTGTTTGCTAAAATAAAACCTAGCATCCAGGAACAAAAACAGTGAGAATCTTTCACATTATTATCTATAGGTTCACCATGACTAACCTCTAGTGTTGCGGGTCCCCATACTGCCCTCGTGATTCCAAATGAAAACAAATCTCAAATGAAAACACTAATGCTCTTTCCCTCTCTCACAATGTTTGTCGAATGCATGCTCTTTCTTAGTCAAATCCTCTTACCCTCTTTGCTCGAATGCTCGGTTGAATGCTCAGATCCATCATAGGAAGGCTTTGCTTAAGGCTAACGTTGATAGGTTCACGGTTACAGGTTCAAGGCTTCTGGTTCAAACCTCTTTCCAAACCTCTTGCTCCAATGGTGTTGGCCGCTCAGTACCAAACAGGTTCACATGCTCAGATCTACACACAATTCGACCAAAACATGAGCAATTGAGACAGATGGTTCATGACTTGGAACCTGTTTATTTAGAAATGGCAAATAAATTGGATGAATTGAGATCCCAGCTGTAAAGCAAAACCTTGGAAACTACATAGCAGAATCTTCATGAATCCATTGGACAGAAAGAAACACTTGCAGTTGCCAGTGATATTGAGACAAAAGCGACTTACATGGAAATGTTCAGTTAGCCTTGCTTGAATGGTTCAGTCGGCTCAATGTCCACTTGATTTTTAAGACTCCAATGGTGTTGGCTGCTGTGTGGTCGCTCAGTACCAGGCAGGTTCAAGCGACGTTCAAGTGCACAAGAACCCCCTACCGTGAAGTCCTAACTGTGCTGATGAGCTTGCTATAGAACCAGTAGTTTCGAGATTTTGAAATGAAGTGATAACCTCTTCTGAAGTGATATCGTTTATTATTTATATTGGATGGCCGAACCTGCGGTTTGGACATAAATGTTCAGAGGGCCTTGCGCCAATGGTGCTCAAATGGTTCATAAATGGTTTAGTCGGCCAAATGGTGCTCGAATGGTTCAGTCGGCCGTGCTCGAATGGAAATGCAGCATCACACGCGGTTTGGACAGAAATGTTCAGAGGGCCTTGCACCAATGGTGCTCAAATGGTTCATAAATGGTTTAGTCGGCCCAATGGTGCTCGAATGGTTCAATCGGTCGTGCTCGAATGGAAATGCAGCATCACACGTGGTTTGGATAGAAATGTTCAGAGGGCCTTGCAGCAATGGTGCTCAAATGGTTTAGTCGGCTGAATGATGCTCGAATGGTTCAGTTGGAAATGGTGCTCGAATGGTTCAGTCGACAATGGTTCTCGAATGTCAATGGTGCTCGAATGGCAATGAAGCATCATACTCAGACGCACTCTTTTTATTTTTCCATACCCCCAAAACAAGCCCATTTGGCCAAATAAATAAATAAAAAATACCCTAAAATATTTATATTCCATATGTAATAAAAAAACCCCTCTAACCCTTAGTTATATGTCCACTATAATGTTTTGGGTTTTTCTAAAAAAAATTACCCCAATATGAATGCACGTGATATAATATTGCTTTATCAGTGACACCCCCATGTGTTTAGCACAAGGGTGTTTCCAAGTGGAAGTCCCACCCTCATCCATGGGGGACTACGAGTGCCCATCAGGAGAGCTTCCTTTGAGCTTCATTCCATCATCCGACATTAGGCCAATCTTCAGCCATCTTCAGCAGTGCAGTCTCTTTTAGGAATTGCGCAATTCAGGAGGGCAGTTGCAGTGGAGGGTTGAGAACCAAAGTTCTTGAGCTTGTTTTCCAGTGAGGGGAGCAACCCTTCACTCGGAAAGATAGTGGGGAGGAGTATCAACTATTTTCTTATCATATCATCCACCTCCTAACAATTATTCAATTGCAGAGCGTAATTCAGCCCTAGGGCTGCATTTTTCATATAGTGTATTTCCGGAAACCCTTTCTGGGTTGTCTTGGAATTGTGCTAAAGAGTCTAGAACTCTGATCCCAGCATTTTATGAGCACTATATCAGCATATCCATGTATTATTGGTTTCCAGTTGTAGTTATTCTCAATAAGACTGTGTAGTCATGGCCTTCTGGCATTTTGTGTAGCAGCAATATTTCATGTTTTGGTGTACTGGGTCATTTGAGGCTTGTTTTTCCTAGCTTGAGTGTCTTTTTCCTCAAGATCTTGTACTCATTTTTCATTTTTCTGCTATAACATTTAATAAAATGGCTCTATGATCTGCTCATGTTTTGATGTATTCATATTTACGGCAATTTCCAGTTTTATGTTCGATATTCTTGTTTTTCCTAATTTGGAATATTACAGTGGTATCAGAGCTCATATACTTGGCTCAGCCAGTGGAACAACCGGTTTATGAGATCCGAAGATAGATAGTACATTAAAGACTGGACAAGGAGAAACAAAAATAGAGAACACAAAAATCCGATTGAATAAAAAGAGACAGTTTTGTTAGATGTTTCGAGAAAATGAAGAAGAATCTCAAAAATCCGAGACATGGGTTTTGTGAAAAACAGACCAATTATGTTTTATTGATGAGAAATTTTTCCAAATTCGGTCTGGATTGAGAGAAACAGAAGGTTACTCGAGAGATACAAAAACATAAAACACATAAATTCGTTGGGAGAAAAAGAGACGATTTTGCATTAGCTGTTTCGGGAAAATGAAGACGAATCTCGAAAATATGAGATAGGGGTTTTGTGTAGAACGGACCAATTCTATTTCTCTATGAGAAGTTTCTCCAAATTCGATTTAGATTGAGAGAAATGAAAGGTTCTCTAAATATGATTTTCTCATATTTTTTGTGGTGGCTGTTTTTCAAATTCTTCCAATTGCAATACTAGATTCAACTTGTTTTAGAGTTCACATCCGGAAAAGAAAACTGTGTTTCAGTGGAGGAGGATAAAGGGAGTCTCCAATGGAAAAATAAGGTTATGGGAAGGAGTTTGGAAATCTCCTCCTATGAACTATGCAGGATCTCGCCAGAGAGATCAAGGAGATGAGAGTGGAGAGACAAAGGGAAATCCCTAGAGGGTTGCAAAATGGAGAAAGTTTCGATACTTCACATCATTGGTATGACCAACCGGCAGTGTAGTAAGATTCAAAGTGCCCCACTATTCCTACATTCCTAGCAGTAGGAAATGGGGTTGGAAGACCACAAAGGTAGGAGGCTCTAGTGATTATTTTCTGGAATATGAATCTTAGTCTCAAAGATTCAAAGAACATTTAACTTTACAGGAATTTTGTCTGATTAAGGAAAACAGAAGACCTCGCAGCTACAACAGAGGAAGAGGGTACACGCAGGGAAATGACCTGCAGCGTACCGTGGGTAGAATTTTTCTACCTACTTTTGATGGGTCATCAAAGAGTACAACAAAGACTTGGGAGGAGACAACTGAGCATACTGTCATTGATAAGACACCACCCATTTTTGAGGTATCCATTGATGGGGTATCTGGGGTTGTGACCGAGTTCTATGATGATATTAGTGCATCACAGGTTTATGAGGTGTCGGGAGACAACTCCGCCATTTTTGAGGAGCTGATAGGTACAAAGGCCTTTAGCTTTATGGCATAATTTTCGGATGACAATCACATACAACTGACTAGTGAGCATGCCTTGCATATTGGAGTATCTATGGAGGAGGGTGTGCAACTATCCTTTGGGCTAGCCCTTGAGGAGGCGCTAGGAGATACAAAGGTATTGGATGATGGTCGCACACACTAGTGCCATTAGTTTCGAGTCGAACTTCTAGCTTTGAAGGTGGAGGCCACATCAGTACGAGAGGCTACCCTACGACAGAATGAGGAGCTGGAGGGCATGAGAGTGGTTTGTGCCAAGTCAGCGGCAAAGTTTGTCCACATTGGGGAACCACTGGATTCCCTAATGGTGTAGTTATAGGGCACATTAGAGTGTCAGATCACCCTCGTTCAGGCATACATCGATAGGGTGCAACACTCGCACGATGGAGGGACTATTCTATGTGCGGGGATTCTTACATTTGATTCTTTTCCTGAGGTTGGGTGGTGAGAGGTACTGAGGTGGTACCCCATGGAGCAGGCTAGGCAGTTGGATACATCCATGGCCACATTTCAGCAGAGTCCACGGAATACCAGAGGGACACGAGAGCCAGATTACTATTGGGATCCATGTGGGATTTACTATCACATGATAGATTCAGTAGGTGATGGTAGTCATTGTGTGATGGATCTGATGGTTGGGCGCACACACATTTTCAGATCTCTATCAGAGCCTCAGACATCCCTAGTGATAGGATGGTTCTAGAGGAGGGTACACCCTTTTCAAGAGATATCTTAGCATAATGATCGTGCATGGAGTCACAGGGTGATTGACCTACTTTAGCAGGAGCTGGTCGGAGGAGGTGGCATCGACAGGCCACCAGACATGGTAGTACGTAGAGACAATGCTCTCTCATGGGTATATGGTACACTTGAGCTATGGAGGATAGGAACAATGGTGTTATTTTCATTGGCATGTGAGGAGTCAGGCTGCTCTGATCCTATAGAGCAGATGGGGATATGTAGCCCACCTCATGGAGGGTTTACTAGCAGAGTGGTGGATATTTTGGCCCATGCAGGATACATGATGGTACAGGATGGTATAGGCATAACCTGTGGTATCCAGTGGTGTACAGGTGCAGGTTACAACATACAGTGGCATGATGAGGAGCGTAGAGACACTTGGTGGTATGCAGTGACCCATGATACGACGCATCATGCACTTGGAGCGTTACCTCTAAGGGGACTTATGGACAGGGGAATTAGGTGTACCCTAGGATACAACTCACCTAGGATTGATGAGGATAGTGTTGAGCATCTAGAGACACCACGTTTAGCAGAGACAAGGCTACGAGGGTGTTATCGACAAATCCGAGGTAGAGGGAGGCCTGATCACTCATGCTTGAGTGATGCAAATGATGTGGCGGAGGTAGAGCGGAGGGAAATTCCTTCTGTATGCAAGGACGAGGACTCTTCTTTAGATGAGTCCATGGGGTAAAATAAGAATGCTTCTGGGGAGCATGAGCCATCATGTGGAGTTTACGACAGTAGTCTAGATTTGCCTTCCAGAGTGCAGGGTGAGCAGTTGGAGGACTCAATGAGAGATATTCAGGAGGATGAGTCACTTTTGATGATTCAACGTGAGAAACATATGGTGTAGCATGGGGAAACTAAGGAGGATGCTATGCACAACATGCATGATAGTCTCTTGGGGGAGAGCCAGATGGAGGCTCACAGTGATCCAATGCTAGATATGCGGCTAACCTTGGGGTCAACCATTGAGGAGGAGTTGTTGGAGATGGTGGTGCATCCATCTTTGGGCCAAGCCATTGATGAGGTGCTGGTAGATGTATATATAATTAGCAAGATGACAATACTTTTAGGGAGCAACACTCTCCAAGAGTACATCAATGGGGCTTGCAGTACATCTTGCCCACTTGAGTCTATTATAGAGAGAGGGGCCTTCCCTTTGAGGCAGTTCTTGTTGACAGGCGAGACAGAGCAACATGAGTTGAGCATGAGTGGGCGACCACACTCCAGATATTTTCCATATGCAGATATCACCACATTGGATTCTTCAACTGAGATAGACTGGCGGGAGATCATGAATTGGTATCCTATTGATGGTACGATCTTCTTAGTGAGGTTCAGGGACTCGTAGACATGACAGGTACTACGGTTTATAGTAAGCAGTAGGGCACATGTTGACTACTCTTTAGCATTACATCCCGAATTTGGGAGAGCAAGATCAGCATTGGATTGAGTCAGGGGAAAGAGGTGATGAGTTGGTACGCACTTGGTGGGGCAACTTATATAGCCAAATCTTCAACACAGTAGGGGCCATGGAGCATTGATGCATGTTAGCGGTATCCACCTCATGAGGTAGTAGCTATAGGCAGATGCAATGCGCAGTCCGAGCTAGGGGACTTGGGGTGATGATTGGCCATGGTGGCGTTGGGATCCGGGAGGATTGATTGATGATAGGTATGGTGAGAGATCCATTTGGGATCCCGAAATTGAGGGGTCTGTTCTAGGTAGCCTGACATAGGGGCATAGCCACACTGAAGGGTTTGTATGGGATCTAGGCATTTGTATTAGTTGCATCGGGTCAACATGGTGGCCCACATATTTGTAGTTTCTTGAGGACAAACAATGTTCTGGCGGAGGGGGGGGGGGAATGTAATATTCCTAATTTAGATTTTAGCTAATTAGAATACTAAATTTCGTCTTCCTTAATTAATAGATGAATAAGAGGGTAAAGGGACCCATAAAATAAAACCACTTCTTAATGTGAATGTGGATCAATGCATCTAGATGGGGTCAAGATGAATAAACCACTTCTTGGTGTGAATGTGGGTCAATGCATGTGTATGGGGTCAATTTTACCAAATCAATAACACAATTATAGAGGTATTGGAGACAATGGAGGACAACACAATCATAATGGACGTTAGTGGCCATGAGAGTAGCATCATTATTGTGTGGGGACAAGGGGGTGAGGGCTCACAAGCATATAAGAAAGGGGGTGGAAGCAATAGAATGCATTCTGAATATTGTTTATGTTTGGTATTTTATGACTTTATTCACACTTAAGCTATTTAGCCGAGTTTGTTGTGCTGTTTAGCACAAGGGTGTTTCTAGGCAGAAATCCCACCCTCATCCTCGGGGGACTTTGAGTGCCCATTTAGGAGAGGTTCCTTTGATCTTCATTCCATCATTCGGCATCAGGCCAATCTTCAACCATATTCAATAGCACAGTCTCCTTTAGGAATTGTGCAGTTCAGAAGGGCAGTTGCAATGGAGGGTTGAGAACCCAAGTTCTTGAGCTTGTTTTCCAGTGAGGGGAGAAACCCTTCATCTAGAAAGATAGTGGGGAGGAGTATCAGCTATTTTCTTATTAGATCAACCACCTTCCATCAATTATTCAGTTGCATAGCGTAATTTAGCCCTAGGGTTGCATTTTCATATTGTGTATTTCCGGAAACCCTTTCTGGGTTGTCTTGGAATTGTGCTAGAGAGCCTATATCTCTGATCCCAACATTTTTTGAGCACTATATCAGCAGATCCATGTATTATTAGTTTCCATCTACAGTTATTCTCAATAGGACTACATAGTCATGGCCTTCCAGCATTTTGTGTAGCGGAAGTATTTCATGTTTTGGTGTATTGGGTCATTTGAGGCGTGTTTTGCCTAGCTTGAGTGTCTTTTTCCTCAAGATCTTGTACTCTTTTTTCTGCTATAACATCTAATAAAATGTCTCTATGATCTGCTCATGTTTTGATGTATTGATATTTACGGTAATTTCCAATTTTATGTTCAATATTTATGTTTTTCCTAATTTGGAATATTACAAATGTCCCTTAATAAGGCGCTTGGGCTAGATGGACTCACCATAGAATTATTCCAAGCTTGTTTGTCAATAATTGGGGAGGAAGTTTGGCAGGTAGTGGAGGAATCTAGGAAGGAAAAGACTATTCTCAACGAAATAGTTGCAACATTCTTGTCTTTGATTACAAAGAAAAATAAGGAAGAGGTACCTAGTGAATATCGACTGATCACATTATGTATCATAGTTTAGAAAATTATAACTAATATCATAGCCATTTAGATCAATCCCCTTCTTCCTAAATTTATGTCCCCTGAACATATAGGTTTTGAAGAAGGAATAAAAACACTAGATGGAATAATGGTGGGTCACTAGGCTATACACTCCTTGAAGACTTAAAAAACAGGGGATGTTGCTAAAGCTGGATTTGTTAAAGGCTTATGACGAAATAAACTAGAACTTATTGTGTGGTATTTTACGAGCCTTTGGGTTTAAAGATGATTGGATCAAATGGGTATATAACCTAGTTTCCTTGACATATTTTCCATATTGATCAATGGAGCATCATTTTGGGTATATAACCTAGTTTCCTTGACATATTTTCCATATTGATCAATGGAGCATCATTTGCACCCTTTCAATCCTCTAGGGGAATTCATCAAGGGGACCCCCTCTCCCCATTTCTGTCAATTCTTGCAGTGGAAGGGATACAGCGTCTATTAAGGACAACAACTACTACGAATAAACAGGAGGGGCTAAGACTATTTGGAGAGGATTTGCCTCTAACTCATCCACAATTTGTTGATGATATAATGGATTTAGGGGTACCAATGATGCAGGATGTGAGGACTTTCAACAAAATCCTGTAAGTGTTATTGAAGGCCTTGGGTATGGATATAAACATAAACATATCCAAAGTCTTAATTTTTAATACAACCTTGAGTGTGCAAGGATGTGTAGCAAGAGTTCTAGGAATTTAGAGTAGTAAAATACACTCAAAAAACTTTGGGGCATCACTAGTGGATAGTTCACTCGAATGGATTGTTTGGGAAGAATTGTTGACAAAGGTCCACAAAAAATTGTTAAGTTATACCTTCAGAGCTTTAAATATGGAAAATATGATCATACTTCTTAAGGCTGTGTTACAAGCCTTACTAGAATATTTATGCTCGACAATGATGGTTCCTAATCCATCCTTCAAGAATTGAAGTGAATTCAGAGGGATTTCTTATGGTGAGGGTCAAGACTAGAGAAGAAATGGCCCCTAGAAATGTGGGATAAAGTTTGTAGGCCAATAAAGAAGGGATGTTTGGGCTTGTGGGACCCAGAGACTATTGTTATGGTGCTTGGTTCGAAGATATAGTTGAGGTGAATTCAGGGAGGTGAGGACCTCTGGAAACACATTTGGAACTACAAATATTGTTGAGAAATGTACAAGGCTGAAATTATGATGATTTCTCTATAACTTGAGAACTACTTGTGATGTATTTTTACCTTGTTTTAATTATTACCTTATTATCTTATTATTACGTTGTTCTTATCATCAAACAACTACCAAAAAAATAAGATCAACAGTACACAAGAACACATGATGTAGGCTGCAAGCCAGGGAAAAAAGATCTCCACATGAGAGGAAAACGCACAAATCTCTTCTCTTCTTATATATTCTTCAAATGACGAATTGCAAGACCTCAAGAAGAATACCAATACCGTTCCAAGATGAAGTCATAAATTCTTGATGATGTGCTTCTTCTATCCAATTCAAACCCAATCAAATGTCTTCCAGTTGCACAAATTCAACCCCCTGCTACAAAATTTTGGCCTCCACAGCAGGTCTAAATTTTTTGGCCTTGCAATAGGTATTGCTTCCACCTATGTGATCAATTATAGGGCTTCCAACACTTCCTTTGACCTTTGCTTGGTTTGCATCTCTTTCTAGGGCTTGTAGGTGACATAGTAGTCCTTTATTTGACCTTATTTTTGCAATTTCCTCAACTTAGATCTTGCGGCATCAAAAACCTAGCCTTCCTTCTTTTCACATGTGAGATAAAGAGAGAGAAATAACCCAAACCTTCGCCCTTCATCCTTCTTTGCTAGCCTTCTTCTGCTTCTCCTTTGCTTAGATGATGGGAAGTGAGTGAGTTCCCATAGGAGATCAAGTTCCCTCCTATATATAGGCTTCCAAGGAGGAAAACATGCCCTAATGAGGTCGAATTATTAACTGCTAGACTGACTTGGTCTTGGAGGGTATTTTGACACTTTTAAGTACACAAATAATTCTTTTTACATGTTAAAATGTTCCCAATGGGGTCTTCTTCATATGACAATGAATATATTGACTTTTTGACACTAGGACAAACCATAAAATCACTCAATGGGTGCTTGAACTAAATAAAATCATCTTGAACATGAAACCCATGCTACAAAAATAATCAATAATATTTTTTCTTTCATTTTACAACATACGAGAATCAAGAGTACATTTCATATTTATGAAGATCAAACCTAGTTACATATTTCAAAACTGCCTCTTAACTAGGGATGTATTCATAAATGCTACTTGGACATTCTAAAACTGAAGATATCTCATAAGAATGGTCAGATTTATAAGCCATATCATAAGCTATCATTTTAGCTTATCTTTGCATCATAACAAACAACATTATCACATAGCAAGGCCTTGACTAACCATATATCTCTCCAAAAGATCAAAGCACAATGTCGACGAGACAGATGATTGATAAACACCATCATCATTGTCTCTCAAGGCACATACCCCACCGGGGTGTTCACAAGGTATTCCTTTTAGGACAATTCTTATCTTGGAATCACACATCCTCAAGGAATTTCCTCTTCGACTAGTCTTACCTCTTGGATGCCCTACCTCATCCTCAAAGAGTATTGGAAACCAGATGCTTACCCAATCCTCTATTTTTCCTTCACTAAGTGAATACAAGAATGATGTGTCTATCTCTCCCTCTCAAGTAGGGAGGATATATAGACCAATCCAAGCTTGTCTCTAAAATACACAAGCTTCTTATTAAGAAGAGATTTTTCCAAAATGTCAGCTACCTGCTCATCGATGGAGATATAATGTAGTTGCAACACTCCATATTACACCAAATTTTGTATGTAGTGATACTTGTTATTTATGTGCTTTTCCTTTCCATGGAACACTAGGTCTTCAAACAACCTTATACAATTGGCGTTGTTACAATGTATCACCATAGTGTCCATTATTCCTTCAAACAAGTCAGACATCAACTTCCTTAACCAAAAAAATTCTCTTCTTACTTCATAGGCTGCAATGAATTCAACCTTGGCACTAATCAAAGCAATTGATTCTTACTTTACCCTAATATAGGATATCATGGATGATCCCAAACTAAAACATCCTCTAGCAGTGCTTCTCCCATCCATCTCACTGCCTCCCCAGTTAGAATTTGTATATCCCATTAAGTGGACATTAATATTTATATCATAATTCAAGTATTAGTGGATTGTTCACCGTAGATATAACAGGATATGCTTGGATACTATCCAATGATCATGCTTTGGCTCTACCTGGAGCTAACTGAGTATATTCACTGCAAAATAAATGTCTGGTTGAGTATTCACCAAATACATCAGAGAGCCAACCAATTGCTTATACCTTGTCGAATCTATAGGGATAGAATCAAAACTTCTTATGCTATTCAAATTTGTAACCATAGGAGTTGTCATAGGTTTTCAATCCATCATTTCAAACCTTTTTAGCATCTAAATCACATATTTTCCTTGAACTAAATATATCTCATCAGGTCCTTTCCACACTTCCAAGCCAAAATAATAATGCATCAACCCTAGATCCTTCATATCGAATTATGTTGCCAATTTCTTCTTGCATTATTGAATATGACCTTCCACACCTGTCATGAGAAGATCATCCACATATATAAGAATGATTACGGGTTCATCCTTCACAGCCTTCATACAAATATTCATATCAACAAAACTCTTTGAGAAGCCCAATATTTGTAGATATGTGTCCATTATAGCATACCAAGCCCTTGGTGCTTGCTTAAGGCCATAAAGTGCCTTCTTCAACCTGAAGACATGAGTCTCTCTATCATTCACCTCAAATCTCAGGGGTTGTTCTATATAGACTTCTTCATCGATAATACCATTTAGGAATGTTGTCTAGATTTACATTTGCTGGATGTTCTATCCCATTGATGTTTCCAAAGAGAGCAGCGATCGTATCGTTGTATACCTAGTTGTAGGTGAAAATAAATATTCATAATCGATGCCTTCTTGTTGGGAAAAACCCCTAGCCACAAATCGTGCCTTATATCTATCAATACTTCCATTTGTTGCATGTTTAATCTTGTAGAGCCATTTGGAAGCTACCATAGATTTGTCTTCAGGTCTAGGAACGATTTCCCAAACTCCATTCTTCATTATCGATTGATATTATTCATTCTTAGCATCTTTCCATTCTTGATGTTTCGCAACATATTCAAAGGTGGATGGTTTTGATTCAATTGACTTAGTCGTATAGGCTGCATGCCTTGAGTATCTTTTGGGCTTCTTACTTTCCGTAAACGTACCTTTGGCTACTTCATGTCCCTCTGCATCTAGAAGAGTATATTTTAACCAATTATATCTCTTTCTACTCTCGGGGATGTTGACTTTTTGCATAGGCTCACTGGTACCTTCTTCTTAATGATTTGAGTACTCTCCCCCCTAGTGCATTCTTCTTCAAATATTGGAAGTTCTTCATCATTAGAGTCAATCAGGAGGTCCTTTTATTTCTTGAATGAAATAATTTCATCAAATATCACATATCAACTTAATTCTATTCGGTTACCTTCCTTTATATAGATCCTATATGCCTTAGAAGTGTTACTATAGCCAACAAATATTCCATTCATGTTTGTAGGATCCAACTTCTTTCTCTTATCTTTCAGAATGTGAATATATAGAAGAATATTTCGGAATCTGAATATAGAGAGGACAACCAAATATTTGGAGATGGTCTACACTTGGTTTCTTCCCAGTGAATGCTTCCTCAGGAGTCATGTTTTCTAGTTATCTATGAAGACTTCAATTTTGAATATGCACAACAGTTTTTGTTGCTTCACCCCACATAAATTTAGGAAAGTCTTGATCATGTAACATGGATCTTACACTTTCCTCAATAAAGCGATTATTTCGTTCAAATAATCCATTTTACTCTGGATTATATGGGATTGTAAACTCCCTCTAAATTCCAACCTCCTTACAGAAAGCTATGAGTTGCTTTTATGCGTATTATCCTCCATTGTTATATCTTAGTACCTTTATCCTCCTTTCTATCATATTCTCTATTTTAGCTTTGAATTCTTGAAATTTGTTGAATATTTCATCCTTGGATTTCATTAAATAGATCCAAGTATTGCTTGAGTGGTCATCAATGAATGTTACATAATATTGATGGCTTCCAAGATACTTTGTAGACATAGGACCATAAACATCAGAGTGAATGAGATCCAAGATTTCTTTTGATCTTGAAACACTTATTTAAATGGTTTCTTAACATTTTTACCTAATGCACATCCTTGCATATTCCTTCAAGATCCTCCTTAAGTTCAAGGATGCCATTCACCATTGAATTTAGAGTTGGTAAGATTTTGTAGTAAAGGTGTCCAAACCTTCTATGCCAATGTTCACATGGAATTACTTAAATGTGAACCAAATATTGAGAGAGAGGTGTCAACAACATGTAGAGTCTTCCATCACGAATCCAAGTGACTTTTGCATTATCGATGTTTTAGATTTTATCCCTTACCACAACCTTTCCATCTATAAAAGTGATTCTATCTCCCTTCCCTTCTAGATATGAAATATAAAGTAATTTCTTTTGAAAACCTGGTACAAAAAAAATGTTATTGAGATGAATGTTGCCTCCATTATCCAACTCCAACGAAGTTGATCTAATTCCTCTTGCAAGATAGCTCTTCTTGTCACCAAGTTAAACATAGTAGGAATATTTTCCTCTTGATAAGGTTTTTAGTTGTTTGTGCTCACCTTTCATATGTCTTGATGCTCCACTGTTGATTACCCAAATATTTTCATCTTCAAACGTACCCATAAGTGCTGAGAATAACCTTTGTCCTTTGTTGAAGTCTTGGTCATACTAGTTTTGATGAATAATAGAAGATTCCATAATGCCTTGATACCTTGCTTAAGATGAATTTCCACCATAAACACCTCTTCAATGGTTTCTTAAAGGATGTAGTGATTTTCATCATGCCCTTAACCAAACTTAGCTCCGATACCATGTTGAAAAATCTATAGGGTTGCAATTAGGATGATTTCTCTTAAACTTGATAATTTCTTACGCTGTATTTTTACATTTTCTTAATTATTAGCTTCTTCTCTTATTATTATGTTGTTCTCATCATCAAACAAATACCAAAACAAGAAGATCAATAGTACACAAGAACTAGGTTGCAATCCAGGGCCAAAACCTCTCCACTTGAGAGGAAAACCCACGAATATCATCTTCTATAGATCCTTCAAATGAAGAATTCCAAGACCTAAAGACCAAGACCAATACCATTCCAAGACCAAGTCATACCTTCTTGTTGATGTGATCCTTCTATCCAAGTCAAACCGAGTCAAATATCTTCCAATTGCACAACTTCGACCCCCAACTATAGAATTTCAACCTCCATTGCAGGTTTGAAATTTTTGGCCCCTACAACAACTATTGCTTCCACACGTGTGAGAAATGCTAGGGCTTCCAACAATTCCTTTGACCTTCGCTTGGGTTTCTTATCATTCTAGGGCTTGTAGGTGACCTAATATTCCTTTCTTCGACCTTGTTTTTGCAATTTCCTCAACGTAAATCTTGAAACATCAAAACCCTAGCCTTCCTTCTTTGCATGTGTGAGATAGAGAGAAAGAACTAACCCAAACCTTAGTCCTTCATCCATATTTCTTATTCTATAACCTTCTTCTTCTTCTCCTTTTCTTAGATGATGAGAAGTGAGTGAGTGTCCATAGGAGGTTGAGTTCCCTCATATATAAAGGCTTCCAAGGAGGAAAACATGCCATGATGAGGCTGAATTCTTAGTTGCCAGGCCGACTTGGTCTTGGAGGGTATTTTGATACATTTAAGTACACACATAATTCTTTTTACATGTTACAATGTGCCCAATGGGGTCTTCTTCATATGAAAATGACTCTATTTACTTATTGACACTAGTAAAGACCCTAGAAGCACTAAATGGGTGCTTGACCTAAATAAAATGACCTTGAGCATGAAACCCATGCTAAAAAAATACTCAATAATAATTTTTATTTCATTTTATAACATACAAAAATAAAGAGTACATTTCATATTTATGAAGACCGAACCTAGTTACATATTTCAACAAATATGCCTCTACAACACCATTGCAACAACTAATCCGAGCAAGCACTTTTTTACTGAGATTGTCGATCTAGTCATTATCAAAGAAAGGTATAGGATTGATCCAAAAAAATATATTTTTGGGAAGTTAGAAATGGGAGATCAACGTTATTCTTGGAGGAATCATGGTAAAATTTCCAAAGCTAGAAAACTAAGGGGAGCTTTAACAATTGAGAAGGAAAATTATTAACTAAGGGGAACCAAAGTAGAGGGTAACTAGGGGGATGCTAGGAAAGTCCAACGATGGCGCACATGTTTGACCCTTGAAAATTGGCACCCTAAAACCCTGGAAGAAATATGGGAACAAATTTGGAAGGATTTACAACATAGGCAGATCCTTATCTCAGGGAAAAATGACAAGCTCAGATGGGGTTATGGGTCCAAAGGACCCTTTTGTTTTAAGGAAGCTTATCACCTAGAAGCAGGTCATCAAGAACAAGTAGAGGAAGCATGGACCAAAGTATGGAAATGATACTTAAGGCCCAAATTTTCTATATTTCTATGGTTGATAATTTAGAACAAACACATCACATGGGATAATATCCGGAAGTGTAATATTTAGGGCCCACCCTGATATCCCCTTTACTCATGAATAATTAAACCTTGGAGCATATGTTCATTCAATGCTCTCTCTCCAATGGGATTTGGAAGAATGTGGGAGAATGATTCTCTAAAATAGATAGGATTCTAGACAACCCCTAGGATACTATAACGAATTGGTGGAAACATGTATTTGAAAACCATATTCTTAATTTCATTTGGAACATATCCTCAGGATTCATCCTCTATGGTATTTGGAAGAAGAGAAATAAGAGGATCTTCAAGGGTAAGGCAGTGCCAGTAGAAGCTATATGGGATATTTATGTGAAGAGTGTCAAGGAAATTATTCTTGCAATAAATTGGTCAGTACAAGACTAGCAAGTACTAGGAGGGGAATATAGAATATAGATGGGGCCCATGGGATGGTCGGAGAGATATGAGGTGGAATGGAGTTGGTAATGTTTTGGTCAAGAAGGGACACAAATTTTAGAGTGGTTAGAAGGTTCCAACTAGGAAAGAACCCTCTCCGTAATGTGCCCTGTTGGACAATGAAAGTGTCAAGTGTGGAACAATTCTAAGTGAGTTGAGAGCATAATGGGATAGAGGGAGAGAGGTCCCTAAGAAACATAAAAAACTGTATTGTATAACTTCTATTATTGATATTGTCATCAACATGTCAAGGGAGAGAGGAAGGCCAAGGAGGGGTGCAACATATTACGAGGAGAGAGCCCAAATAGGTGGTTTTAGGCTATAGAACGGGGTGGTAAGATTTATTGCGAGATTTAGGGAGCATATCCCTAAGCAGATGCAGGAGTAGCTAGCTAGATCTGAAGAGAAAGTGTCGTTATAGAGAAATTCACTATCAGACGATGAGGTGGTAGCAGAATGGACAGGGTAGATTTTGGATACAGGGAACCTTCATAGTCGGTCCACCCAATATTTGCAGGCAACAAATCTTTATTGGAAGGTTAAATTCCTATTGGGACGCACATTGATGTAAAATTAGGAGGTAAAAAAGGATCTTCTACAGACCCCAGACTAGATGCATGGTCACATGAAGCACTATGACTATCAATTGGAAAAGATAGATCATTAGTTGACCAGGATAAAGAAGCACCTCGAAATCCAACCTACTGTAGCTAGCACTCTAGGAGCTTTGTTGGGACCTATTCTAGTCATGGGATTCGACTCGAAGTAAATCCCCTCAATGTGTGATGAAACAAACTTTTGATTTCCTTTTTGTATCTGTGTGTGTATGTGGTCAGTTAGGCCAAGGCTTTAGCATAATATTTTTATGTGTCAGATCCTTTTATTGTCAACTATCTCTAGAAAGGTATAATTTTGTTTGTGGTCCAATCTCCCTTGGGAGTGACTAACATGACTCTTTTCCAATTTTGATGTAAATTTATAGTTTTTCTAGTTAATACAATTAACCTTAAAAAAAAAACCATAGAAATTTAAGTTCATAAATAATCTAAATTTTAAATAATTTTAATATTATAAATATATATTTTTATTATGTTTGGAGGAACTCCACAATCGAGTATGGGGAGATGTAGTAGTAATCTTAAATTGGAGAATTAAAAAAAAATAATATATATATATATATATATATATATAATGTCAACTTAATTAAAAAAGTAATTAAAATAATAAGCAGATTTAATTCAACTTGTTACATTGTAATTTTGTTTTTATTAATAAAATTACAAACCATTTAAAAATAAATAAATCATAATATACATATCACAATTTAAATAATGGGGTTTGTCCTCGCCAGTTCTCGAGTTGAAACTTCATGGAAGAGGCTGAAGATGGAAGCCATTTTGGGGAAATTAAACTATCCCAAGGAGTGTCGAGGCTTAAACGAGTCTCATGCAACCCTAGTGATAGTATCCTAGTGTGGTTTAATCATTCTTCTTCCATCCAATAAACAAGCTATTCCCAACTTAGTCACAAATAAATAAATAAATTAAATAATAATGATTATATTCATAACTATGATATCTTAAAACATATAATTAATAAATATATAAAAACTTAGTAAATTTAATTAATAAACATATAATTAGAAATATATATATATATATATATATATATATATATATATATATATATATATATATATATATATATATATATATATATATATATATATGATTTTCTCAATTATAATTAAAATAATGATTCATATCCATAATCATTATATTTTAGAACTTCATATTTAAATTTAATTAATAAGTATATAAAAAATTAATACTTAGAATAAACTTTTTTTCCATAGTATCTCTCTATATAAGTATATTAATATTATGAATATCATATAAAAAAGAAATTGAAAAAATTATAAAACATTTTTAGGAATATTGCTTCTGTGATCCATAAATTGAGAAAAAATCTTTCGGTAAAAATCACATCCAAATAAATTTGGTCGACGCGTTTCGAACCACACTGGCTGGTTCGAAACGCGTCGACCAAATTTATTTGGATGTGATTTTTACCGAAAGATTTTTTCTCAATTATAAAACATGTCAAATAAAAATGTTTATTTTAAAACTTCATATTTAAATTTAATTAATAAACATATAAAAACTTAATACTTACAATAAACTCTTTTTCTATATTATCTCTCTATATGTATATTTATACTAGGCATGTCATATTAAAAATTTAAATTTAAAAAATTAAAAATTTCCAGCACAAATATTTGTAATTATATATATGGGAGCTATAATAAAATTAAAAATAAGTGTATGTGTGTGTAATAAGAACTTGCATATATTTATTTCTATGTTGGATCTACCAAGTGTTGAGAGGAACCAAATTTCTTGAGGTGTGAACCTTTTTTCAAGTTTTGCATCCAAAAAGAGGTTTGGATCTTGAGAGATTTAATCCGTCTTGACATTTGTTAAATTGGATTTAAGATGGATCTATGCTAATAAAATAAAATTTTAAACCCAAAAAATATTATAAAAACCATAATTTATTTACTAATCAAAATTTTAAATTAAAAAAAAATAAAGGTTATATAAATATATTTACTATCTTTATGTTTTTAATTATTTTATTTTTAAAAGGCCTTGAGGGTTAGCTCAATTGATCGAGTGTTCGTTGTTAAATCACCTTTGCTATTGAAATGTCATAGGTTCAATTCTCTCGATACTCTCGGGGCTAAGCTCTATGTTTGAGTCGACATGAAGTGATCCCTTTGGGTGGATGTACGTGGTACAAATATTCTGTGGATGTAGCGGTCACCAATCTTCGAGGTCTGTGAACCACATAGTAAAAAATATTTTTAAAATACTTTTAATTTTATCTTTAAAAAATATTATTATGTGCACCTTAATATGGGGTGTTGATTTTTCATAGAGCTATATTGTTCTTTGCTTGGATAGTTGCATTACTTTAATAACATGTTAAATTTACCCCAAAACATTATATCATTATACAAATATACATTATTAACCATCAACATGAGCAACTATATAGAAAGAACAATACCATCATCACCATCTAAGCAGCAAGAAGTAAAGGAACAAAGGAAGAAAAGCATGTACACATAAAGATACCAGGATTGGTGCGAGATCAAGGAAAAACACACTATGGGGAAAACCTTTTCAAATTACTCTTCTTAGATCATGATAAAATGATTAAGCAAACAAGAGTACAATGATCCATTGATCCAATTCTTCATCATGTAGACAAACAACTAGCACATGCATGATGTGACCTTAAACATATCTCTGTTGAAGGAACTTGATTCTGAGAATTGAAATGCACTCGCACTCGCTGTAGCATATTGATGAACACAACTGTCACTAAGGGGAAACTTCAGATAAATGAAGATATGACTTTGAGGACTTGATTTGAAACGGAAAATATGCAAATCAGATCCATATATATATGCATATGTACAACATCAAGAGCATGGATCCAATGGATCACTAAAACTAAGTGATACAAACTTCCAAGTCCTAGATCTCAATCCAGGATGCTGTCAAAGACTGATCGCAAGAAAATGTGACTAAGCGACAGATGTATGAAGGCTTTGCGCAAGAAATTGAATGTGACCCAACTCATATCTTCCCAAAAAAACCCTTAGCCGTGACCTCAACACACTCAGCCCATGGCTGAAGCTTCCCTGGTCGCGAATTAGACACACTATGCCCGCAACTTAGGTCCTGATTAGTCATATTTGGCCCAGAAAACCTAACCACAACCTCAACACACTCAGCCCGCGTCTATAGCATCTTAGCCACTACCTTTCCACACTCATCCCATACCTCTAGCCTGAATATTGCAGTACTGTGCCAATGGTTATGGATTAGGAGACCTATAATAGAGTGAGCCTCTCACTTGTGATCCCAAACCCTATGCGAGCTTCTCCCGACGAACTTGTGCGAGCCAAAACATAAAATATGATCTACAACAAAAAGTGCAAGAAAAAAATCTCATGAGAAAATATGTGAGAATGATCTTGAGGTCGCCTCTATTTACAGATTTTGTGCGGGTCTGTTTGGGGTTAATTCGACTTGAATAACTTCCACATGTGGTTAGGCCGACCCATTCCGTTTCACTTTAATAAATAAAACAATTCATAATTTAACTTTCGCTTAACCGATTGGGGCGATCTATAGGTCGATTTTGGTCATATCGAAAAGAGGAATCTAATGGAATTATAATCTCGAGCATCAGAGTTGTCCATAGTGGAACTGCAGTTGCATAATTTTAACACTCCCTCTCAACGAGGGATAATTCCACCTGCCAATGTCTGTTTATTGATACATATTCCATTCTGGTATCTTCATGCATCATCACGTATCATCAATGATAATCTCTGTCATGTAGTCATCATCCTGTGGATCTTTCTCATTACAAATCATCAATGTACTTCTCATGCTTATTCCTGCTTATCTCTTGATTATTCTTGTTCATATTTCAAACATTATCGGGTCTAGAAGAAGAAGAATTTATCACCAGAGGGGAGCTTAGGATACCATGCTTCATCAATCAGACTATCATTCAGAATCTCTGCTAGCGGGCTACTACCCGGAATATAATCATCAATAATCATCAGAGAGCATATCGTCAGGTAGCATGCCTCAACTTGTAATTGCATCGGGGAGCACATATCGACCCATAATCTAATGGGGGAGCTATACCTCCACATCCCCATATCTAGTAATAGGATATCCATCAACGCAGGGGAGCCCATATTGACCCTAGTATCACATTACGGAGATCAATCTCAAACTGAAACCGCATGGGGTTATCTCAACCCATCCTATTGCCTACTAATCTTCCCATCAATGACTCTAAACAGTCTTGTGGTAGAACACTTGCATCATAATCGACTTGGGTTGTACACCCCAAGTGCATTCTCAACTCGTTGGCCAAACAAGGAGCGATATTCCCAACAAGCCCTGCTTGTGGGTATGATGCCAACTAGGGTATACTCTACAAATATGAATAAGGGGAGAAATTTTTTTTGACCCTATGAAGATAGGGGATCATGATCCCAACACTATGGGTAACATATAGGGAATACACTTTATTTTCCAGAGTTCCATCAACCCTAGGAGCCCTCTATCTCAATTCCCTGTCTTGGGAGCCCAAACAGGGAGGAAGAGTTGACTCAGTGTCCTCGGTCAACGTTGCTCTAATCATACTCATATCTGGTATCTACTTATCACAATAGAAAATGATTCTTGTTCATACAAGACATCAAATCAATTATTATTTTAGAACATACATAATAAAGTAAATCACAATAAGATACCAATCAAAATAGGATACCATAATCATCCTCCCTCTCATGGAGGTGTCAATCACACATGGATACCATAATCATCCTCCCTCTCAAGGAGGTGTCAATCACAAGTCTAAGCTTGTCTCGAATAGCTGCACTATCTCAAATCACAATCCCAACTATATGTATACGAGATTCTTTGTCATTATAGTGTATCCATGTCTTATCCAGATCATGCTCAGATAACTCTCTAAGGAGCTTCTACATTCTGCCTCATAGCTAGCCATGCTAGCGACATTGTACCCGACCTTGGTCGTGTTATGGACCTCTCATCCAAGATATCATGGAAGATCTTATATTAAGGCAAAATCCAAATGTGCTCATCAATATTAATCTCAAACATCATCAGTTCATTCATGCAGCTACATATCATGGGGGAAATATCTCAACCCTTAAAAGTAGAATGTTTCAAGCAGATACTTGTAAAAGAAGTTTGGTGGAAATTATGAATGAAGTAGCTCAATCATGAATTTAATCATGTTCTATACACATCATATATTGATGGATGTTCAAAACAGAACATCAATGCTTCAATCAACTAACAGATGCCAGGTCAAGTTCAACAACATTGGAGCTTTAGATTAGAGTGTCCAAGGATTTTCATTAAATAAAGACATTTCAATAGTCTTGCAACATGGGATTTCTTTCCCAGATTCCAGAAATCGATTCTTCATGCCATGATACATTGTTTTGAGCTTTAGAATCCATCTCCCTCTAACTAATATTGTCATAGGCTCATCACTTGTCAAGGGTATAATATCAGTATGTAAAACCAAATCCATAATCAAAATCAAGGCCATACCTTGGAAATCATTATTCTAACTTCTTCAGATAACTATCAAATATGGACAAATCCAAATTGAAGAGATTGCATCACACAACGCTCTCAATAAGCATAATGCCTTACCAAGCCAACATACTCAGCCTTACATAAATCAATGTTATGTCAAAAAAAATCATCTCGTCAGAGTTTAGAAGCCACAAAAAAAATATTATCAAAGACATTGATATCATAGTATTAATTATTTCAACCAGTGATAGGTAGAGCTCATATCATGCCATTACAAGCCAACAAGTCAATTATGCCATTACAAGGCATTTTTGTTACTATATGTTAGTGCATACATCAATGTGATGGCATGCATGTTCCATCTTCATACTGAGTCACGCCAACCATTGTTCTAGGAACAAGAGGGCCAATGCAGAAACATAATACTTAATACTCACATATGACACTGAAGGTCACTATGCCCACATAGCATTGCCATATGGGAAAATCAACTATCTCCAGATCAAATCATGTCAAATCCAAATCCGCGATCATGGTAAGATCTATAATTCTAGACATATCTCAATCAATAAGCATCATGTCAAAAGTTCCAAACACAATTTATCAATTAGCCAAATCATGTCAAAATTTTGTAGCACAAACATAGTGACATACTCATATGAATGTATCGGTTACTTGCAAACACTCGGTTCAAAAATACGAACTTTTCCTGTTGACAGTTCTTACTGATATCTACAACACATTTGGTGAACTGACATCTTCCAAGTGACCATATGATTTCATGCTCAATTCCAGCAATTCCAGAAATCAATTTGCAATGGAAAGGTATGTTAGAGATCCCTTGATTCAGAGTATAGACCGAATTCATAGTACAAAACTTCAATTTTTTGTCTACCATGCATATTCACATCTATGGGCTTTCCTTTACATGAGGGAGGCTCACACCTCTGTTGTAGATCAACACTGTGAGATACTCATAAATCATAGAAGAGCATGTAGTTTCATTTTAATTCATGTCATCAACCTGTCTTTACAGGAGTCATGCAAAAACAGATATGTTGGATCACAAACACATATCTATCATGATCATCAACACCATGTCATCAATATTTCATCAAGGGTTGGACTTGAAATATTAGGGCAGCAGGCTGATGTGACAACACAACCTTATAAACCCAATAACAATACATCAAATTAGAGCATTTAATTTCACCTATGCCATAACCACATGAAGTAGGAGATCTAGAATATAAATCTAATAGATATTCCTCTATCATCATGGTCACCAATACCATGCTTATCATGATCAATAGGATCAATTTATGTTATTCAATAAACAAATAAAGTGCAATCTCTCTTTCCATGAGCTTTCATCATACTTATTATCAATACCATATCAATGAGGTAAAGCTCTACAAGAGATCCAACATGTCTTATGCATATCAAGAGTTAAGAGTACCATTACTAGAGTCAAGACCAGGATCTCAAAACAATAGATGTTAGAAAAACATCAATATGTACCACTATATCCAAGAAAAGAAATAAGTAGCCTCGCAAAATCAAGAAGATCAACATGATAAAAAACATTCAATACCAGGTGCACCATTTCATCATAGGAAATATAAATCCAAATCAATTTCATATGTATGCACGAGCCATTTGAGAAGGAGACATTCTCAACATACCCTAGGGCTTACCTAGCCATCGATGTTAGAGTTGAAATACAATATACCATGCATACCTTGTTGTATTACCTGTGAAAATTCATATAGGCATCTTGTAGTGCTCAAGTGCCTCTTTACCTTTTCTAGATCTAGACATATTTCATACATTTCAAAAGATCCTCAAGAGGGATCCACTCATCACATCTCATCAAGGAGGTTAGAAATATCTAGGTGCTCAAAAATACATGTAGGAAGTAATGACTAGAAACAATAATAATAGTAATAAAATCCATAAAAAGAAACATCAAGAGTCTAGGAGTACTTATCATCAGTGAGAGGTGATCCTCTCCTTCTTGAACTAACCTTCAAGAGTCATCCACAGACCACAAAACAATGTTGCCTTCAATCAAAAACTTTATCAAGTACTAGGTCATTTTTCAAATAGATCTCAAATGCTTCACATAGATCACATCTCAAGACTCTTACCATAAACCAGGGTTTCTCTCAAACCCTTAAGCACTAACTAGGGTTTTCTTAATACCCTATAATTCTTTTAGGTCTCTACCATCCTTTTCTTGCTTCCATAAAAGTGTCTCCATGGGAGTGATATTCATGGCTTTCCTTCAGCCCAGCTCTGATTCTATGTTAATTTTTCATAGAGCTATATTGTTCTTTGCTTACATAGTTGCATTACTTTAATAACATGTTAAATTATACCAATCGTCATTATTAACCATCAACATGAGAAACTATATAGAAAGGACAATACCATCATCATCATGTAAGCAACAAAACATAAAGGAACAAAGGAAGTAAAGCATGCACACATAGAGACACCATGAATGGTTCGAGACCAGGGAAAAACCCACTATGAGGAAAACCCTTGCAAATTATTCTTCTTAGATTGTCATCAAATGATTCAACAAACAAGAGTACAATGATCAATTGATCCAATTATTCATAATGAAAACAAACAGCTAGCACATGTATTATGTGACCTTAAACATATCTCTACTAAAGGAACTTGATTATGAGAATTGAGATGCACTGACACTGGTTATATCACATTGATGAACACATTTGTCACTGAGCAGAAATTTCAGAGAAATGAAGATACGACTTTGAGGACCCGATCTATAGCGGAAAATATACAAATCACGTATAGATCTGCAGATCTACAACGTCAAGAGCATTGATCCAATAGATCACTAAAAATAAGTGATATCAACTTCCAAGTCCTGGATTTGAATCTAGGATGTTGTCAAAGACTGATCGGAAGCAACTGTGACTGAGCGATAAATGTATGAAGGAACTAGGAAAACAACTGAATGTGACCCAACTCAAATCTACCCATAAAAACCCTTAGTTGCGAGCTCAACACGCTCAACACGCAGCTGAATATTCCCTGGCCATGATCTAGACACACTGTGCCTGCAGTTTAGGTTTTGATCAGCTCGATCTGGCCTAGAAACAGTAGCCACGACCTCAACACACTCAGCCTGCGGCTGTAGTAGCTTAGCTGATACCTTTCCATGCTCAGTCCATGACACTGGCCTGAACCCTTCATTACTGTGCCGACGACTATTGCTCAGGAGACCCAGAAGAAAGTGAGCCTCTTGCTTGTGATCCGGAACCCCGCGCGAGCTTCTCTTGATGAACTCGTGCGAGCCAAAACAGAAAAGACAATCCACAACAAAAAGTGAAAGAAGAAAATATCATGAGCGAATGTGTGGGAATGACCTTGAGGTAGCCTCTATTTATAGCTTATGTGTGGTTCTGCTTGGGGTTAAAGCCGACTTTACTAACTTCCACATGTGATTAGGCCAACACATTCCATTTCACTTTAATAAATAAAATAATTCATAATTTAACTTTCGCATAACCGATTGGGGTGATCTATAGGTCGATTTTGGTCCTCTCGTAAAGAGGAATATAATGCAATTACAATATCGACCATCAGAGCTGTCCATAGTGGAATTTGACCATAGTTTCATAATTTTAACACTCCCTCTCAACCAGGGAGAATTCCACTTGCCAATATTTGTTCATCGATAAATATGCCATTCTGGTATCTTCATGCATCATCACGTATCGTCACTGATCATCTATTTCATGTAGTCATCATGTTGTGGATCTTTCTCATTACAAATCATCAATGTACTTCTCATGCTTATTCCTGCTTATCTCTTGATTATTCCTGCTCATATGTCGAACATTCTCGGATCTAGAAGAAGAAGAATTTGTCACCAGAGGGGAGCTTAGGATACCATGCTTCATCAATCAGAATATCATTCAGAATCTCTGCAAGAGGGCTACTACCTGGAATATCATCATTAGAGAGCATATCGTTAAGGAGCACACCTCAACCTATAACCACATCAAGGAGCACAACTCAACCCATAATCTCATGGGGGAGCTATACCTCTACAACCCCATATCTAGCAATAGGATATCCATCGACGTAAGGGATCTCATATTGACCCTGGTATCACATCGGGGAGCCCAATCTCAAACTGAAACCGCATAGGGTTATCTCAACCCATCCTATTTCCTTCTGATCTTCCCATCAATGACCCTGAACAATCATGTGGTAAAACACCTGCATCATAATTGACTTGGGTTGTACACCCCAAGCACATTCTAAAATCGTTGGCCAAACGAGGAGCATTATTCCTGACAAGCCCTAGTTGTGGGTATGATTCCAACTGGGGTATACTCTGTAAAGACCAATCCAAAGAGCAACATTATATGCCCCTATGAATACAGGGGAGTATCATCTCAACCATATGGGTAACATATAGGGAATACACCCTATTCTCTAGAGTTCCCTCAACCCCAGGAGCCCTCTATCTCAATTCCTCATCTTGGGAGCTCAAACATGGGGGAAGGGCTGGATCAATGTCCTTGATCAACACTGCTCTCATCATACTCATATCCGGTATCTACTTATCACAATAACAAATGATTACTGTTCATATAGGACATAAAATAAAATGTTATGTTATAACATACATAATCATGTAAATCACAACAATATACAAATCACAACATGATAACATAATCATCCTCCCTCTCACAGAGGTGTCAATCACACATGGATACCATAATCATCCTCCCTCTCAAGGAAGTGTCAATCACAAGTCTAAGTTTTTCTCAAACAACTGCATTGTCTCAAATCATAGTCCCAACTATATGTATATGGGATTCTCTGTCATCACAGTGTATCCATGTCTTATCCAGATCATGCTTATACATCTCTCAAAGGAGCTTCTACATGATGCCTCAAAACTAGCCATGCTAGCAACATTGTACTCGATCTTGGTCATGCTATGGACCTCTCATCCAAGATATCATGGAAGATCTCATATTAAGACAACATCCAAATGTGCTCATGAATATTAATCCCAAACATCATCAGTTCATTCATGTAGCTACATATCATGGGAGAAATATCTCAACCTTTAAAAGTAGAACATTTCATGCAGATACTTCAAAAAGATGTTTGGCGAAAATTCTGAATGAAGCAGCTCAATCATGAATTTAATCATGTTCTATACACATCATATACAGATGGATGTTCAAAACAGAACATCAATGCTTTAATCAACTAACAGATGCCAGGTCAAGTTCAACAACATTTTAGATTTAGATCAGAGTGTCCAAGGATTTTCAATACACAAAGACATTTCAACGGTCTTGCAGCATGGTATTTATTTCCCAAATTCCATAAATTGATTCATCATGCCATGCTACATTTTTTCATGCTTCATAATCCATCTCCCTCTAACTTAGATTTTGAGAGGCTCATCACCTGTCAAGGGTAGACTATCAATATGTAAAACCAAATCAAAATCAAAATCAAGGCCATACCTTGGAACTCATTATTCTGACTTCATCAGATAATTGTCAAATATGGAAAAATATTAATCGTGGAGCTTGGATCATGCAACTCTCTCGGTAAGCATAATGTCTTAACAAGCCAACATACTCAGCTTTACATAAATCAATGTTATGCCAACAAAATCATCTCATCAAAGTTTAAATCCAGACCAAAAATATTCTCAAATACATGGATATCATAGTATCAATTATTTCAACTAGTGACAGGTAAAGCTCATATCAAGTCTTGACTTCATTTATTGTCAAGTCAACAGGTCAATCATGCCATTACAAGACACTTTCGTTACTAGATGCTAGTGCATACATCAAGGTTAAGTCATGCATGTTCCATCTTCATACTGATTCACAACAAACATTGTGCTAAGAACAAGAGGGCCAATACATAACCATAATACTGAATACTCACATACGACACTGAAGGTCTGTTAAATTCTAAAGATGTTCTATGCTAGATGAAAATATACTTTAAACCTCTAGGGCTTAATAAAAGTAAGATGCAAATAGAACATACCAATAGATCGATGGAAGATAAGCCAAACACATAGATAAAGAATGGTGGTGTTACGATGGTCAGCAGGATGCTTCAACCAACAAAGTCTCCATAAGGTCAGCCAACCCAATGTGTCACACAACCCCAAGACGTCTCATCAAGGATACTCCACAAAGATGCTGCACTAAGAAGCCCTAAACGTAGAACCAAGAACGATGCTCCATTGCCATCTAAGAGAGAAGAAAATGCCTCCACCAAATGTGTGTATTAAATGAACTCCAAGTCTCTCCAATATATAGGCATCTTTGGGGGTGTGTGACACATCTCTAATGCATGTGGGATAAATCAGGTTGACCTTGCACATGTGGAATAAATTCAAAATACATGTTCTTCTCATCCGATCAAGATGATATTTAGATCGATCTTGCACCTCTCCAAAAGAGGAATCCAATAAAATATTGGCATCGTCATCTAAGCATCACAATATGGATTTTGGACCTAGTTGCCCAAAATTAACACTCCCTCTCAACTAGGGAGAACTCCATCCACTAGTGCCATCCAAACATTATGCATCATCTCGCCGTAACTTACTTCCCTGGCTTCTTTATTTCAAAACAAAAGGTGAGGCACAAAGACATCACTCATGACTAACCTGAAGTCAAATCAGAGGTTCGAAACCTCTATAGGACTCAAAGGAGTCACAAACCAACCCGAATTTGGTTTCACTGACCCGAATTCAGTTGGAGGTCCAAAACCTCTCTTAGACTCGAGAGAGTCATTTACTACCTCGAAGTTAGTTTCACTGACCCAAATTCAGTTGGAGGTCCAAAACCTCTCTTGGACTCGAGAGAGTCATATACTAACCCGAAGTTAGTTTCACTGACCCGAATTCAGTTGGAGGTTTGAAACCTCTCTTGGACTCGAGAGAGTCATATACTAACCCGAAGTTAGTTTCACTGACTCGAAGTCAATTGGAGGTCTGAAACCTCTCTTGGAATCGAGAGAGTCATATACTAACCCAAAGTTAGTTTCATTGACCCGAAGTCAGTTGGAGGTCCAAAACCTCGCTAAACTTAATCCCGGATCAAGTGGTTGGACATGTGCCATCCTAGACATAGAGAGTACGACAATCTCTGATGCGTCCATCGGTCTTGCTATGGTCTCTATTCACATTTCCCACCTCATTGGCCAAATAAGAGGTACTTCCCATGAGTTCGAAACTCCATGGGTAGGATGCATATGGGGCACATATCAAATAGAGGTAAAGTAACTCAATATCATCATGGTGGGGCGGAAGCACACCAAAAAGGTTTGGCAAGACTAGCCCTGTGGTTGCTCATAGCTCAAAAAAACTATCCCCAAAGTCCCTCTAGAGCTCCTAGAGCTCATCGTCCAACAAGACCCTCCAAATAGGGTCGTTCCACGATTATAAGATTCTCACGGAAGGTTAGGAACATGACCTTCCCCAAGGGCTTTGTGAGAATATCCGTGACCTGCTCATCAGTTCCTATATGATCGAGCCTTACGGCGCCTTGCTGTACCATATCCCAGATAAAATGGTACCAGACATTAACATGTTTGGGTTGATCATGGAACACGAGATTCTTTGACAAATGAATCCCCCTCTGGTTATCAAAAAGAATAACGATGGCATCTAGCACATGCTCGAACAACTCACTGAAGATATTTCACAACCAAGTGGCTTCACAACAGGCCATACATGCTGCAATGTATTCGGCCTCAGCGGTGCTCAAAGCTACCAAATTTTTCTTCTTGCTCGAAGCAGACCCAGGTGTGAAGAAACATCCAGATGTGCTCTTACAATCCACCACACTGTCAGCCCAATTGGCATCATTATATCCACGGAGTCTCAAACTCCCGACAGTGTATCTCAGCCCATGGTCTATTGTGCCCTAGAGATATCTCAAGAGTTTCTTGGCACCAACCCACTGAATGTTATGAGTATCAACCATGTTCACTGCACAACACACGTCCAGAGGGATGTTCCCTAAGAACATCAGGGCCCCTACGAGTTAACGATACTCAGTGGGATTTTCTAGCACGGGCCCAACAGAACTGCCACTCAACTTCTTAAAGTTGAGTTCAATCGGTGTCGACACAGACTTACAGTTCATCATTCCAAATCTTTCCAACAACTTCACAATATATTTTCCTTGAGAAATGAAAATCTCGCCAGGTCTCTGCCAGACCTGCAGGCCTAGGAAGTAGTGCATTAGTCTAGGTCCTTCATCGCAAACTCAAAAGCGAGCTCCCTCTTACACTGATGAATGAGAGGGCCAACATCTGTCAGGAAGAGATCGTCCAAATAGAGAACCAGAATGAGAGGCTTTTCTATATTAACCTTGAAGTAAAGGTTTGAATCAACATTACTACGAGTGAAGCCCATCTTCATCAAGTAGCTATCTATCCTCTCGTACCAAGCCCTGGGGGCTAGCTTCAACCCATAGAGGGCTTTCTTCAACCTGAAAATATAGGTGTCTTGATCCTGGACTTCAAATCCCAGAGGTTTCTCTACATACACCTCTTCCTTTATTGCACTATGCAGAAAGGCGGTCTTCACATCCATCTGATGAAGATTCCATCCTTGCGTAGCAACAAGGGTAATAATAGATCATAGGTGAAATCATAATCGATGCCTTCCTAGAGAGAAGTCTCAGGCATCACATCTTGCCTTGTACTTTTCAGCACTCCCATTAGATCCATGCTTGATCTTATAGAGCCATATCGAGGTGACAATAGTTTTGTCTTGCGGTCTGGGGACCATATCCCATACATCTTCCTTCATAATGGACTCGAACTCTTAGTGTATCACATCCTTTCAGACTTGATGCTTTACAACTTCTTCACATGATCTAGGCTCTTATTGTAGTCATGGCAACTAGGTACCTCTAGTATTTATATGGTTTCTTGCTTTTCTCGGAATATCCATATGTCTCTGAGCCATGGGGGTCTTCTTTCTTCCAGCAATGATATTAGTTCAGGAGAATATACGGTTGTAGTCTCCTTCTTAATGCTAGCTCCTCTTGTGATAGAAGACATCTATAAGAACATCCTCCCAAGGCAACATATCAGATAAGTCAAAATGCATGAGATGTCTTTGTAACACTTGAGGAATGAGGAAAAGTCCTCTATACTTTCCTTTGTCACAATCTTGACAAATGTCCTCATGATTGGGCATCCCAGACACCAACTTGGAATGGGCTTTGTAATCATGGGCCTAAATCTTACTCACCCATTGTCAAGGCCATTCAAGAATCATAGCCATATACTACCATATGTCTGTCATACATCTTGACAGGTGTCATATCATGGATTTCAGTGATTGCATAGTATTATTTATCACAACCATACCGAATAGAAGATATCAGACTTCATGGTTATATATGTTTCATATGTATTTGAAGATATCACAGATCAAGATCATATAGATTCTGCCATATGTCATTGTCCATATCTTCCTACACATCAAGAACAAATAAAAGTGACTTACTTGTAGAATATTATTTCCACTTACGTTCCTTTGGCATCTGTTCTTGATGTACCAAGAAGATCTCACAGAGAATAATGTTTCCTTAAACTCTGCCTGCCCATCAATTCCCTCAGTTGCTTCCAATGCTGTTCTTAGTGCCTCTGCGTACATACTCACTGTTGCCACAACAATTACCTCAGTTGCTACCAATGTTGTTCTAACTTCTTACTATCTGTACATACTCACTGTTGCGACAACAATTACCTCAGTTGTTTTCAATGCTGCTCTTAATTCCTGTACATAGTCTACAACTTATCACTGCTACTGCGCTTAATTACAATATCTGGTCATGTGCTGCAACCAACACTGCTCCAAAAGACTTCTGTCAAGGATACATCCTCAAATCATTGTTTTCATCACTGCCACTGTATTAGGATTCACTGTCATGTTACTATGGTTGTACTTAGTATATGTGTTAATGGAACTGAAGGGTAACAATGGCCATTCTCATAATCAACTGCTGGAAGGTACTCAGGCATGTATTTATTTTGATCTGATGATATTGATTTTCTTCCAACCTACTTTCAATGATCCACCCTTAGAAACTGTTGCATCTCAGGATCAAAATCCAACGTTGCCTTGAAACAATACTTTCAAGCACGAGCCATATAAAAATATTTATTTTTGGGTGCTCACAATTCACACCATGAAACCAACAATAGAGTGACCTTGGGACGATCTTGCATACATCACACCTTGATGTAGAAATAATAGCTTACCACTTGTCACTCCTTCATCACTACCACTGTCTAATTTCAATTCAATGCTCTGGTCAAATACTTTTGTCATTGTGTAAATTAAGTTTGTACAAGAGAACATGGAGGCTCTCCATTATGCTGTACTGTCATATATCAAGTTATGGATGAGCTTCCTAATTGATGGAGAATCCATCATTGAGACTCTGCTTTACAAGGATTGTAGTCTACCAAGATGGACCATTCATATTGAAGGTATCACATATATTGCTTGATATATTGTCATACATATATCTTCCTACTACTGTTAGGTTAATGCACTGATTTAGCACACATCAACATCATAAATAGATCCAATACACATCACAACATCACTACTGTCACCAGGCTGCACTGTTGTGCTGTTGCACCACTGGTTAGGGCACACCACGCTGCATTTAACCTCCTCATAACTCAGCAACAAGCCTCCAATATAACTACAGTCCACCTTAGGGAGACTCCTCTTGCCTTATAGGGTTGCTTTCCATCCTGAACACAAATCCTATATTCTCTACTTGCTGGCTATGGCCTGTAGCCTAGCCCAACAGTGGACTGCGGTTGTTGTTTCCCCCACGCAATCCACAATTCTGTCCTTAAACAACAACGTCCTTCTCCTCCTTGCTGCAGCCTTCCAACCCTGCAATTCGAACCCAAGAACACCCCTTGATACTTGCCAAAAAAACTTTCAAAATGCCACGCTGTCACTTACAACACTACGGCTTAATCATAGAAGATCCCACACTATTTTCCAGGCTCCTCCATGCTGTCTTATGCTCCCTTGCTGCGGCTTCTTCTCCACGAAATTTTAGAGGTATTCCTTGAGTGTATTGCTCACTGTTCGAGGTAGGTTTCACTGTTGTTGACCACGACCTGGTTAGGGCATGAAACCATTCATAATTCAACCTCTGTTCACAACAATTAAGCCCTCCTATCAGCTGTGGGTTCCATTATATGATAGATTCCTTCCATACGCTGAAGTTTTTAGTCTGTTTTTCGAACCCTCCACTCAATATACAGTCAAAAATACAAGCCTTCTTCCAGCAGCTCGGAAAACAATCCTTATCTCGCTACCTTAGATTCTCAACTAGATGGGCGTTGTCTTCTCCTAATTCTGATAACATGTTAAATTTTGAAGATGTTCTATGCTAGATGCAAAAATACTTTAAACTTCTAGGGCTTAATGAAAGTAAGATGCAGATAGAACATACCAATAGATCGATGGAAGACAAGCCAAAAACAAAGATAAATAATGGTGGTGTTACGACAGTCAGCAGGATGCTTCAACCAGAAAAATTTCCATAAGGTCATCCAACCTAATGTGTCACATAACCCCAAGACGTCTCATCAAGAATACTCCCCAAAGACGCTACACCAAGAAGCCTTAAATGCAGAACCAAGAACGCTGCTCCATTGCCATCCAAGAGAGAAGAAAATGCCTCCACCAAATGTGTGTATTAAATGAACTCCAAGTCTCTCCAATAAATAGGAATCCTTGGGGCTGTGTGACACATCTCTAATGCATGTGGGATAAATGAGGCCGACCTTGCACATGTGGAATAAATTCAAATTACATGTTTTTCTCATCCGATCAAGATGATCTTTAGATCGATCTTGCACCTCTCCAAAAGAGGAATCCAATAAAAATATTGGAATCATCATCTGAGCATCACAACATGGAGTTTGGACCTAGTTTCCCAAAATTAATGTGGTCACTATGCCCACATAGCATTACCATCTGGGAAAATCAACTATGAGGATGAAGGTCGATCTATGAAGGTCTCATTGCCATGAAAAAGATGAGGTCTCGATTCTCTTACAACGATAAGGCCTCAATACTACTACAATGATGAATATCTCAGTGCCATTATATTGATAACTAAAAGGAAGAACAAACAAGGATGACTTGATGGAGGAGTCTAGTTGAGAATGTAAGGGTCTTGGTCATCTCATCTTGAATCTACTGAAGGAAGAATTTTGCTTGAGTTTTCCCCTAGAGCAGGGGCTTTTCCTTGGAAGTGTGCCTACATATTGTGTCTTCTTATATTTGTTGCTTGGCATTAGTATTGATAATAAGAAAAGATAATTCATAAGAACTAATAATAATAATGAAAAACATCACAAGATAATGCTATAATAAGAGAAATCGATTAAATACCACCCCTTCATTTTCTCAACATGGTATCAGAGATATGGTCATGGTCAAAGGAAGTTTGAAGAAGGGCAGTTCTGGGCTAATGGAACTAAGCTTACAACGAGGATATTAAAGTCACCTAGAACGAGGAGGTTTGAATGTCTGAATGAAAACGAGTTCGGTGTAAATATCAACAAGAAATTTGAGTATAACAATAATACATTTTAGTAGGAGACAACTCAGATCATTTCAAGAAAGGTTCGTAGGAATTCAGTGAAGGAAGGCTACAGTTCACAGATATAGTTCCGATCCACAAGATAGTGATATAATTTATAATAACAGTTCAAGTTCGGATAAACTGAAATAAGGAAATTCATGGAAGTATCAAAGAATGGGAATTAGTTTGGTGTATATCATAATGAAGGGATCTGAGTGCTATCACAATAAGGGAGCTCTGTACTATTGCAGTAAAGGGATCTCGGTATTATTGAGACTATAGAACTGAAACACTGAAATGTCTCTGCTAATTAAAGAGGACTGAATTAATGATGCCACTGCAGAACTAATTGAAGTTAGGAAGCTAAGTTATGATTGAAATTTGATAAAAATAATACCACATATGTCACCGCAGAATTGGATTATGATCTAAGTTAGGCTGCCATAGAAATCAAGTAAGTATTCCTTATGCACAAGTCTAATGGGCTATCTAATCAGAGGTACGTAAATAAAAGGTATTTTTTTATTATTTGTAATCTTAGATGGTCCTAGTTTATAGTTAGTTTAGGGTAAAATAATGTAATCCCTAGATGACATAAACGAACTTTAATCCTAATAAGTAGTCTAGGATTTCAAGCAAAAATACTTAATTGAAAGTAGGAATAACTTTTCATGGGATTCCATCCTCCATGATTATCTAACTTGAGAAATTAAATCATGTTCTTAGTATCACATGTTTTGCATGTAAGTATGTACTACAGGTATAAAAGATCATGGCTTCTTAATACAAACAAAACACTTCAAGGAATCCTCCCAACTTTTGTCAAGGAACATCTCTAGGTATGTCTTAGAATACACCTTATACAATTCTCTTAATATAAAAAGCATGTTCATCTTATTTTGAAAATTTTGTTACATTACTAACATCGTTATGTCTAGCTGTATTGAATCATAAAGGTTCTTGTTAAGGGTGATTCATCATTTGATAAACCTACCCTCCTTACATCCTTGACTGCTCTTATAGAACCCTAGACAGGTTCTTTGGAAAATCCTAACCTAAGGGTATGTGGACAATGTGTGAAACCCTAGCTTGCTTAGGGTTATTGGAAATGTTGTTTGAAGTTTCTGATCTTGATGTCATGTTTGGGGTTTTGATATGGTCATGAAAACCCTAACTTGTTAGAGTTGAATGATGTTGTCTAAAATCCCGAACCTTCAAAAGTTTTGGTAATGTAGGGTTTTATTTGTTATGTTGTGAAACCCTAGATCTTTAAGGGTTTGGTTGGGTCTATACGCAAAACCCTTGTTATTATTAGGAATGAAACCCTAGGTTTATATGTGTCCATGTGATCAAAACACTAGCCTGGTCTAGGTTAGTATATGTCTAATGTATTGATGTTATCTGACATATGTTATGCTTATGAATGATGATGGATTCCTAGATGTGTGTGTTGACCTAATTATTGATGGTCATAAGTCTTAGGGTTTGGAATCAAGCCCTAGTCAAAGTTTGATTTTCTAGGATAATGTTGTTTGGGAAATCTAGGGTTTTGCAATGAAACCCTAGTAGTAGTCAAATTATCTAGTATATGTTATATGGCAATCTATGAATCTATGTAGTGATTGGTGAGAATTTTTAAAATCTAAGGTTTACATGTTGTTGATTAAGCTGTGATTAGTTTTTATTGTTGGAGCTCATGTATAAAATATAGGGTTTACATGAAATCCTAGTAAGTAGTCAAACATATTCTAAAAGTTGTTAGATACATTGATCTGAATTGTTTCTAGGGTTTACTATATGAAAGATTTTATCATAACTTTGAAAGAATATTAAAACCATAGATATAATGAGTTTGATATTTCAATGAGTTGTGGATGTGATTTAGGAATTGTAACTAAATATGGGCAAGAAGTTGAAATATTGAGGTATAATCTCTTGCCGATTATGTTTGTAAAGTCTAATTCTTCCATTGTTATAAGATTTTGAAATGGATAACTTCATGCTTCTATAGTTTTGGTTGTACTTTCTATCTAAGTTGTGCAGGCACATCATCTTCAAGGTGGTGAAGGTGATTGTGAGTAAATTTAATGTGATAAGCATGATATATGAATGACCCTGATAAGAAGGATGGAAGCCATGAGAGATTCTCAATAAGAAGAAGTTGATCTTCCTCGGTTAAAAGGAAGCCTGGATAGAAGAAATCTTCGTGGTTGAGAGGGAGGGCATAACATAGTTTTGATTGGAGAATTATTTTTGAAGGATATGTTGGTGCATGTGAAGTAGGAAAGGAAAATGTATGATTGAGGAATCTTTTGTCAAAGATTCAACTGATGGTCCTCCTTTGGAAGTTGAGAAGCAACATCTTTGGAAGACCCTGAAGGTTTGTATTTTATTATGTACTTATGAAAGTATATTATTGATTGGGGTTCTGTTTGAACAGGTAAATATCTCGAAGGTTATGATAGCATGATGGTTGTCGATTAGTTTGATCAAGAAAGATTTGTTGTCCTTGATCTGTTGGATCAAGGAGTGTTGAGGCTTTGTGAGTGAAGCATTTCCCGGGAGGACATCTGGCTAGCACTCTGTGTTGATGTCTGGATCCAGAAGTAGGGATAGTGGTGTTGGTCATAGAGCTATGACCTCAGATACACACCTGGATCCGTGGGTTGATGGTTAGAAAGTAAGCATGAAGGTACCTAGAGTGGTTGAAAGCTTAAGTCCATCGTAGTCCCTATAATATAAATTTCCCTGGCCAGGAATCTAGTTTGTGGCATTATGGTGCCTAAATTGTTGAGAGACCAATGGATAGATTGCCCTGGTCAGAAATCTAGTCCATGGCTTTGCATTGCCTAAACTTCTTCGTAGATGGTTATTTTTGAGATATTCCATGTACCTTTTTGTTTGTAAATATGAATACCTCCCTAGTTACGAGGAAGTGTTGAAAAATTTAAGTAGGTTTGGTATTCATATTTGTACTTGAAGAAAATAAAAAATAATTTGTACTATTATTGGATTGACTTGTTAAAGCATGGGTTTCATGCTTGGGTAAATTGTCATAGCTCAAGCCTCCATTATAGGCTTTAGGACTTGTGGTCAAAGTCAAATTGTTGACTGGTCAAAGACTCTTTGATGTCTGCCTCAAAAGAAATCTCCTTCAAGTTGGCTTCCCACAAAGAACACATGTCAACCTCACCATATGAAGACACAACTATTCAAATACTCATGTCCTCCTATTTTCATATGGAAACAACTATATATACTAGTGCAAGGACTTCGCATAAATACAATCAAGCAAGTTTAGATAAGAATTTAGAGACAAGTTTTAGTATTATAGTGAATAAGCTTGAGTTAGTTCGGATCTTTGAAGTAAGAAAATAAATATTATAGTGGACACTAAATGACTGTAATTTAGTGCTATCACATTATGGATCTTTGGTCTCACCACAGTGAGAATATTTCGATGTATGAAGGTCTCCATGCCATCACAGAGATGACGTCTCGATGCTCTTACAATGATAAGGCCTCAATACTACTACAATAATGAAGATCTCAATTCCATTACAGTGATGAGTGAAAGGAAAAACAAACAAGAATGAATTGAGGGAGGAGTCTCTAGTCGAGAATGTAAGGGTCTTCATCATCTCATCTTGAATCTACTAAAGGAAGAATTTTGACCGATTTTCCCCTAGAGTGGGGGTTTTTCCCTGGAAGTGTGCTTAGATCTTGTGTCTTCATCTATTTGTTGCTTGGAATTAGTCTTTATGATAAGAACAAATAATTTGTAAAAACTAATAATAATAATGAAAAACATCACAAGATAATGTCATAATAAGAGAAATCGATTAACTGCCAATCCTTGGATTTCTCAACAATACCATCACCACTTAATATATCTAGTGAGACGAAGCTACCAAAAAAACCAATTGGTCTAGGAGATAAAGAAAATTGAAAATAGCAATCCAACGAGGACTCTTAGTATGCTAAGGAAAAAGAAGTGGGAGTTGATGAACACGATTAATTAAAGCAATCATAATTCACAATATTTTTTTCATTGTTTTTAACAATATGACAAACACTATTTAAATATTTCACCATTTTAAATACCACTTACCAATTAGGATGAAGAATTTGTAATTACAAGACAAGAGTTTTGAATACAACAATGTATTAACAAAGCCATACAACAATGTATTAACAAAGCTCCTTATAATTAGGCTTGAATATTTTTTATATTCATTAATGTTTCCTAGAATATATGCATATGCTTTCTTAATGAAGTCAAATTGACAAAAATAAATAGAGAATTTTAGAAAATGGCTTGGTATATTAGACTTAAAAATTCATAAATATTTTACCATGTTTTAGTGAGCACATATATAACTTTATAATACATTTTGGTTGATTGTTTTTCCTATTTAGCTTATTTATTGGAAAACCATATATAATACATCATTACAAATAAGCATAATGTAAGACTAAAACAATTTATTAAATTGCAATATGATCTTATAAAACAAAGCAATTTAATTTAAACAATTTCAAAATAATATATTCAATAGCAATAAATAAATAAATTAATATAAGAAATATTCTCTCTTATTTTTCTACATATCATAAGGAAAATATTTTATTTTATTTACACACCCAAAAGTATTACAATTCTCAAAAGTATTCAAAATAATATATTCAGTAGCAATAAATAAATAAACTAATATAAGAAAATTCTCTCTTATTTTTCTCCATATCATAAAGAAAATATTTTATTTTATTTAAACACCCAAAAGTATTACAATTCTCAAAAAAGTGACATTATATTCAACAACATATTCTTTGTCGATAAATATATAAGAAAACTATTTTATACAAATTAATTCTCAAGCTAAATAAATTATTTAATAAAAAATACTCTCTTATTTTTGTCCATAGCTTTATAAAGAAAATATCATGTTTTATTCATTTTCACTAGAGAGTTAATTCATTTTTACTACTATGATTAAAAGTTAGTTATGTAGTAAATGAACATTTTTTTATTACACTTATTTTTCCAGAATTTTTCCATTTTGAAGTTATGAAATTAACTAAGTTAGGATTTTATTCAGGTCATACATGAAGCCAATTTTTATAGAAATCACTATAACATCTAACATATTAAAGTAGTCTCTTGACCAAAAAAATTAACATAGGATTTGAACCAACAATTTCAAAAAAAATGTTACCAACATCCAAGAACTTACGGAATGTTGTCAACTAATCTATATCCAATATCCAAGTACTTGTAAAAATAGAAATTTAAAATATAAGTAATTTTTGTTCCAAACAACTGAATGTAGAAATTTCTACAACCAACATAAGAATGTGATGTAAACATATACATTCATCATCCAATCATGTATTGTCCAACTGACTTGAAGAGCGATTTAGTATATTTTCAATGGACTGAGAATAAATTACACATGTGTACTAGGCTCAAGAATTCATCAACATCATGCTCGTGCTCTTGTTTCCTGAATTATAAAAGTCAACGAGTCTAGTGGGAAGGAAACCAATATGGACTGTTTTTTTTGAGAATCAAGACCAATTTTATGAATTAAGTGTAATATTGTCATACAAACAAAACAATTTATCTCAAACAACAACTTCAAACTCACAAATTTGCTAACAATTCCTTGATTGTTAGCTGGTAAAATCCATATTATCGTTAAACTATTATACGATGGATATGTAAATACATACAGAGCACATCTTTTCCTAGAAAGAGCTTCTGCTGGACTTACCTCTCTTGAAAACTTTATATTTGGAATTGTATCGATCATACTCCGTTGGAAATAGTTGAATGAACCCCTGAGAATATTTTCTATCTATTCGGCTACATTAGCCTCAACAAAGTGATCATCAAAGATATAGAAACCCGTTACAGGATCCAAAAACCAATACCTCTTTTTCTAAACTGCAACAGGCTTATCAACGGATTGTTTTGGATCTGGATGAATTAACCCTCTACTCTCTGTTGTCAACGCTACTACGTTGTATCCTGGCCGGCAAGGGAACATTAAGTAAAAGGAAACAAAATCAAGTAAATTAGTTTTTTATTCCCAATAAAAACATTGATTTTAAAAGTGCGAAGATCATAATATGGTGTTGGAGGAGATTTTAATGGCGTTGTGAAGGGCGCTTACATAACCTGAATGTTTAGATTTGATCCCAATTCATATCCATGCTCCCCAAATCGAGAAAGAGCATCCATAGCCGCAACCTTCAAATGGAGAAGAGATCTCGCCATGAGGACATCCATGATAAAAAAAGATAAATTTGAGAAATTGTAAGAGGCCTGTCTTCAAATTCCAAGGATGATGTTTACAGTCCTACACGATGGACTCCAAGCCTGGGGAGATGAGGCTTTTGTGTCATGGGAGTGGTGCCCAATCACTGTTACCTCTTTAAGAAAATCCCAATGGAGGGATGGTTGAGAAATATTTGTAGTGATATTAATCCAGATGTACATGGATTGAACTGGAGTTTCCCTGCATGTTGTTGCAATGGGGGACGGTGCCGACAAAGGTTCACGAGAGGCTAAGTTCATCAATCTCGATACGAAAATGAAACAGGGAGCAATCTTATCCCCGTTCAACAGCCTGTTGCAGAAATTTCGCACTCAATTTTCAATTTGAAATTCCAGGTGCCAAGGTATTTGAAATCCATGGTACAGATGTAGCTTGAATGCATTTAAGTTCACGTCTTATCAACCACTTGCAATGGCTTCAAGGAGTCAGAGCCGTTGAAGAACTCTAAATCGGGAGAGATGTCGAGTTGCCGAAATATTGAAAGTATTAGCGGAATGGCAATGGAGACGGATGGAGCCCCACTAGCCACGTCAATGAGCTTGCGCAAGCTGCAATCGATGTAAGCTCAACGGTGATAGAGTTCCATTATATTCATGCCACTAGATTCATGATTCACGAGTATTTTCAAACATACGATTCATCAAGGCCAATTTGCCATCAATATTGAGAGAGTACGATCATAATAATCATTCATATAAAAATATGTGCAATCATCAAGCCATAGGTATTTCATCGAACCATTGTGAACCATAGTAAGACTTCAAACCATGGTAAACTGCAATAATATGTGCGAGCCACCAATGTGCCACAAAGAATATCTTTGAGCCACTATAGATGAACTGTACAGACCAGGTCATAGAAGGTAATTCTTGGAGTCTTGCGAACCTTGATAATCAAGTATTTGTGTATACCAAGTCATTACTGTCTTACATTTTCATGAGAATACACCTTGTTGCGGTTACAGTCGAGATCCACAGAGAGATATGTCATAGAAATGGCAACAGTTCAGAAAGTAGATGGCTATCTAAAGCATCCAAACTTCAGAATGAGCCATATTATTTTTGTAAGTAATGCGAACCACCGGTCCACCATATATCAAGCTACTGCACTGGTTTTCAGTGAACACGCCACAAAAGTGTGCGAGACAACCATTAGGGAGAAATTAGGTGCCTCAAATGCAAGATCAAAACCATATGCTACAGATGCGAGGGATACCAAATTGGAAGACGAACCAGAGAATGTGAGCTTCTGTTATGTAGGAGAGGATCGAGCTATACCTTACTATAATGCGAGCTCAGGGTCACAGTAATTATTCCTTATAGAGACACAGTATGGGTTGCTACTGTTCAATCAAGCCACTGATATAGTGCTTAAGTCCAGATAATAGGATGCGAGATACTGTTCAGGCTATGCGAGCCTCTATTCAAACCACAGAGATGTAGTGCGAAAGTTACAGGAGTTCGTCAAAGTGATATTCAAGCCTCCATAATCAACCTTTCTCTGAAACCACATTGGAAATGAGGAGGATTTTACTTATTAACAAATTTACATTACATTATAATTACTGCTTGTGAATCTGACAACATTATTATTATTCGTCAAGCAATTACCATAAAAACATAAACATGAAGATGATAGAAGACAATAGAACACAAGATGTAGGTTTCCAGCCAGGGCAAGATACGGGAAAACCTAGAAAATCTCTTGTTATAGAATCAAATCAAATGAGATATCCAAGATACATAACTACAAAAATTCCATCTCTAAATGCCAAGCCAAACTTCCTTTCCTTCTAGTAGGTTCATCAACAAGAGATAGATCATCCACAAACCCTAGCTTCAAAAGAAATCCTTTTTCAGTTTTTCATCCTTCATATCTTCTCCTCCATTCTCTACAATATTTCACATCTAAAATCAATCCAAGTGTGTGTCCAAATGAGCTCCACCTATCCTCTATTTATATAGATTAGAGGGGGTGCGAATAAACACGTCCATTGGGGCAGAGCCGACTTGTCATGTAAGCGGACTTGGCATATGCCAAAATTTACATTTAAAATTTCCTTTTCATTTATTTTACAATAGGTCCAAAATAGGACTTTGACTCTTTGACTCAAAAACCTAGGAGCATAAAAAGCGTGCTTATCTAGGAAATAATACTAATTTTTATTTTTCTTTCATTTGCTTTTTACATAAAATACATAATGGTACAAATTATGAACACCAAAGGCTAGTTACATTCTACAACAAGAAATAACAAAGATATATATTTTGTGAAATATTTATATGAAAATCAATCATTGATTCCTTATTTTGTTGGCTTCTCCTTTGAGAAATTTTCTCGTAACCGTGTCATTCACAACTAGATTGTCCAATATTTGATCGTTTCCCCTACCATAATTCTATTTATTGCATTAGAAGCCATAGCATTATTGATTGACAATATCTGTAATGCTTTCCCTTCCTAGTTTGTAGATATGGTTGTACTCAAAATGGACCTGGTGTCAAAGGACTATTTTGACAAATGTTGTGGCAAGGGTTAAGAAATTTTTATCCACGCTCACTCATTTTACTCAAATGTCTAGTACACATCAATGGATGGGTTGGCTGTGTGTAATTGTAAGGAATTATCTACTTTATTATTATCACTTCCCCTAAAAAGTTGTTAAAATGAATCATGCAAAAGACATAATAGTTGGGTATAATCTTTGCATTATAACGATAAACCAAAGAAATTACCACTTTTGTAACTATTCTTTAGCGTGGAAGTGGCTTGACATTGAGGAATATAACAATTTCAATCGGTTGAGGTTTTTTTTCTATCTCTAAACTTGACGGTTGTGCATAGACATCCATAAGAGAAAATTCCAAGAGTTTCAACTATTCTCATTGCATAAAATCGACCTTTGCATATGGTTGTACCAAAGGGGATACCCCAAAGGTTGCAATCATTTCCCCTTTATCTTCCATCGCTAGGGTTGGGCTTCTCTCCTACATATTTATCGCTCGAAGCCTATAAGATGATTGAGTTGTATTCTTCTACCATGGCATCCACCCATACTTGGTGTTGTACAACTTCCTCAAAACTGGAAGGTTATTCAACCTCTGCTACCAAGGCTTGGTATCTGTCAGATTTCCTATGCTTCCTTTTGTCGGTTTTGGGAGCTCCAATGAACTCCTCTGTGTCCCTTAGTGTCTGACATACTTCCCTATTGGTTCTACCACTATTGGTAGGAGGCTCCCTCAAAGCATCCTGCTGTTCCATCTATTGAGAACTGCCAAGATCTCCTACTCCTGAGGAAATGTTGGTACTGGTCACTATACTCAATCCTCGTGTCTGTCCTCTTGCTTGTTCTCCCTGTTGCTATCGGACTAATGGAACATCCATGAACTGATCTTCTGCTAGCATCTCACGAGATTTCCTGAAAGATCTATCTTCCATGAACTTTGCATCTCGTCTTACTACAATTTTCATGCTTCTAGGAATGTAGATTCTGTATGCTTTTGAGCTCTCGCTATATCCTACGAGATACCCCTTTTCTGCAATTTGATCTATTTTACTACGGTTCTCATTTGCAATGTGACAATATGCCACACTTCCAAATATCCTGAGATGACTCACTTTCGGCTTTCTCCTTGTGAATCAGGGGTTTTCTTCCCCAATGCTTTGTGAGGAGTTCTATTTTGAATATACGCTGTTGTGTTGCATGTCTCTGCCCATAAGAATCTAGGCAAGTCCTGGTCATAAAGCATAGCCTTTTCCCGTTGTAATATTCCCAATGGCAACTAATTGAAGTAATATTTTGACGATTTTCTTTTCTAAAGTTAATTTAGTTAATAAAGTGGGTGATGAGACACACAACCTACACTTAGGAAATAAACATTCCCTAAAGTCACTTGAGCATATAATTATTTGACGTGGTCGGATGACGAGGCGCGGCCAGTGGGTAGCATTGACCCATCTGACGCGGTGGGGAGGGTCAGCGTGGGCCAAGAGGGACAGCGCAGTTTGGTGGGGCCCAGGTGAGAGCAAGGCTCTCAAAGCATAAAAAGGGGAAGAGGCTCCTCATTCTCTCATTCTATTATGCATCTATGATTTCTGTCTTTTGACATTGAGCACACTTTTGTTGTTGAGCGAAGTCTGCAAGTGCTGTTTAGCACATCGGGTGTCTCCGAGCGGAGATCCCAACCTCAGCCCTGGGGGACTCGAGTGCCTACTCGGGTGAGGAGTTCTATCCATTGTTTTGTAGGAGGGAGCCATAGTATCTTCAACTAGGAATTACGCATTTGCTTGGGCAGCGCAGTCTCTGGGAGAGATCACACAGTTTGTGGTAGAGGCAGTTCCGGGAGTGAGGATTTATCAGGGGATTCAGCCCGAGATAGTGTGAAGGGATCAACCCTTCACTATTTCATCATTTTGGTACAGGAGGAGGCCATTATTTACAGAGGATCACTCAGGGCCAGTGTGTTTCACTGGGATAACGTTATTCCTTAAGGGAGATCAAATTCCAGGGTCATCCATTCCGGAATTCCTTTCTGGGATTTTCCGGGTATTTGGAGGAGAGCTCATTCCGAGAGTTTAATATTTTTCTGAGCAGGAGAACAGCCCCAAAGAGCCATCCCATTCCAACAATAGCAGCAATTCGGCAATAGCAACTATAGCTTTGGAGATTATGCAGTCCGTGACAGAGCAGCCATTCCTTGAGCATTTCTGAGAGTATTTCCAACTTGCCTTGTGCAAGCCAACGTGCCATCATTCCGATCACCTTTGTACTCATTGTATCTTTCAGTTACATAATAAAATGGCTTAGCGTTTCTCCATATTTGCATTGTTTATGTGATGTCTCTCTATTTGCTATAAATGCTTGTTTATGTGGCTTTATATTATTGTCTATTTCTATTCGGGATATTACATCCCTTCCCAAACAATAGTTCTATTTTCCGCTCAACTACTCCATTTTGTTGTGGATTATATGGAGTTGTCCACTCTCTTTTGCTGCCCTCCTTTGCGCAGAAATCTTTTGAGTCTTTGTCCGTATACTCTCCACCATTATCTGAATGCAATACCTTGATATTTTTCCTTGTCATGTTCTCTACGAGAGCCTTAAAATCTCTGAACCGATCAAAGATCTCATCCTTGGTCTTTAAGAAGTAGATCCAGGTTTTTCTAGAGTGATCAGCAATAAAAGTGACAAAGTATTTGCCACCACTAAGAGCTCTTATGGACATTGTGCCACAAATATATGAGTGTATTAATCCCACAATACGAATTTTGCTTTGTTGTCACTTCAAGAAAAAGCTTCCCTAATGTACTTCCCTAGTATGCATCCTCTGCATACATCATCATGTTTAGTACTGAGGACTGGAACCCCTGTAATAGTCTCTCTGAGCATCCTTAGTGTTGCATGGTCTAGGTGTCCCATTCACCTGTGCCATAGTTCATTCAGATCCTTTTCACCATTAAGATTGTTGCCTATTAGTGCCATTGGAAACTCGAGCTACAATCTATATAGTCGGTTGCTTCGAGTTCCAATTTGTCTCATCTTCTTCCAACTTGAATGTTTGACATACACTTTCCTCCCAATGAAGTATACAATGTATCCCTTCTCCTATAACTGGGACACTGAAATTAGATTCATTCCTAGCTCGGGCACATGCAGTACATTAGTGGCTCTGATGTTGGTTACTACTTCTGTCTGAAACGTTATGGGGCCTCTCCCTGCTGGAGTACATTTCGTTTCATTTCCCATAGTGATCTAGAAATCCATCTGCTCTTCTTGATAGCTCGAGAAGTATTTCCGTACTCCAGTCATGTGATCTAAAGCCCCACTATCAATATTTCAAACTTATGCAGATGCTAAACTTGATAAGCATGTGAAGTCTTCTTCCAGTCTGGAAGATAATTTAGAGACCTCTTGATTTTCCATACTTATTTGTGCTATTTTCCCTTCGATTTTTGACGCTTTTTTTTGCTGAGCGAAAATTGTGTCCCACCTGAAGACTGCACTGCACTGAATCTCTTGCGTTTCTCCCTCTGTCACTAGAAAATTTTGATTTGGAAATATTTCTCTGTTGACTCACTCAAAGAGAGATTTTCTCATGAGAATTTTTCCCTCCTGGACTGGACTGCACAATCCCTCTTCTGTTCAGTGCTAACTCTTCTTGCTCTATTCTCCTACAACACCTTAGCTTTGATCCCATGTGAAAATTCCTAAATGGAACCCTAAATGCAGTAACTGATATTATTTCTTCTACTTATTTATTCAGAAACAAGTTATTTACGGTATTATACAGTAAATATCGAAATAAATTCTACTGCAGCGTTCACAATAAAAATACCGCGGAAAGTAAATGCAAGGAAAAATACTAGCACAAGTACAATCACAATGACACATTTATTTTTGGGCATTTGTCCCTGGAAAAACCCAATGTGAAAAACCGGTTCAGCAGATGAGGGTTTCTTTACTCTTCAACAAAATCTCATGTACAAAATACAACCAGCATAATAGAAGAGGAATTTCTGTGAGAACCTCTGCGTCACCCTCTGTGCAGTCCCAATGTCACAACCTCTGCATTGTCCTTGTCCCAGCGTCTCAGCCTTTGCGTTGTCCCTCCTCTGTGATGCTTTCTCTGGTCTGATTCTGCACTCCCAACTCCTGCTGATACTCTCTCTCTCCAACCTACAACTCTCCCTCTGACTCAATTCTCTTGTGCCAAACTTCAGCCACTGAGAAAATCGATCAGCTCGAGCAACTGAGTATCTGCTTGGTATATTTCCAAATGCCCATCGAACTCCTTATAATCTTCTCGTTTAGAAATCAACAACCCAGATTAAAACATAATCAAGGGCTAAGATTAACTTGACTCGATCTTCATATTTTTCTAGAAGATTCACACCTAATTCTATTAATACACTTTAATTATTTTAATTCCCTCAGTTTAGACTTAGGCTGGCATTTAAAATAATTAATTATTTTAATAAAACCTCATCGAGGTGGAATTTCCCAAAACGCTTTCTGGGTATTTTGGAATATATGTCTCTAAACCTCTTTGCAAAATTTGAGACTTAGAGCACATCTGATGCTACTAGAAATCAACACTCTCAAGAGGAGAGGTTTTGGCCCTGGCTTGCAACCTATATTAAGTGTTCTTGTGTAATATTGATCTTAATGTTTTTGGTAGTTTTTGATGATAAGAACAACATAACAAGAAGTGAAGAAGTTAATAATCAATAAAAAGTTAAAATACATCACAAGCAGTTATAAAGTATAAGAGAAATCACCATAATTATATCCCTATTGATTTCTCAACAATATTCCTATGGATTCTTAGCCCCACATACAATTTTTATCGAATTCAGTTTGCAACCGTTATGTGTTTATTAATATGCACAAGTTAAAAACATTTACAACATCAGGTTTTCTAGCCTCATAGCATATAAAATCATATACACATGGACACGCTGGCCCCTAAACATATACACACATACACACAGGCACACCGCCCCAAAAAGTGAGTCTCAACTCACTGGCCTAATTAATCTGTTTCAGCTCACCATCCTAAGTTTCACATGTATAGTGTATTTACAATACAAGGTTTGAGTAGGGGGGTTACATCTTATAATTGGGTCAATGCAAGGGTGGAAGGGGCTAGGTATTTTTATAGTTAAAACCTAGAGAAGATGTGATGTGCTAGGGTTTGATGTCCTTGGGTGAGGAACTAGCATTTGTGGCAAAAAATACTTATCGAATACTTGGAGCACTAAGCTTGTAGAGATTTTTGGTTTAAGCTTAGAAAATATCCTAGAGGACTCGTATCAAGTAAGTAGGAAATCAAGGGTGGAATTGTTGTTATTCATGCTAATTTGTTGTTGACCCTTTGAAGTGGCCACAAGTTGCTTGGTTTAATGCCTTGCGAATCCATCTTTGCTAGTTATGATTTGTTGTTGATGGTGGATTCCTTAACTAGGGTTTGGAAGCATTTGGATACCTTATCTTGTATATTAGTTTAGTTTTCATAAGGACATACTCAACTTCGCTATTCTTGGCCTCCATTTCCTTGCTTTGTGTGAAGTGAGGACAGTGCATTTTTGTGTAAGGTGCACATTTTATTCTATCTTTATGATTGTCTTGGATAGGCCTTAGTTCTTATGAATACAAAGCAAAGAGACCCAAGATTTGTTAGATGCAATCCCTAGGATGGACAACCACACTGGAAGGAAAGTTGTACGATTTGTCTTAGAGCCCTTGTACATGTGAGATGCAAAAGGATTAGGGTTTGAGCAATGTACACCTTAAAGTGATACACAAGTGTTGGAGGAGTGAAGAATGACTATAGCTTGCTGTGCTGATTTGAATGGAGGCCTTTTGAATTGAAAATAGTATTCATTACATCATTGTATTTTGTTGATGAACCTATCCTGTGTCTTACTCATGTTAATGCGGGGATGCAAGGGCTAGTGTTTGTGGGAGGTAAAGCATAGGGAAGACATCATGTGCTAGAGTTTCATGCCTAAGGTTTGTGTTGATGAGCACTATAGCAAGACACATGTGCTAGAGGAGCGAAGAATCCCTAGAGTCTAGTCTGGTGCTTTGTTTGTTGGCCTAGTAGATTGAAACTAGTAGGATTTAGGTTTTTGTATTATTTTCATGAGCCTATCTTAGGGTCTTTATACATGTATTGATGCAAGTCTAGAATGGGCTTTGGTTTGTGGGATCCAAAACCTAAGGAAGGCATGATTTTTCAGGGCTTGATTTCCTTGCCTAAGAAGGAACTAGGATCTAGGGTAATATCCTTTAAGATATTTTGAGGCTTGGAGCTCTATCATTGGAAAGGTTTTGTGATGTAAGATTTGAGAATTTCCTAGAGGAAATTTGTTGCAAGTGTGAAATCAAGGGTTGACTTGTTGATGTTTGTGTTAGTTTTTCTCTCACTCTTTGAGGAAGCTAGGAGTATCTTGGTGTGAAGACTTTATATGCCATGCTTTCTACTTATGGTTTGTTGTTGATGGTGGATGCCCTAGCTAAGGTTTGAAAACATTTAGAGTTTCATAGCCTGTGACAAGGTTGAAAAAAATATTGTACAAAATTGTAATAAATTTATTGGTTTGTACTTGTAACTTCATTTGTTCAATAAATGAAAAACATTTCTGTCCACAATTTTTGTACTTGTAGATCAGATTTTTAGTGTATATTCCGAAATTGTGCAGTTTCTAGTGATGGTTATATATGCTAATTTAACATACCCGTTATCATAAATTGAATAGAGAAGTATACAAAATTCAAATCATTATCTTTTTCTTAATTATCCTATATCAGAAACTTTAAAATTGTATTGATGCAAGGGTGGAAATGGGCTAGAGTTTGTGATATTAGAAACCTATAGAATCCATGATCTAACAGGATTTGATGGACCTTGGATGTAGGGTCCTATCATTGGAGAGATTCGAGGCTTGGAGCTCTAACATTGGAGAGCTTGTGTGATGTAATCATAGAGAATCTCATAGAGAACATTTATAGTGCAAGTGTGAAATCAATAGTGAACTTGTTGGTGGTCATGTTAGTTTGTATCTCACCCTTTTAAGAGGCTAGGAGCCTTTCTATGCCATGCTTTCTAGTTATGTTGTTTTGTTGCTGGTGGGATTCCTGGCTAGGGTTTGGAAACATTTGGAGTGTCCTAGACTTTGACAAGATTGACCAACAAGTTATACCAACTTGTGAAAAAATGATTGGTATGTACTTGTAACTTCATTTGCTCTATAAATGAAGTACACCGCTTTCCACAATTTATGTACTTTCATATCTAATTTTAGTGTGCATTCCCATTGAAATTGAGAAATTTATAGTGATGATTATGTGAAAATTCCAAACTGGAATCATATTGCAGCAACCGGAAATTATTCTCCTAATTGTTAATTTAATTTAATAATTTATTTTTTGTTTTCAACGAAAAATACTGAATAAATCACACTGCAATCTACACAATAAAGCTGTGGAAGAATAAATGTTGGAAGAAATGCTAGCACACACACATAAAATTAACGCAAATATTTTTGGTCAAAAGTCCCTGGAAAAATACAACTCGGGAAAATCGGTGCAACAACTAAGGGTTTTATTATTAAGCAACAGTGAGAAATTCTGAGTACAACTAGATGCCGAAATATTGGAAATCCTATAGAGAAAAATACTGGAAAAAATCTAGTGAGGAATTTTCCTCACCCCACAGGCAATCTTTCTGCACAACTTGCCTTCAGAAATACGGCTCTCTGACCCTATCTGTCAGCCTCTCTGCTACTCTGCGTAGCTGGCTGGATGTCTAGCCTAAGACTGATCTCTAATGAAGTTGTTCTGCCTTTTGCTGACTGGAAAGATGCTTCTCCAGCACTTTGGTACTCCTTCCTAGCCTCTGGAACTGAAAACGTCTCTCCCTCTCAGCAAATTGATTTGCCTCTAGAGACTACTGTGTTGCCCCAATGTCAGCCTCTCTATGCGTCTTATGCCTCTCTGCAAATGCACTTGTTGGATATGGAATGCCTCCTATAGCCTCGTTGTCTCTCTTGTTGGATATGGAATGCCTCCTCCAGCCTCAGTGTCTCTGCCCCTCTCACACTGCTTTGATCTCTCTGATTCTCTCTCTAGCAACTGACTGCTGCTACTCTGGAAATCGATCTGCCAATGAAATCAAACTCTGATTTCTTCATCGCCACATCGACCTCCTCTTATAATCCTCAATTGGAGCACCGACAACCAAGATTAAAACTTAATCAATGGCTATGATCGTCTTGGAGTCGATCCGTGTGAGCTTCTAGAGAATTCTCACCTTGCCTTAATTTATTCTGATTAATTAGCCATATTCCCTAAGTTTAGACTTAGGAAATATTTAAAAATCGGCTAATAATCCAATTAAGCCATCTTTAGGTGGATTTTCCAGAAACGATTTCTGGGTTTTGGATATCTCATGCATTCTAGCCTCTCTACAAAATTTTGTGGCTAAAACACACCTGATGCTACAAAAAATAACATATTATATATGCTAATTTAACAATTTGTGTGCATCACCATAAATTGAATAGTATTCTAATCATTTTTTTTTGTAAATGAACCTTTATTAGAGTCTTTATAATCGTGTCAATGCAAGGGTGGAAAGTGCTAGGTTTTGTTACATGAAAAATCTAGAGAAGACATGATATGCTAGGGTTTGATGAGCTTGGGTGAGAAGGATATAGGATTTGTTTCAAATAATCCGTATCCTTCTCACCCAAGCACATTAAACTATGCTTGGAGGCCTTGTTTAATGTAAGCTTAGAGAATATCCTAGAGGACTTATATGATGTATGTGGGATATCAAGTGTGGACATGTACGTATTCATGCTACTTTGTTGTTTTCCCTTCGAAGTGTCTACAAGTAGCTTGTTGTGATGCCTTGCTAGGCTGTCTTTGCTAGTTATGGTTTTTTTTTTATGGTGGATACCCTAGCTAGTGTTTGGAAACTTTTGAAGTGTCCTACCTTGCGACAAGATTGAACGACCCGTACCAACTTGTCATAAGCTAATTGGTATGTACGTGTAACATTATTTGTTATATAAATGAAATTCATTGCTATACACAGATTGTGTAGTTGTATATCTTATTTTAAGTGTATATTCCCATGGAGATTTGAGAAGTTTCTAGTGTTGTTTATATATGCTAATTTAGCATATTGTGCGCATCATTGTAAATTGAATAGGATAGCCATCAAATGATTGTGTTTTTTTACTGAACCTATATTATTCTTTATGACTATATTGATGCAAGGGTTGAAGGACCTAGGGTTTGTGACAACCAAAATCTAGAGAAGACGTGAACTAGTAGGGTTTGATAACATTGGGTGACAAGGAACTAATATTTGTGGCAAAGAGACCCCATCAAACACTTGGATCACTATGCTTGGAGAGCTTGTATGATGTAAGATTAGAGAATCGCCTAGAGGACTTGTGAGAAATCAAGGGTGGACTTGGTGGTATTCATGCTAGTTTGGTGTGCACCGTTTAAAGTGGCTACAAGTAGCTTGGTGTGATTCCTTGCTAGGACATGTTTGCTAGTTGTATGTAGTGGATACACTAGCTAGGGGTTGGAACCATTCCAAGCATCCCAGTCTGTGTGAAGCTTGATGGACAAGTTTTCCTAACTTTTGAAAAGTTGGTTGGTATGTACTTGTAACTTTATTTGTTGTATAGTGAAGTAACTTGTTGTCCCTAATTTGTATACTTGTATATCTAATTTTTAGATTATATTCCCATGGAAAGTAAGTGGTTTCTAATTTTGGGTATATATGGTAATTTACTATAATAATGAGGATAATTGTTGAGTAAGATCATTGGTCGATTGGATGCTTGACTTAGACAACAAGAATCCTTGCGATGAGAAGTGTTTCGCACTTGGAACCCATACTTTGAGTAATATTCCTTCTAGGAATTAACAATGATAATCAAAACAAAACACCATATGCAACACAAAAGTTCAACATGCAATTAGACACCCAGAGATTTAGCCAAAAATTGCACTAATCTTAGCCATTTTATTAATATATCAAGGAGAGAGAAAAGATGAATGGATTAGGTGCACTTGGGCTACCAGGTGATAACAAATGTTGCCCAGATGATAGATGGTAGTGCTCCTTTAATCCCTACATTAGCCTTGGAAATCTGCTACTGCTAGCTGGTAATGAACAAGAGTTTGGACCCTCTAGAGTGCTCAGGAAATTCTTCCAAATTAACCTTGGGGTCTCCTCAAAAAACCCTCAAATACCCAGAAAGGGTTGGGCCTCGTTTCAACCTTCCGAAATTACCCCCAATTAGGGCGAAGTAATTCACACTACCTAAGAATCTCTTGCAAAATCCCTCCAAAATAGTTGAAAAACCATTCAATAATTCTCCTTATGTTACCTAGAAAAACTCATCCCCAAACTCCCGGTCAAGCCTCCCACAACATATGCTCTCCTCCAGTCCTGTGCAGACCTAGTCTAGCTCCATTTTCACATGCCCAAGAAGAATAAATTCGGCCAGAAGGATGGCCACACAATATACCCTCCAAACCATTGCAAAAACGTTGTTAAATGCCATGGAAATGTGCCCCTAAATCCCCAGAACCAACTTTGCCCTAAAGCTCTCTCTCCACAAGAGTGCGTGGTCCCTTTCTGTGCCCAGTCTCCTCCAAAGTAGCTCGAATCTCCCTATGGAATTCCTTCGGAAAAACTTCACAAATGTAGCAAATAATACTCTAGGGTGGCACTCAAAGTCCACTGAAGAAGGAGTTGTGATCTCCCCTCCAAAATCTTGTGTGCTGAACAACACTTCGTAGACTTGACTTAACAACTCAAGCGTACAAGAGAGTTTATTTGTCAAATGATCAAAAGTCCTCAAATGATGCCTTCTCCTTCTATTTATCATTGAGCTCTCTCTCTCTCTCTCTCCACGCGGGCCCCATACATCGACCCCCTTCTTCTCTAGCTCTCCTCACAAATTTGTTCTTCTCCACGGGGTGTGTATTCCTCTTGGGGTGGCCCCCACCTTCCACTAGGAATCTGATTTTCATCTTTGTTTTTCCTATGTTGGAGCCTCCTTAAGCCAAGAATTCCAAGTGGGGTCCTCCTAAACCAATTTTCGCAAGTCTAAGATGGAAAAACTTCAAAATTGTCAAAAATCGTGATTTACTTAACAAATTTGCTAAGTAGGAATATCACATTCCTCCTCGCCTAAATGTTGCTTGTCCTCAAGCAACTGTAGTAATGAGTGTTGGAGTACTTGTTCCCATTCCCAAGTGGCATACTCCTCTGGCAAGTCCTTCAACTTCACCAGAAACTCCTAAACCGTCTTGTTCCTCAGCCTCCTCTCTCTCACCTCCAAAATAGCCTCTATTACCAACACCAAATGCCCCTCATCATCCAAAGGGGGTGATTCAATGACCGTTTTCACCTGCTTTTCCAAAGCCTTTTCCAGGCTTCAGACATGAAATACATTGTGCACTTTACTCCCAGGTGGGAGCTCCAACTCATAGGCCAGCTCTCCAACCCACCTGGTCACCCTATAAGGGCCATATAAACGCGATTTGAGATTCTCATCTCCCTTTTGCTTCAAAGTGGACTATTTGTATGGTTAGAGCCTCAGAAAGACTAAGTCCCCAACCTAAAAATTCCTCTCAACCCTATGCCTATCTGCATAGATATTTTGCTCATTTTTGGTTGTCTGTAAATTAACCTTGAGAGGCTTAAGGATGTCCTGGCTCTCCTGTACCCAATATTTGGTCCCTGAGTTCCTACTATCTCCAAAAACCAAATCAGCAAATGTTAGAGAATCATAACCATACAAAGCACGAAATGGAGACATACCTATTGACACCTCGTACGTGGTGTTGTAGAAGTAATATCCAAGGTGACACCACTTCACCCATGTGCACTGCAACCCAATGATATAGTTGCGCAAGTACTCCTCCAACCACTTGTTCACGATCTCAGTCTAATCATTGGTTTGTGGGTGGTAGCTGGTGCTAGGTGTGATCTCTATCCCTACTAACTGAAACAACTCCTGCCAGAATCCCCCCATAAATTTGTTGTCCCTGTCACTCACTATGGTCTTGGGGAGACCGTGCAACCTAAAAATATCCCTGAAGAACAACTCGACCACCTATGAAGTTGATGACCAGAAAGGTATTTCAAAGAAGTGGGTGTACTTGGTCAGTCGGTCGACCACCACATATATGCAATCCTGCCCATGCACTGTTGGTAGCCTTGTAATGAAATCCATAGATATAATCTCCCATTTCCTCTCAGGAATAGGGAGGGGATGCAATAATCCTACGGGGTGCATCTGCTTCCCGTTGTTCCTCTGGCAAACATCACACTCTTGCACGTGCCTTAGAACATCACCCTTCAGGCCCAAGTTTGCGGGGGAGTGCCTCCCCCCTATCAAACTCGCTCCTGGAGCGAATGCTTAGAGGGTGATATTAATGACAAAGATCCCTATACGAATCTAGAGGTAATGATAAAGATACCTCTGGTTCAATCGATGTTTTTATGTTTTTTATGTCTAATTCATCATTCTACATGCTTTTGTTGACATATATGCATCAAAATATAAAATATATAAATATATAAATATATATTATAAAAAAGGCTCCCCGAAACGCTCTCGGACCGGGAGCTTCTGAAAATGGCGCTCACACTCCTGCTCCTCGTTTTCGCTCCCGCTCCCAAGTAACCTTGTTCAGGCCTCTCAATGTAAAGTTCTCTTGGATAGCTCGGTATGTCTTGAGGAACCCTTGATGCCCTATTAGTGGAGAATCATGCGCAACCTGTATGATCCTCTCACTCAGCTATGAACCAGGCACCAAATAGACCCTCCCCTTGTAATAAATCACTTCATTCATCACGTGGTACCTTTCATCTGCATGGGCGCCATCTAATATCTGACAAGCCTGCTTGTCCTTAGAATATTCTACCAGCAAGTTCATGTGGCCACCAATCCTGGCAAATATTGATAAGGGATAATGTCGCGGGCCTCCTAGATAAAGCATCAGCTACTACATTCTACTTTCCATTGACATACTTTGTGTCAAAATTATAGCCATGGATCTTGCTGACCCACTTCTGATGCCTCTCGTTGAGATCTCTCTGCTCCAAAAAGAACCGAAGACCATTGTGATCAGTCATCACCCTAAATTTGTTGCCCACCGGATACTGTCGGAATTTGGTCAACTTGTGCACGACGACCAACATCTCCTTGTCAAATATAGAATAGATCCTCTCATGACTAAGGATTTTCCGAATCTCAAATGTTATGGGCTTCCCACCCTGCATCAAAACAACCCCAATGCCCTCACGAGATGCATCGCAGTCCAAAACAAAAGACTCTGTGACATCATGCAATTCTAGTACTAGGAAACTGCTCATAACCCTCTTGAGGCACTCAAAGGCCTCCTGCATTACATCAGTCCACTTAAATGCACTTTTATTTGTCAGATCGATGAGGGGTACGACCAGCTATGCAAAACCAGTGTGGAAAAAGTCGGCAAAAAGTCGCAACTTTATCCAAAAATTCCGATTTTTTCATTTTGCCGATTATATTAGTTGACTTTTTGCCGAATTTTTCAGCCTTGAAAAAGTCGCGACTTTATCCCGATTCGACTGAAAAAAGTCATCTGTCCCTCAAAAGGTGCAGTTAAGAGGCCGAAAACATGACTTTTATCAGTCATTTTTCAATCTGTTTGTTGCGTTTGAGGGCTGTGGAGAGAGAGGAGATGCTTGAAGCTTGATCTTTGTCATTGTCCAAGATTTGTGGTATGGATTTGGAGATTTTTCCACCGTTATGATCCAGATTTATGCACGAACGCAATAGAATACAGAAATAACCATAAACATAGAAACACTGCGGAAATAAGGCTTCATTTCATTAATATCAAATCACAGAAATATGCTTACAAACATGATGGAAATAAAATAGCTAGGGTGCTGATAGCGAATCTTTGAGAAGAGATGTGGAAGCTACAGACCTCTGAATTGTGTTACAATGAGGCTCGAGGGCCTATTTATTATGGAGAAACAATGTAGAACTATAAACGTCCCAAAAACCTAACCCTAGGAGATGAAGCACCAAAACTAGGGGCCCCATTTGGGTAAATTGGTGTTTCAAATTCTCGAGGACGTAACTTCGGCATACTATCTCCGTTTGGGGCTTCAAAATGGCTCCGGAAGTTCAGGACCCGAAAAACTGCTAAAAATAATAAATTGTGAAACAAACTAAAAGAGACAATGGTGGGGCCCCAAGTGGAATAGGCGGGTGGCCACCAATATCCACCTGGATCATTCCTCCCCCCTTAGGAAGCAATGGTCCCCATTGCGTTGAGTTCCTCCATGAGATGAGAAAACTTCTGTTGAACTTGGTCCCTGGTGAACCACTTGCCTTGGTGCAGGAGTTGGCTAGCTTTGACAACCCGATACAATTGGATCTTCTGTCGGCGAGTGTTCTTGATTTGCATGTCCATGATACAGTCTGTGGTGGCCTGTTCCATGCAATCTGGGTTTAACTCTTTTGGTGTGAGTTCTTCTGCAATGTCAGAGGTGTCCAATAGAGGTGGGAAGTAGGGACGAAGGCGGTCTACATTGAATATTGGGTGTAGACCAAGGAATGGTGGAATATTGAGCTCGATGGCATTGTTCCCTACAGCCTTGGTGATGGTGTACGACCCATATCAGAGAGGGCGAATCTTGCGGTGGGGTCTAGTGAGGTGCTCCTTCTGCAAATGTAGCCACACTTTTTCGCCCACCTGGAAGTTGTGTGGCACTCGATGTTGATCATGTCATTGCTTGTACTTATCATTGGCTCTGTCCAATATGTCATGAACCTGTTGGTGGATGTGCTGAATGCGCTCGATGAAGTTGTTTGCTTTGTCAGCTTCAGACTGGACATGAGCCGAATCGGCCTGAGTAGCTGCAAATGGCATGGCTACGTCAATGGGACATAGTGGCTGGAATCCCAAGCCCACCTGAAAGGGGCTGTGGCCAGTTGAGCTGTGGAGAGCCCGGTTATAATTGTGTTGTACATAGGGAAGGCTCTCATCCCATGTGCACGGATTCTTTGAATTGTACATGCGCAGAATGTGTACAAACATCCTGTTGACGACCTCTGTCTGGCCATCAGTTTGGGGATGGAAAGCTGTGGACTTGGTGAGCTTGGTGTCCAACATTGACCAGAGGCTAGACCAAAATGTGCTAAGGAACCTGCTGTCGCGATCTTATATGATAGACTGTGAGATCCCAAAGTGCACCCACATTCGTTCAAAGAAGAGTTTAGCAGTGGCTTCTGCTGTGATATTCTTCTTACAGGCCGCCATAATGGCCATCTTTGAAAATCTATCGACGACCACAAAAACACAATCGTTTCCATGCTTAGTAGAGGGAAGGCCTGACATGTAATCCATGGAGATGGATTCCCAAGGTCGACTAGGGGTAGGTAGCAGAGTATAGAGCCCTTGCTTCTTGATGGTCAGTTTGGCAATGGCGCAAGCAGTGTAGGAACTGATGTACTTCCCAACATCCTGTCGAAGGTTCGGCCAATAGAAATACTTCTGCAGTACTGCCACTATTTTCTCGACCCCAAAATTCCCAGCAATTCGACTGTAGTGCGCTTCCCATATCATCTTGGCACGCTCACTTGAAGGAACACAAAGGTGTCCCAGGTGACATAATAGTGCATCTTGGAGGTGAAAATTTGGAACTTGCATACCCCCCAAGAGTGCCTTGTATGTGTAGCTGAATTCTGGATCGCTCTTGTAGAGAAGCGGCCAATCAGAAGTCTGATGCCCACAAGAGTTGAGAACGTTGGTTATGGCCACGATCGGTGGTCGGCTGAGGCAGTCTGCAACATTATTGGTGCTACCCTTCTTGTACTTGATGTTCAAATGAAATTGTTGCAGATATGTGGACCACTTCTGATGGCGATCGTTCTGCAACTTCCCTTGTGTTTGTATGAACTACAGGGGTCGGTGGTCTGTGTGGATGATTGTCTCCTTCCCCAAAATGTAATGCTTCCATTGTCGACAAGCCTGCACAATGGAATACATTTCTTTGTCATAAGTGGGATACTTTCGAACTGTGTCGGACAATGTCTCACTGTGATATGCCATTGGATGCCCCTATTGAGTAAGAACTGCTCCAATAGCATAGTTAGAGGCATCTGTCTCAATCTCAAATGTTTGTTGCAAGTCTGGTAATGTGAGCACTGGGGCAGAACAGAGGCGATGTTTCAATTCTACAAACGCCTTCTGTTGAGATTCCGACCAACAGAATTTTGCTTTCGCTCCTCCCTTGGTGACTTGATTCAAGGGCCAAGTGATATGAGAGAATCCCAACGCGAACCTGTGGTAGAAATTAGCAAGACCTAGAAAGCTGCGAAGCTCTGTTATGGTGGTTGGGGCTGGCCAATCCCGAATGACTTGGATCTTGGTTGGATCCACATGCACCCCCCTTTCATCAATAATGTATCCCAGATATTGAACCTGGGTCATGCCAAAAGTGCACTTCTCCAAATTGGCACACAACTTGGGTTGCCGCAGTGTTTGGAGGACTTCTCGGATGTGGTGGAGGTGCCCTTCCCAAGTCTGGCTGAAGATCAAAATGTCATCCAAGTATACCACTACAAATGAGTTGGTGAATGGACGCAAGATGTCATCCATCAACCTCATGAAGGTTGTGGGAGCATTTATCAATCCGAAAGGCATGACAAGCCATTCGAATAGGCCCTCCTTAGATTTGAAGGCAGTCTTCCACACATCAAAGGGTTCAATTGGTACCTGGTGATACCTAGACTTCAAGTCGATCTTGCTGAAATATTTTGCCCCTTTGAGTTGGTCTAGAAGGTCATCAATCCGTGGGATCGGGTACCTATTTCAGACAATGATCTTGTTCAGCGCCCGATAATCAATACAGAGTCTCCAAGTCCCATCCTTTCTCTGTACCAACACGATTAGGCTCCACAGGGCGATGAACTTGGCCGGATGTGACCTTCCTGCAATAGCTCCTGAATCTGCCTCTTGATTTCATCATTCTCCAGAACAGAGCACCTATAGATCGGCCTATTGGGTAGCGGCGCACTTGGGGTCAGGTCAATGGGGTGCTTGACCTGACAGTGTAGAGGCACCCCTGTGGGTGAGGTGAAGATGTCCCCGTACTCCTCCACAACCTTGTCCATTTGTTGTTATTATGCAGAGGAGCCATGTCTGGGGGTCGTGGCCACAGTCTTCTTCTTGCCCTTGGGGCGGATCATCAGGAAAACAAATTTCCTGGTTTGGGAAACGAGCTTACTGCATTGTTTTGCAGTAACCAAAGAGATAGTGGGAGGCGGTGGTACCTCTGGTATCCTGTACAATTTGTTTCCCAAAGTAACAATAACAGCTCGAGGCCGAGACTCATACATAGCATGTCGCTTCCACAACTATGGTTGGCCTAATAATACATCAGAAACAACAATAGGAGAAATCTCATACAATACCTTATCCGTGAAGGGCTTGATGCTATAGGGAAGGCGGCACTGCTGGCTGATGCGGAGATCCCGTCCTTGGTGAAGCCACCCGATGGTGTATGGTTGTGGGTGCACTGTGATCTACAAGCCCAACTGCTTCACGACATCTGCTAAAATGAGGTTCTTTTGGCTCCCATTGTCGACAATGAACCGTAGCGGGGAACCCTTTACCCACATCTGGGAGTGGAAGAGACACTCTGCCTCCTTTGGATCTTCTGGTTCCTCCTTCTGGATCTTCGTAGTGGCAACAGTGGCATTGGGCTTTGCATCAATAATATGCTTCCCTTTGTAATTCACCTTGTCAGGTTCTGATTCAGAGTCGGAGCATGCATCTGATTCAGAAGCCCTCATCTTGGCCACCAGCAACTTCTTGGCCCGACACTCACTTGTGTTGTGAGTGGAGCTCTTATGGAACTCACACCACTTTCCCGTGTCCTTCTTTGGCTTCGCAGTGTTGTTCTTTGCTTGTGTCTTTGGCAGGTTTTCTTGGGCCACCATGCCTTGGCTTTGTCCTTTGTTCTGCGGTTTGGGGGCACTTTTCCCTTGCTTTTGATTCGTAGATCCAAAGTCTTGCTTCTTCTATTTGAATTTCTCCTCAATCCTGGTAGCATACCGGTATGCCGTACCAAGCGAGGAGATGTCGAGGAACTCCATTTCCTCATGAATGTATATGTGCAAACAATCGCTATACTTTAGCACCAAATGTTTCTCTGAATCTTTGATACCCAACTTTGTGCGCATGGTATGGAATAGATTCATTAGCTCATGCACATCTTGATCCCTTTGTTGCCGCAGCGTGGTCCATTGTATGTACTTGTCCTCATAGCTCCCCACAGGATAGTATTGTTCCTTGATGGCATCTCAGAAAGAATTCCAAGTGGGTACGGCTAAGAACAGAGAGGGTCTTGTCTCGTCCTTTTTCTCACAGGTCCTTGACATGGGGGGTAGCTTTGAGGAGTGCAAAAATAATCTTCTCCCGGTCGGAAAAGTCATGAACCGAAAAATATCCTTCTAATAGATTCAACCATCTATCTACGGCATCTGCATCTATTTGACCCTCAAATATGGGAATGCCAAAGTTTACTTGTACCTGAAAGGGAGTCGCGCCTCCAGAGTGGCTGCTGGATGTAGATGCGTCGCCGGTGGGCAGTCGTTGAAGGACCTGGGCAAAGTTATCCATCATCGCGTTCCTTTGTTTTTCGAGGGCCTCCTCGAGCAATATTTTGATAGGATCTCCTGCTCCTGAATCTTTGTTTTCGTCCCCCATGGGCGTCCATCAGGGTTTGCGACACTGGTCTTGCAAAGGTTCCACCAGATCGAGCCCTAACTCCTTATACCCCAACCTTGTTGGGGACATGCAAAGAAAGATCGAGAAAAAATAGACCGCTTTGATACCACTAATCCGGATTTATGCAGGAACGCAACAAAATACAAAAATAACCATAAACATAGAAATACAACGGAAATAAGGATTCATTTCATTAATATCAAATCATAGAAATATGCTTACAAACATTATGGAAATAAAATAGCTAGGGTGCCGATAGCAAATCTCTTAAAAGAGCCGTGGCGGCTACAGAGCTCTGAACTGTGTTACAATGAGGCTCGAGGGCCTATTTATTATGAAGAAACAATGGAGAACTCTAAACATCCCAAAAAACTAACCCTAGGAGATGAAGCGCCAAAACTAGGAGCCCTGTTTAGAAAAATTGGTGTTTCAACTTCCCGGGGATGTAACTTCGGCATACTATCTCCGTTTGGGGCTTCAAAACGGCTCCGGAAGTTCAGGACTCGAAAAACTGCTAAAAATAGTAAATTGTGAAAAAAACTGAAAGAGACAATGGTGGGGCCCCAACTGGAATAGGTGGGTGGCCACCAATATCCACCTGGATCACGCTAAACGTGGGAGATTGAAGGTGTCGGTTTGTTGCTTCCAGGTATGTATTTTCTCTCTTATTCTTTGTAAATTGTTACATAAATGTCTTCTTAAATCATTCTATATTTTAATTAGCTTGTTTTCTAACTTATTTTTTCTTAGAATCTAGAGTCTAGATTCTAGATTGAATTAAAATTTAAAACTTCATCTTTCAAGAATCAAATAACAAAATTTCAAACCCTTGTTTAGTGATTTTTTGTGTGTTCAAGTGAGTGAGAATAGGCATTTAAAATTTAAAATCAAAAGTTACATTTGTGTTTGCTTCTTATGTGATGGGAAATTTTTAATTTTTTTCAATTTTTTTTTGTGCCTAGGTTCAAATTCAATTATTCAAGTTCAAAGTTTCAAACAAAATGCCAAGGATTTTGGACCTTATGTGGGAATATGGTGACCCTGATCCTGTACCCGAAACTGGGGGTGTCAATAGAATGTATTTGTTTTTCAAGTTGTGTGGCAAGCATATGTCAGTGGGTGTCAAGAGATTAAAATTCCCCTTGGGGCAAATTCCGAGGCAAAATATATAACTTTTCCCTAGTGCATCTCCAGAAATCATCCGACAGGCCATTAAAGCGTTGATGGATAAAGAGGAAGGCAAAGATACCAGGGCATCAATAAAAAATCAACTTGTAGGGACCTCAAGAGTGGGGGTAAGTGAGAGTGGTTCTTCAGCATCACCTTCCACACCCACATGTTCCAACCCCTCAGATTTTTCATCTTTTTTTGTCCCTAGAACCACACTTGGTGCGCAACTTGGCATCAAATCAACAATTAAAAAAAAAGAAAAGGCAGAAGTTGACAGGTTGGTCAGTGAATGTATTCTATGGAGTGATGTTCCTTTCAAAATTGCCAAGACAAACCCATTATACCAACCTATGTTTGATGTTGTTGTTGTCGTTGGCACGGGGTACAAAGCCCCTACCTTTGCAGAGTTGAGAGGGCCTCTTCTTCAAGATGAAAAGAATGATTGCACTGCTAGATTGGAGGAGTTTAGGGCATCATGGGAACACACTGGATGCACAATTATGTTAGATGGTTGGACTGACCAGAAGGGTAGGGCCCTTCTTAACTTCTTGGTTAGTTGTCCCGAGGGGACAATGTTTATGAAATTTGTTGATGCATCTACACACATTAAAGATGCATGTTTATTATGTGAGTTTTTGGACATCTTCTTTCAGGAAATAGGCCCACAAAATGTTGTTCAAGTCATAACGGACAATGCTACAAATTATGTTGCAGCTGGCAGGTTGCTTATGGAGAGGTATCCTACCTTATTTTGGACACCTTGTGTGAAAATTCTAAAATGTAGAATCCTACCGCAGCTACTTATTATACTTCTTATATTACATTCTCAAATACAATTATTTAACATTTCATAGTGTTAAATAGCAAAATAAATATGTTGTAGACTTCACAATCAATAAACAACATAAAGGAAATAACACAAGTATTCACACATAGACAATTATTTTTGGACAATTGTCCCCAGAAAAACTCAATGTAGGAAAACCAGTGTAGTAGATCTGAGGGTTTCTTTATTATGCAGAAATTTTGAGTATCAATGTGTGATTGTAATCATCAATCAATCACTTTAATAAATCTGATGAGAATAGGCTTAGTGAGGCATTTTTCACCTTGCCATGGAGTTCCGGTATTGACCTGCACCCACACTGAGTGGCCCTGCGTGATTTTTGCGCAGTGACTGCGTCACTCACACTGTCACTGTGTCACTACTGCTGCTGCCTTCTGTGCTTACTGCTGTATGATACTCAAGTTTTCTCCTCCTCCAGAAATACCCTTCGGATGCTGGACAAACCCTCTGCTGTCTCTCCAACTGTGATCGAACTCCCTCTGCTAATCTGCGCTAGCCCAGCGTAATTGCTGCTTTGCTATCTCTACGCTGCTTCTATGGCACCCTTCTCTCTTTTCTTCCTGCACTCTTTTTCCTTCAAAAATTCTCCCTCCTGGAAATTTCACTTCCCCTCTCTACAATTGAGAATCACTATGATTCTTCCTTCCTCTGAAGAAATCAATCTTGATTCTTTCTCTGTCTAATATGATATCCATAAGCCCCTCACTCTCCTTCTTATATTCTTATGTTGACTCTTCAACGACCAAGATTAAAACATAATCAAGGGCTAAGATTAACTTGGAGGTGAACCATGACTTCATCTAGAAGATTCACACTTAATTTAATTAATACCCTTTAATTAATCAGTTTCCCTAAGCTTAAACTTAGGAAAACATTAAAAAATGATTAATTAATTTAATTAAACCATCTCTAAGTGGAATTTTCCAAAGCCATTTCTGGGTATTATGGAATACATGTGTCTTATTTTATATACAAAGTTACAAGGCTACATCTGATGCTACCATAAATCAACACTCCCTCTTAGCGAGGAAAGTGCTCTAGCAAAACAACTCATTGTGCTGCTGTCCTGACTACTGTAACATCTATTGCTGTGCTATTGATGCTGCTCACCAATACTGCACAAAAATGTTGCATTTGTACTCCTGCTGACTCTACAACCTGCTGCCAACGACCATTGTACTGCAACTCCCTCCTTCAACTACGCTAAAGATCCATTGACTACTGAAATGGATTTTCAGTCATACCCAACTGTTCCTTGAACTGAGTGAACTTAATCCTCCCCAGAGCTTTAGTTAGTATATCTGCTGTTTTTTCCCTTGTAGGAATGTATTGGAGTTGTACTGCCCCACGCCTAGCACAGTCTCTAATAAAATGACACCAGATGTCAATATGTTTGGACCGATCATGAAATATTGGATTTTCAGAGAGTTTGATACAACTCTGATTGTCACAGTAAACGTTAGTCGGCTCCATCCTACTCCTAAATAAACTCACAAGAAGCTTCCGAATCCAATGGATTCACATGTAGTTGTACTAGCTTCCATGTACTCTGCTTCGACTGTGCTCAATGCTACTGACTTATGTTTCTTGCTGCACCAGGACACCATCCCTGATCCAACGCTGAAACAATACCCAGAGGTACTTTTTTTGTCTACTGAGCTTACTGCCCAATCTGCATCTGTGAATCCACTGAGTCTAACATCCTCTCCTCTGCCATACCTTATGCCATATCTGATTGTTCCTCGTATATACCTCATGACATGTCTTGCTGCTGCCCAGTGTACTCTTTTGGGTTCCACCATGAACTGAATAAGAGTGTTGACAACAAAACAAATGTCTGGTTTGGTGTTAACCAGATACATCAATGATCCTATGAGCTGTTTGTATAAGGTGGGGTCTACTTCTGCATCTTCTGATGCATCTATCTTTTTCCAATTTGTGATCATGGGTGTGGTCATGGGTCTACACTCCTACATTCTGAACCTTTTCAGAATCTCCAAGGCATACCTTTCCCGTCCCATGAAGATGTCTCTATTTTTCTAACAAACTTCCAATCCTAGGAAGTAATGCATCAACCCCAAATCCTTCATGTCGAATTCAACTTCTAGATTCTGTTTGCAATCTTTGATGAGCCTAGATGATCCAGTGAGAAAAATATCATCTACATACAATACCAATACTAATGGCTCATCCTCTACCAATAAATAGTAGAGATTGGGATCTGCGTCACTCTTGACGAACCCCATTTTCTGCAAATAACTATCTATTCGACCATAAGCTCTCAGAGCTTGCTTGAGCCCATACAGGGCTTTCTTCAATCGGCATACATGAGACTTCCTTTCATGAGTCTCAAAACCTTCTGGTTGTTCGATATATACCTCTTCCTCAATCTCTCCATTCGAGAAAGTTGTCTTGACATCCATTTGATGAATCTCCCATCCCATCTGCGCTGCTAAGGACACGACAGTCCGAATGGAGGTATATCTGGCAACTGGTGTGAAGGTCTCTTCATATTCAATGCCTTCCTTCTGAGTATAACCTTTTGCCACGAACCTAGCCTTATATTTCTCTATGCTACCATCTGCAGCGTATTTGATCTTATAGATCCATTGAGATCCAACAACTGATTTTCTCTGAGGTTTGGGTACAACTTCCTAGACATCATTTTTCATGATAGAAGCATATATCATGGCATCAATCCATACCTGGTGCTGAACAACTTCCTGAAAGCTTGAGGGTTCTTCTACTTGAGCAACCAAACGCTGGTACCTGTCAGGGGGTCTACGCTGTCTCTTCCCATTCCTTGGAGTCCCAATAAAATTTTCTGCGTCCCTCAGTACCTGCTGAGCTTCTCTGCTTATCCGACCATTGGTGGAAGGTTGCTCTCTCAACTCTTCCTCCTGATTTGGCTATTCCTCACATTGAGTATCCTCCCGATCCTCATGATCTTCTTCTAAGAAAACGTTAGTACCTGTACTGGGTACTAAAGTCTGTCTTTCTATCTGTTCTTCTTGGTGCCCCTGCTATTCTTGGACCAAGGGAACTTCTGCAGTATGATCCTCTGCCAGCATATCACATGATTTCTGGAAAGCCCTATCCTCCATGAGTTTAACATCACATCTTATCACAACTTTCCTGTTGTTAGGAATATAGATCCTAGATGCCTTGGAGACTTCACTGTATCCTACAAGAAATCCCCTTTCTGTCGTTTGATCAAGCTTGCTTCTCTTCTCGCTTGGTACATGACAATATGCCATGCTACCAAATATACGAAGGTGTCCTACCTCTGGTTTCTTCCCTGTGAAAACCTCTTCAAGAGTCTTCTTCCCCAAGGCTCTATGTGGAGTCTTGTTCTGGATGTACACTGTCGTATTGCAGGCTTCAACCCATAAATATCTGGGCAAATCAAGGTCAAACAACATGGCCTTGGCTGCGCCTACTATTGTCCTGTTTTTCCGTTCTGCCACACCATTTTGTTCTGGATTGTATGGCGCAGTCCACTCTCTCTCCTGATGCCTTCCTTTACGCAGAAATCTGTGAAGTCTCCATCTATGTATTCTCCACCATTATCTGACCACAATGTCTTGATATTCTTCCCCATCATATTTTCAACTAGAACCTTGAATTATTTTAACTTTTCAAAGACTTCATCCTATGTTTTCAAGAAGTAGATCTAGGTTTTCCTAGAGTGATCATCAATGAATGTGACAAAATACTTTCCACCATTGAGAGTGTTAGTGGACATTGGTCCACAGATATCTGAGTGTATCAATCCTAATATGTTTGCTGCCCTGTTTTCACTTCTGGGAAAGGCTGCCTTAGCATACTTTCCAAGTACACATCCTCGGCATACATCATCATGCTTTGTGCTGAGAACAAGTTCCCCGTCAACTGTTTCTCTGAGCATCTTCAATGCACCATGGTGCAAGTGCCCCATTCTTCTATGCCAAAGTTCATTCAACCCTTTCTTGTCTTCAAGATTACTATCGAATCCCGATTAGTGCCATCCGAGTTTCAAGCTGCAACCTGTATAGTCTATTTCTTCTAACCCCGATCTGCCATGTGTGCTTCCAACTAGGATGCTTGACATATACTTTCTTCTTGATAAAGTGTATGTCATACCCTTTGTGCTGCAACTGGGATACTGAAATTATATTCATCCCAAGTCCTGGCACGTGTAGTACATCTGTGACTTTGAAACTGGTTCCAGCTTCCGTCTGAAACACTACGGCTTCTCTCCCAACTGGAGTGCATTTAGTGCTATTTCCCATAGTGATTTGGAATTTCATCTGCTCCTCCCTATAGCTCGATAAATATTCTCATGCTCCAGTCATATGAGCTGAAGCCCCGTTATCAATATACTAGATCCTTGCAGATGTTGAACTTGAAAAACATGCACAATCCTCTTTTAACCTAGAGGACAAAACATCTAAATCTGTCATACTTATATGTGCTTCCTTTTCTCTATGCTACATCCCCTCTGAAGCTTCTGGTTTGCGCAGTCCTTTCCCTGACCCTGCTTCCTTTGGATCTGATAGCTCTGATACCATGTGCAAATTTTGTAATGTAGAATCCTACTGTAGCTACTTATTATATTTCTTCTATTGCAATTCTCAAATACAATTATTTAACATTTCACAGTGTTAAATAGCAAAATAAATATGCTGCAGACTTCACAATCAATAAACAACATAAAGGAAATAACACAAGTATTCACACATAGACACAGTTATTTTTGGACAATTGTCCTCGGAAAAACCCAATGCGGGAAAACCGGTGCAACAAATCTGAGGGTTTCTTTACTATGCAGAAATTTTGAGTACAAATGTGTGATTGTAATCATCAATCAATCACCTAAATAAATCTGATGAGAATAGGCTTAGTGAGACATTTTTCACCTTGCCACGGAGTTCCGGTACTGACCTGCACCCACACTGAGTGGCCTTGCGTGATTTCTGCGCAGTGATTGCGTCACTCATGCTGTCACACTGTCACTGCTGTTGCTGCCTTCTGTTCTTACTGTTGTACGAGACTCGAGCTTTCTCCTCCTCCAGAAATACCCTCCGGGTGCTGGACAAACTCTCTGTTGTCTCTCAAACTGCAATCAAACTCCCTCTTCTACTCTGCATTGGCCCAGCGTAACTGCTGCTTGGCTATCTCTGCGCTGCTTCTATGGCACCCTTCTCTCTTTTCTTCCTGCACTCTTTTTCCTTCAGAAATTCTCCCTCCTGGAGATTTCACTTCCCCTCTCTGCAATCGAGAATCACTATGATTCTTCCTTCCTTTGAAGAAATCGATCTTGATTCTTTCTCCATCTAATATGATTTCCATAAGCCCCTCAATCTCCTTCTTATATTCTTTTGTTGACTCTTCAACGACCAAGATTAAAACATAATCAAGGGCTAAGATTAACTTGGAGGTGATCCATGACTTCATCTAGAATATTTACACTTAATTTAATTAATACCCTTTAATTAATCAGTTTCCCTAAGTTTAAACTTAGGAAAACATTAAAAATTGATTAATTAATTTAATTAAACCATCTTTAAGTGGAATTTTCCAAAACCATTTCTGGATATTATGGAATACACGTGTCTTAGCCTATATACAATGTTACAAGGCTAGAACACATCCGATGCTACCATGAATCAATACCTTGTGCTTCTCATTGTATTGACTTGATGTTGGAGGATATAGGTAAGATTCCTATTGTGAGGCATATTGTTGAATCATCCAAGAGCATAGCAAAATTTATATACAATCATCCATATGTGCTTAGCTTGATGAGAAGATTCACCAACAACAAAGAGCTGGTGCATCCTGCGATAACACACTTTACCACTACTTTCATATCTCTTCAATCTCTGTTGAATTCTATGTGGGATGTGAAGAGCATGTTTCTTTCACAGAATTGGCATGATTTATCTATTAGCCGCAAACTAGAGGGAGAGGGCATATCCAGATTAGTTTCAAATGATCAGAGCTTTTGGGCATGAGTAGAGTAGGTGTGTGACATTTCAGAACCTTTGGTAAGAGTTCTCGATTGGTTGGTGGAGAGAATCCCGCAATGGGCTACTTGTATGAGGCCATGGATAGGGCCAAAGAATCCATTCGTGCTTATTATGAAGATAAGGGAGACGAGGGGTTAGAGAAACAACAAGTCATATGGAGAGTGATTGATGACCGATGGAACAATACCCTCCATCGCCCCATTCATGCTGCAGGTATCTACCTCAACCCCAAATTTACTTACTCCTGTGGTTTCAGATTTGATGCCAAGGTGATGGATGGTTCTTCTCATGTGTTGAGAGGATGGTGGCATATGAGAAAGAATGTGAATATATTTCTACAGAAATGGAAATATATAGGATGGCAGGTGGCACATTTGGTTTTACCATGGCTATTAAGAATAGGATGACAAAAATGCCAGGTAAGCTTCAGTTTGTTTCAACTTTCAACTTTCAAATTTCACAATTCATTGTCTCTTCATAATTTGCGCTTATCATTTTTATTTTAACTTGTAGATGCTTGGTGGACAAGCTATGGTGGCGGAGTACCCTATCTCCAAAAGCTTTCCATTCAAGTACTTAGCCAAACATGCAGTTCCTCTAGGTGTGAGCGCAACTAGAGTGTATTTGACAAAATACACAGCAAAAAGCGCAATAGGAAAAAAAATTTCAAATTAAAATTTTGAATTCATTTGATTATTTTTACTATTTAAATTTTCTAAGTACTAATTTACAATCTATGGCCCTTTTACAGATTGGAATCCCAACACCTCAATGATATGGTGTATGTCTACTACAATCTTCGATTGTGGATGAGATAACTTCAGAAAACTCCTGATATGGATGCCATCTCATTGGACAATATTGATACCACTGTTGCAGAGATGGTCGATACTGAGAGGTCGGCCATGGACTCGATCCCTGATTGGTTAGATGTGGATCCAGAGGCACTAGCGCCAGAGGAGGTAGCAGTTGCAGGGGAGGAGGAGACAGAGGTAGAGGTGGAGGAGCAGGGTCAAGAGGCAGAGTAGGAGGAGGATGTGGAAGAGGAGGTGAAATCATCTAGGATGGGCAGTAGCAGCGATAAAGGACAAAGGCCACCTCTTTTATTTGCATCTAGAGGACGACTAAGTCAATTTGTCTCGTGATGAGAGGAGTCATGGGGGAGAGTGGTGTAGTCTACTCTTGGATTGACACATGGGGGTTCGCGGAGGCCTTCATCGTATGGCAAGGAAAGATTTCCCTATTGCTGCACAGGTTCAGGGCTATCTTTGGATGATTAGGCTTTGGCATCATGGAGATTCCTAGGCAGGATGTATTTGGAATTTGTTAGTATTTCACCATCGGGTTCCAGGAGAGAAGGATACAGTATGTGCATGATGGGTAGTCAGTTGTAATCAGAGTGGCGCAACATCGGGATGGTGGGATCTTTTTGTGATTAGCATGGGACCCTAGTATCAAGGGATTCATCTATCACAGGATGGTGCATGGATTCAATTGACTCAGTGGCACATTTGGGACCCCGGTATTGATTGCAGTGATAGTTTGGTCAACAGAGAGAAGGAGCTCTTGTTTGAGCATTGCTTGAGGACAAATAATTTTTGGCGGGGACGACTGTAATATCCCCAATTTTGTGAGCATGGGAGTCATTAAGGAATTCTGCCCAATTTTAGTAATATTAATTTAAAAGGGGTAAATATTATTGGAGAAAGGTGGCTAGTATTATTTTATTGGAGAATAGTGGTAAATTATTATTTTAGTAAATGGTGGGAAATGAGACTTAGAGGAAAATGAACCCCACCAATAAAATAATATTAAAAAAAAGAGTCTAGAGGCATGATGAGAAATTATAAAAGGAGGATGAACTCATTTTGTTGATTATCTTTTGGTCATTTTATGATTCAAACATTATTTCTCTTGAGTTGTTTAGCCAAGACAACCGTGTTGTTTAGCACAAGGAATTTCCAAGGGAAAATTCCAACTCTTCCTTCGTTGAATTTTGAGTGTCACCCTAGGAGAGAATTGGGGGAGTTGATTCTAGATCATCGACAAGCTATTTTACAGGGTTCTTTTAGCTGGTGCTTGTTGAGTTTTCTTGTGTGATAGGGTAACATCAAATGTGCTTTAGCTCCCAAAATTTGTGGAGGGACTAGAGTACATGAGATCTCCAATACCCAGAAAGGGATTTGGGAAATTTCATCTAGTTTGGGAGATAATTAATTAATTAATAATTTTAATTAAGGACCCTAAGTCTAACTTCGGAAAATTAAATTATTAAAGGTAATTAATTAAAACATGTGATGAAATTGTCTTAAGTCACACGGATCAAACTTTATTTTAATCTTAGCCGTTGATTCAAGATCTGATCATGGCCGTTGGTTTCCCAATGAGAAAATTATAAAGGGAAGGCTTGGGGTCATTTGGAGAAGACACACGTAGGCAGAACATTGAAGCTAAGATGGAATTCACTGAAGCTAAGCTGGAATTCTAAGGCGTGGTTTGCTAAGAATTTCCAGAAGTGTTTCAGCTGCAGAGAGGGGAGTTTAGGCAAAGGGGATTGTCTGATCCCAGTGCCTAGAATCAGAAAGAGGCAGAGAGCAGCTTTCAGAGGCAGCGTAGAGAAGTAGAGGCAGTGGCAGCAGAGAGGGTAGTAGCTACACAGCGTAGGGGCAGCTTCAGCTACGCAGGTGCTACGCAATCCGTTTTGGGGTAGTGTTGGTCAACTGGGGACCCAGTTGGGTTACACAGATACCCTCAGGGCAGTGTAGGGTCTGCGTCACCCATTCTGGGGTTACGCAACCCTCTCCAGGCTAGCGCAGAGGCATGTAGAGGCTGCAAAGGCTAACGCAGGGGCTTAAGGGGCAGCGCTGGGGTTTCTAGGGAAAAGATCTGGCTGAGTCTTGTAAATCCCATTTGAGGGTGTGGATCAGTCAACGTTTTGGCTTCAAAACAGCAGGTTAGCTGCAAATCTATATTTTTCTCTGTCGGGTTTACTAGTGTGGTACCCAGATTTGCTGTATTTAGAAAACACTTAATAATACAAACCCTCCAGTAGCAAGAAGACCGGTTTTCCCGCATTGGGTTTTTCCAGGGACTATTGTCCAGAAGATCTTGTGTCACTTTGTCTATGTGTGCATGTACTTTTTCTGTTTTAGATCTGAATCGGTGAAAGTCTGTTATGTGTTTACTTCGATGTTAATCTGAAGATTTCAACATTAATAACTTGTTTAAGTAGGAGAAGTATAACCAGATCTAATAGTATATTTCTGCATAAGTAACATTCAAAATTTTTCACTTGGTATCAAAGCGATTGCAGATCTAACAGAGTCACCAGCAGAAGACTGAAGAATCTTGTTGCAGAAAGCAACAGAGAGCAGCAGCAGAAAGCCAAATCTGAAGGGACAACGCAGTTTCAGAGGGAGTAGAGTCACGCAGAGGCTAGGGTGACGCAGTCTTATGCTGTCTCCACGAAGGCGCATGTACTTACTGCGTAGAGGCAGCACTGGGACTGTCTACTCACGCAAAATCCAGCCAGGGTGACGCAGATTTGAAGTTGTCCGATTTAGAAGTACGAAAAACAGAGCTGTAGAATTTTAGAAGGGGCTGGTGGGGTTAAATCTCTGAATTTTTCAGAATTTAGTGTAAGCACTAGAGACAAAGAGCGGGAGGAGATCAACTACTCAGAGGGTTTCTAGCCAAAGAAACCTGTAGATCAATCAGTGGATCGAAGAGAGTTGTTTCATTGATTGATTTGGCGGATTTCCAAGACAGGAAATCAGTGATCAAAGGGAGCAGAGGGTGCCTGCTTCGCCAATGACCCTAGATCCAGATCTCTAGCGTAGAGAGGAGGAACTCCGACATATTTTCTAAGCAGATGGCACCTCACGGACTACGTGATCAGGATAGGTTGGATGGCCTGTCTAAATTTGCAGTCTGGAAGGCCAAAATCCTGGTAGTCTTAGAGGCATATCGTCTAAGAGACCATGCAGAACGAGTCCTAGCCACACCGACCGATGTAAATCTCCTGAAGAAGCATAAGGAAGCTGCGGCACATGCCAAGCGTCTCATAATGGATGGAGTTAAGGACCATATTGTTCCACATATAGCTGAGAAGAAAACAATTAATGAGAAGTGGAAGGCCTTAACAACCCTATATGAGGGGAAGTCCGTCCAGAGGAAGATGTTTCTGGAGACTTAGCTGTGGTCATTCATGATGACCAAGAGGGAAGAGATGGAGCACTTTCTCTTCAGATTATAGTCGATCAGAGATCAGTGGACTTCCATGGGAGCAAAGGTCGAGGATGATGTGATGGTAAGGATTGCATTCAATGTGGTCTCAGAAGAGTGGCAAACCTTTGTCCAAAGTGTCTTGGGCAGAGCGGACCTTCCTGATTGGGACAACTTGTGGGGAATCTTACGTCAAGAAGAACTCCATAGAATCACCAAGAAGCAGTACAACTTGGGATCCAGTAAAGTGAAGAAGAAAGATGAAGATGATGCAGCCTTGGCATCAAAGAGGCAGCAAGGGAAGAAGAAGCGTGATCTTTCTAAGATCAAATGTTTCCAGTGCGGCGAACTAGGACATTTAACCAGCAATAGCCCACATAAGAAGAAGGACAAGGAAGCTTCTACTTCCAAGGCTATTGTGGCGGACGATGGGTCAGAAGATGATGCAGCCATGATCGCTCATGAACCACGAAAGTGGGGTGACATGGATCTGTAAAGCAGCTACAAAATGAGGGTGGGATCCTTGAGTAGCTCATCTCTTGGATCACATCCGAGCTACGGGAGTCTTAAGACAGTAGCGAGACAAGTGGAGCAGTTGGTGCAAAGAATCACGAATGAAGCAGAGGTGAATCTGAAGACTGGAAGGAGCAGCGCAGTGCAGATGTAGCAGTAGCAACGTAGGCGCTGATATGACTTAAGCAGCGCAGAGCAGAGCTGCAGCAACGTGGGGGCTTCAAGAGGATAGTGCAGCGCAGCAGTAGCGTGAGAGATTTCAGCACAAGGGTCTGATGTGAATTCGACAGTGCAGAGGGAGTTTGCTTACACAATGCAGAGCTATAGCTGTGCATCATCCTCCAGATAACAGCACATATCAGTAGCCGATGGAGCTTTAGTGATGAGGATGCAACCCAATTGACTTGTCTGTCAAATATTGGGCAGGAGATTCAGTTGCTTCTCTCAACAACTGAAGATGTAGTGTAGTAGATGGCAGCACAGATGCAGCAGATTGAGAGGGAGTTGCAGTACAGATGTAGCAATGGTGGTGGCAGCGTCATGAGCAGCATTACAGAATGGCAGTAGCGGCACAATGATGAAGGGCAACAAGTACAACATTAGTGCAGAGACCCACACCAGAGATTAGTACAGAGCTTCGGGATGAAGCAAAGTTTGTACTAGAGCACATTCCTCAGTAAGAGGGAGTGTTTATTTTTCTTGTGTGATGGGGTAGCATCGGATGTGCTCTAGCTCCCAAAATTTGTGGAGGGACTAGAGTACATGAGATATTCAATACCTAGAAAGGATTTGGGAAATTTCATCCAGTTTGGGAGATAATTAATTAATTAATAATTTTAATTAAGGACCCTAAGTCTATCTTAGGAAAATTAAATTATTAAAGGTAATTAATTAAAACATGTGATGAAATTGTCTTAAGTCACACAGATCGAGCTTTCTTTTAATCTTAGCCATTGATTCAAGATCTGATCATGGTCGTTGGTTTCCCAACAAGAAAAGTATAAACGAAAGGCTTGGGTTCATTTGGAGAAGACACACAGAGGCAGAGCATTGAAGCTAAGCTGGAATTCTAGGGCGTGGTTTGCTAAAAATTTCTAGAAGTGTTTCAGCTGTAGAGAGGGGAGTTTAGGCAAAGGGGATGGTCTGATCCCAGTGCCTAGAATCAACAAGAGGCAGAGAGCAGCTTCCAGAGGTAGCGGAGAGAAGCAGAGGCAACAGCACCAGATAGGGCAGCAGCTGCGCAGCGCAGGGGCAGCTTTAGCTATGCAGGTGCTACACAGTTCCTTCTGGGGCAGGACTGGTTAGCCAAGGACCCAGCTGGGTTACGCAGAGACCCTCAGGGGCAGCATAGGGTTCGCATCACCCATTTTGGTGTTACGCAGCCCTCTCTAGGCCAGTGCAGAGGCTATAGAGGTTGACGCAGGGGCTTTAGGGGCACCGCTAGGGTTTCTAGGGCCAAGATTTGGCTAAGTCTTGTAAATCCTGTTTGAGGGTGTGGACCAGTCAACGTTTTGGCTTCAGAACAACAGGTTAGTTGTAGATCTATATTTTTCTCTCTCGGGTTTACTAGTGCGGTACCCGGATTTATTGTATTCAGAAAAATCTTAATAATACAAACCCTCCAGCAGCCAGAAGACCGGTTTTTCCACATTGGGTTTTTTCGAGGATTATTGTCTAGAAAATCTTGTGTCACTTTGTCTATGCGTGCATGTCATTTTTCTGTTTTAGATCTGAATCAGTGAAAGTCTGTTATGTGTTTACTTCGATGTTACTCTGAAGATTTCAGCATTAATAACTTGTTTAAGTAGGGAAGTATAACCAGATCTAACAGTGTATTTCTGCGTAAGTAACATTCAGAAATTTTCACATTACTTTCTACTCCAAGGGCTCAGAAGAATTTTGTGGGGGCTGAAAGAAGCTAGAAATTAGTGGATTTTTGGCCGTAGAATTTGCAGTGAATTATCCTAAGGGATACAATCCTTGGTGATTTGCACGGGGTGAGATTGATGCATTTTAGAGGGCCAATTTTGTCTATTCCAGGGCCTGGGTAGGGATTTACTAACAGCTTATGTGCACTTGCAGAGATTAAGAATTTAGGGAGCATTCGAGTTGGGATTTGAGGGGATAAATTCACAAGAGTTAGGGAGGATTTCTTGGAGGTAGATTTGGGCCTAATTCAGCAGTATCTAAAATTTGTGGCGTTTTCTGGCCAAATTGAGCAGTTTGCACTTGTTGCGGGTCACCAGCGTTCGATGGATTTAGCCCAAACCCTTTCTGGGTTTTTGAGGGTTTGGTGAGAGGAGGCTAGAATTAATTTTATAGAATTGTTTGAGCACTTCTAAGGGCAGAATTTCTAGTTTCATCCAGCAGCCAACAATAGAAATTGTTGGAGGAGGGCGTAGTTTACCCCGTGACCATTTCCACCTCTTGGGTCCATGTGATATTTTTGGGTTTTGTTGACCTAGTAGTGCATGTGGCTAATTTATCAGAATTTTTGGAGCAGTTTGGAGGGATAAAGCAACAATTCCTTTCTAGTGGCAACAACAATTTTTCTGGGTGGACGCATATTTGGTAGCAGAGCCATCTCCACCATTTGGGTACCATCATATTCACCTGGGATCTTTCCTTGCTTGTTAGCAAGGCCAGGTTCTATCTTTCTTATAATCTGATGTACGCAGTTCTCTACATTAATAAAATGGATCAGTTATTTGCCCTATTTCTTGTGTTTTATTGACTGGTGTCTATGTAGAAAAATTTATTTGCTATAGATTAGTTCATGCATCTATTATTTGCTGTAAATTTCAATTTGGAATATTACAATTGATGATGCAAATGAATGAGGATTAGCTCTATTGATATAAGCCTCTAATTCGAATTATCCTAAAAATGCCCCTAATATTATTTTAATGTGCAAAAATAACATCTCTTTGGTGACAAGCCCATCAAATAGCTCACATGTGTAAGATATGCCATCCAAATAAAGTCGAAATGATAAAATAATGGTGCAAAGAGATGTTGGAGGGCCTCATTGGGTCCTCAAATGCCATGATAAGGAAGAGGCATCCACGAATAATGGTCAAAGGGGATGGACCCTTGATCTCCAAGCAAAACATCAAGTGGTGCTCCCAAGTGCAATTGGGCACAAGAAATGGTCTCATGGGTCTCCAAATGGCTCATAAAGTTGATACTCCATCAACGAGGGCTAGAAGATGACACATGCCCTCCCATGTCTCCACGAGAAAGACAAAACCTCCTCTGAACCCTAGATCAATTGCCAAGTGTCGGGTGCAATGTGTATCCAATTGTGCAACGTGGTCCAAGTGCATCATCATCTCTGTATAAATAGAACACGAACAAGAAATATGGTGCTGAAGAAGTCCTTGGTGTGGCAATCAATGCTCTGCATGGCTGGAGGCCAACGACTCTCAACGCTCACCCTACAAGTGCCATTCTGGCACTCTGGAGGGCTTGCATCCTTTATAGGGAGGCCAAGTCCAATATGAAAACTCACCTACAATATTTTATAAGATCCAACGCATCTCCTCACCTCCCATTACAATAATCCATCACTGGAATTGAGTAAATAAGCTTGCTAATCAAGGGAAAAAGTAGACACTTCATAGTGGCATGCCCTTCCAAATCGGTTTTGAACATGTACTTGTTACCTTCCTTAATAACAGAGGTTAACGAAGGACTCTATTAGGTGGTTTCGACCTCGACGTGAGTGACAAGTCCATGGTACATCCATCAAATGGTAGGTGTCATGTCAAATAGTGATAGAATGAAGTAGGGGCAAAGGGAAGGCTCCAAGCCACATGCCACGGTACAAGGGTAGCTATGATGAAGGAGGACCACACCATGGGTGTATGAATGTAGGAGGGAGCAATCGTGGAACATGAGTTACCCTGGCCTTTGTTTTTACACCCTTCTTCATATGCATTTTTTTCTTTTATTGATTTTTCTTCATTTTACTGCTCGGAGTTCAAGGGGATGAGAGCATGATGTTTAAGATGTAGCAGTGATTATCCCCTTAAGGTAAGGCAATTCATCGCCCACCAGGGGTTGGAACAATCATGGGTTCCTTAATGGTGTAGGGGGCGCTCATAGGGGAACTAGGAACCAGGGTGATGGCCATAATGATAAGGGGTAGAGCTCATGTTTGGCTTTTGCCCACGTGCTAAATTTTATTGTCCTAGCCATATTTTGCATTTTATGGTACATTGTATGTGTCCATATTATGCTTTTATCTTTATTTTTAGTTGCATCAACCTCTTGGGCATCATTATAGGCCAGACCCATGGTGTGGACAAGGGGAGGGGCAGGCTGATATCTTGTGGACCCAATGTACAAATGTGGACCCAAATGGGCAAATTGTGAAAATGGATTCAATCGGGAAATGAGACAACGCAACCAAAAACAGGGTTTCACATGTAATGCCACCCCTAGAGCTAGTAGCCAGTATAGGATATCCCATAGAACTAGGATACAAGATTAACCCCCATGTTGAGGTAAGGAACAAGAGTACATTCAAAGCCCATTATTTCTGTCGAATCCCCCCACTAATCCATGCCCAAATGTGCCCAAGAAAAGCAAGCATAAAAACCCAATTACATAATGAAAAATCATACCTTCGAGGTTGGAAGGCCCACCTTTAAACATACGATCATGACAAATGAGCGAGGGAACACAATCACTGGCTCATGTGGCAAAGAATAATAACACATCGAGCTATCAGGTGGCTACAAGGGGTTGTTGTTTGTTGGCTGAAGACAAATCTAGGTGAAAATTTTCTCCTATAAGAGTCACCCACTGGTGGTGGGTAATAGGTACACTCCAGGCCCTCATATCAAACCCTAGAAGCCTCCAACATCCAAGCTCACAACCCCCCATCAGCCTGCACCCAACAAGTACACACCTTTGTCAGCACCAGCAGTCCCTCCGACTATGCCACCACCTCCAAGGTGCCCAACTTGACCGAAAACGGATGTTCTAAGCATTGGTTATCTACGAGTTCTTACTGCCATCCCGAGAATGCAAACTATTTAATTGACTCCTTGGCTAACCGACTAACGCTTCACATTTCCCAAATCTTTCTTTTATGCACATGGCCTTTTTCTGACACTTGGTGCCCTCTAAAGTCACTTAATTGAATTTGGTTATATTCTTATACTCTTGTTAATGACTACGGAATCATATCAACCCCTTTTATATTTGTTGAAATATGTAACTAGGTTCGGTCTTCATAAATATGAAATGTACTTTGATTCTTGTATATTGTAAAAAGAAAGAAAAATAATTATTGTTATTTTTTGTAGCATGGGTTTCATGCTCAAGGTCTTTTTATTTATATTTCAGCATCCATTGAGTGCTTCTAGGGTTTTCCATAAAGTCAAGAAGTCAATAGAGTCATTGTCATATGAAGAAGACCCCATTGGGCATATTGTAACATGTCAAAATAATTATATTTGCATTTAAAGTGTCAAAATACCCCTCCAAGACCAAGTCGGCTTGGCAGCTAAGAAATCAGCCTCATTAGGGCATGTTGTTCTCCTTGGAAGCCTATATATAGGGGAAAAATCGAAACTCACTCATTCCTTATCATCCAACTGAAGACGAGGCAAAATAAGGATGAATTTTTGTTGTTGATACTCTCTCTCTCTCTTGCGTGCAAAGATAAGGCTAGGTTTTTGCAACTACAAGGCCAAAATTGTCAAGTTACAGAAAGAAGGTCAAAATTGGTGAAAGAAAGAACTTTAAGGTCACCTACTAGCCCTAGAAGGAGAAGAAACCCAAGCAAAGGAGAAAGGAAGCCTTGAAAGCCCTAATTTCCCTCACATGCGTGGAAGCAACAACTGTTGCATGGGCCGAAAATTATAGACTTGAAGTGGAGGCCGAATTTTTTTAGCTAGGGGTCCAAATCGTGCAGCAGGAAGAGATTTGACTGATTTTGACTTGGATAGAAGAAGCACAACATCAAGAACGTTTGGATTGGTCTTGGAAGGGTATTGGTCTTGGTCTAGAGGTCTTGGAATTCGTCATTTGAAGAATCTATAAGAAGAGAAGAGATTTGTCTGTTTTCCTATCAAGAGGAGAGGTTTTGGCCCTGTCTTGTAGCCTACATTCTGTGTTCTTGTGTACTATTGATCTTCATGTTTTTGGTAGTTGTTTGATGATTAGAACAACATAATAATAAGTGAAGAAGCTAATAATCAAGAAAAAGTTAAAATACATCGCAAGAAGTTATCAAGTATAAGAGAAATCACCATAATTATATCCCTATTGATTTTTCAACCATATTCCCATGGAGTCTTAGCCCCACATACTAATTTCATCAAATTCAATTTGAAGTCGTTATGTGTTTATTAATATGCAAAAGTTAAAAAGATTTACAACATCAGGTTTTCTAGCCTCATAGAATATAAAATTATATACACATGGTCACATTGGCCCCTAAACATATACACACATAAACATAAGCACACTGCCCCAATAAGAGCTGTGCATATTGACTCTCAGTTCGGCAAGTTCTCTCTGCCTAGGATGCTCTGGACAAAGACTTGGTAGTCCTCGGGCACTCAGTTGAGGGCAAATCTAACCATCTCTGTGGCCTTAGGAGTTGCTCCTATGGCTGCCAGTTGATCTCGTTTTCCAAAAGTCTAGACAGGAATGGATCAATATGCTCTCCCTTCTGCATCCTAGTGGTCCTCATTTTCTCCTCCAGAAACATCTCCAACTGCTCGGAAGACCCCTCATACAGCGTGTCCAATCCTTCCCACATCTCCATTGCTGTCCCTTTGCTGGAAATTGTGAAAATTCTACTACAGTGTATTGGTTTATTTCCTCCTACTTGATTTAATTTGTACAAGTTATTTCCAGAAATTAGATTCATAAAATACCGAAAATAAACACAACTACATCCTGCACATGCAGATCATTTAATGAATAATTCACTCATGCAACAAAGTGACACATGGATTTTTGGCCATAAGTCCTCGGAAAAACCCAAAGCGGGAAAAACCGGTTTAGCAGATATGAGGGTTTATTATTAAGTAGTTCTGAGTACAACGAATCTGGGTTCCAACCTTGGAAAACCCGATAGAGAATAACAGATATATAATCTATAGCTAACCTAAAGATCTAGTGCCAAATATCTAACTGATCCACACCCTCAAACAGGATTTACAGGACTCAGCCCAGGTCTGACACTAGAAACCCTCAGCGCTGCTTCTGAAGCCCCAATGTTGCCCTGGAGGGACTGCGTCAGCCTCTGCGTGGCTTTAGGAGGGCCTGCATCACCCCTAGAGGGTCTACGCTGCCTTTTCTAGGCCAGCGTCAACCCAGCGTGGCCCTAGCTGCCTCTGCACTGTCTTTGTGCTGCCCCTGCTGCTCTGCGTGGCTCTGAAGCCTCTCTGCGCTGTCCTTGAGCTGATCCTCTTGCCTCTTATTGTCTCTTGGCCCTGGAATCAGAACATTCCCTTGGCCAATACTACCCCTCACTGTAGGAAATTCCACCGGAAATTCTTAGCAAACCCGCCCTAGAATTCTAGATCTATTCCTCAGTTCTACAAAAATTGTGTCTTCAACTGACCCTCAAGCCTTTCTCTTATATTTTTTCGTTGAACCCTTCAACGACCGAGAATAAATCATCCATCAACGGCTGAGAATAAAAGACTGCTTCATCCATGTGACTTAAGACAATTTCAGCACGTGTTAATTAATTCACTTTAATTATTTTATTTTCCTAAGTTAGACTTAGGAAATCCATTAAAAATAATTAATTATTTTAATAACATGAACACAACTTGAAATTTCTCAAATCCATTTTTGGGTCTTGTAGATGAAGTGTACTCTAGTCCCTCCAAATTTGGGAGTTAGAGCACAACTGATGCTACCTCAAATACACAAAATCTTAACACTCCCTCTTAGCATCAGGAGTGTGCTCTAGCAATACACCACACCATGCATCACAAGATCTTGAGTACTGGATCTGTGTTGTTGATGCTTGGCCTGCTGCCCCCCATCTACTGCATTGTTTCTCTCTGTACTTCTGCCCATGCCACTGCCATAGACACTACCACATCTATACTACAGCTCCCTCTCAAATTGCTGCATCATGCTGCCCATAGCACTGCCACTGCTAACTGCTGCACTGAAAGCCTCTACCCAACTATTTGACAGACAAGTCAAGTTTCCCTCCACCACTGAAGCTCCCTGGATGTTGAATCACGCTGTCCCCCTAGAGACACTATCATGCTGCAACATTGTACTATGTGAGCCCAGCTTCTCTGCGCTGCTGAAGTCCCATCAGCCTCTCTACGCTGTTGCCTCCCTGCTGCTGCTGCCTCTGCATCACGCTGCTCACTCTTCAACTCTTCAGCTCCCTCTTGCTCTTCAATGTGGTCATCTGCAACCATCTCTTGACTCATCCTGCTACCATCTAAAGGCTTCCATAGCTCGTATGTGACCCAAGAGTAGGGTTGACTCAAGGATCTTGCCACCAAAATATGGATACTCTATATATCCATGTCACCCCACCTCTTCTCTCGAGGCGAATGAGCACTCATGGCTGCATCATCATCAGAGCCATCGTCATTTGCTGCTACAGCCTTGGAATCAGAAGCTCCTTTGTCCTTCTTCTTAGGACAACTGCTGACGAAATAACCAAGATCACCACATTTAAAGCACCAGATCCTTCTTCTTCTTCCCTTGATGAAAGTGCTGCATCCTCCTCCTCTCCTTTCTTCACTCTGGCTGATCCACTTCCTCCACTCTTGGATTGCTCTTGGTGATCCTCCCGATTTCTTATGGACGGAGAATAGCCCACATATTTGCCCATGATGGTAACACTGCCCTTCCCAGAATGCTCTGTACAAACGTCTCCCATTCTTCAGAGACAACATTCAGGGTTGTCCTCACTAGGGGCCCTTCATCTGGATTAGCACCCATGCCAATCAGCTGGTCACGGATAGCTTCAAATCTGAAGAGGAATGGATCTATCTCTTCACCCTTCATCATTTGGAACATCTGCATCTGATTCTCAAGAAGTATTCTTCTTTGCACAGAGCCTCCTTGGTACATCACTTCCAAAGCTGACCACATGTCATGTGTTGTATTCTTACCAGTAACATGAGGAATCACGTGGTCCTTGACTCCGTCTATGATCAACCGCTTTGTCCATGCTTGATTTTCTTCATACTTGTTGAGTGGATTTGCATCGGTTGGTACAACAAGTGTCTTCTCTGCATGATCTTTGAGACCATACTCATCCAGAGCTAAGAGGATTTTGGTCTTCCAGATGACATAGTTGGACAGGCCATCCAATCTATCTTGATCCCTCAGTCCATATCGAGACATATTTGCTCCAATCTGAAGAAATCAGTACTTCTCCCTCTGGATCTGGGTTCCTTGGTGACTAGAAACCCTCTAGTAATTACTTCTGCTGCAAACTGACTTCCCTCCTGGAAATCTTCCACCAAAACTCAAACAAACAGTATTCTCTGATCCTCTTGATCGAATCTCAGATCTGTTTGGCTCAGATCTGCTGAATTACTGTCTTCTTCCCGCCTTTGTTGCCTTAGCTAGGCACAATTCTGCACCTGCAGAATCTCTACCCCACTAGCACTGCTAAAGATTTGAAGCACTGCTTCCAGATCTTGGCAAAAAATTCTCAAACAAGTGAAGTGACTGGACAACATCATCCTGGCTGGCCCAGTGCAGTCCTAGCGCTACTCAGAAGTGGACTGCGTAACCCCAGACTGGGTGACGCAGTCCTTACGCTGCCCTGGGAAGGGTCTGCGTAAGCCTAGAGGCCTTCTGCAGCTTCAGCATTGTCTCCTGGATCTGCTTTCCCTTGCTGTCAAGATGCCCTTTCTGGATCTGTTGCTTCTTCTGCCACCCTGCAGAAAAAATACTTCTTTAGCTGATTGCTAGAGATTTAGCTTAATATGCTATCGCTCTAATACCATGTGAAAATTCTACTGCAGTGTATTGGTTTATTTCCTCCTACTTGATTTAATTTATACAAGTTATTTCCATAAATTAGACTCAGAAAATACCGAAAATAAACCAACTACAACCTACACATACAGATCATTTACTGAATAATTCACTCATGCAACAAAGTGACACATAGATCTTTGGACATAAGTCCCCGGAAAAACCCAAAGCAGGAAAAACCGATTCAGCAGATATGAAGGTTTATTATTAAGTAGTTCTGAGTACAAAAAATCTGGGTTCCAACCTTGGAAAACCTGACAAAGAATAAAAGATATCTAATCTGCATCTAACCTGAAGATCTAATGCCAAATATCTGACTGATCCACACCCTCAAACGGGATTTACAGGACTCAGCCCGGATCTGACCCTAGAAACCCTCAACGTTGCTTCTGAAGCACCATAGTTGTCCTAGAGAGACTGCGTCAGCCTTTGCGTGGCTCTAGGAGGGCCTGCATCAGCCCTAGAGGCTCTACGCTGCCCCTGTGCTGCCTTTGTTAGGCCAGCGTCAGCCCAGCGTGGCCCTAGCTGCCTCTGCGCTGCCCCTACTGCTCTGCGTGGCTCTGAAGCCTCTCTGCATTGTCCTTGAGTTGCTCCTCTTGCCTCTTGCTGTCTCTTGGCCTTGGAATCAAAACATTCCCTTGGCCAATACTACCCCTCACTGCAAGAAATTCCACCGGAAATTCTTAGCAAACACCCCGTAGAATTCCAGATCTATTCCTCAGTTATACCAAAATTGTGTCTCTTCAATTGACCCTCAAACCTTTCTCTTATACCTTTTCGTTGAACCCTTCAACGACCGAGATTAAATCATCCATCAACGAATAAGATTAAAAGACTGCTTGATCCATGTGACTTAAGACAATTTCAGCACATGTGTTAATTAATTCACTTTAATTATTTTATTTTCTTAAGTTAGACTTAGGAAATCCATTAAAAATAATTAATTATTTGAATAAATTGAACACAACTTGAAATTTCTCAAATCCATTTCTGGGTCTTGTAGATCAAGTGTACTTTAGTCCCTCCACCAAATTTGGGAGCTAGAGCACAACTGATGCTACCCCAAATACACAAAATCTCAACATAAATGTGAGACACAAGGTGATCCTTCACTCCATCGAGGATCAATCGTTTTGCCTTTGCGATATTAGTGGTGCTGCATCCACCGGTTCAACCTGAGCACTATCGATAAAGTGCTTGAGGTCATGCTCATCTAGAAGGAAGGAGATACTTGCCTTCCAGATTACATAGTTGGAGGTACCCTCCAACCAGTCCTGGTCACACAATCCGTTTGTGGCCATCTGACCCAAATACTGTTGATCTGTTGCGTCTCACCCTCTGTGTAGCTGGCTTTACGCACTCCTTGTTGAGCAAGCCACAAAATATGTTACTACTGCACAGGGAATTTGAGTTTCTTGGGCAAGAAACTCAATGAGGTAAAAAATCCCCAAAAATGTGTTTCAGCTGCTCTTCTTGATACTCTGCACCAACAACCACTGATGCGTAATCAACTGCATCTCTCCAGGTGATGATATGTGTATATCTGTTGCACTGTTCCCTCTGCCTCGGACAAACAACAATCTGGAACAATCCTACCTCTCTGGCGTCTCACTCATAGAGAGATTTTCCTGCTGGTCTAGTCCTCCTAGCTTGGACTACGCAATCAACTGGGAGATCGATCTGCTGCTTACGCAACTCTTTGATCCCGACTTCACCAACGTTGAATCTGCTGGATTTGTTCTTTGTAACGACCACTAGTCATATACGCATTGGAAATATTAAAATACTTCGTAAACAAAGACTTCCATTGTAGGATAGAAATTGTAAATTATACATTGTATAAAAGAAATGTAGATAGGATGATTACAAATTAGAATGATTGCCTGCTTATATACCCTAGGCAGGTGCCCTTTCACAAATGGTTGTCTCTAAGACATGCCTCTTCATCACAAACTAACTAATGATTAGTTAATTACTTATTAGTTATTATTACATTCATTATTACATTTATTATTATTTTATTATTTTATTATATTCATAACATAACCTATCCCTTCAAAAGCTTTGTCCTCAAAGCTTACTTAAGAACATCTTCTCATCTCTATACTTTCAGTGAAAATTTCTGAATATTACTTATGCAGAAACCCTACTATTAAATCTTGATTTACTTCTCCTACTTAATCAAGTTATTAATCTGAAATATTCAACATTAACATCGAAGTAAACACATTAACAGTCTACACAGATACAAATCTAAATTGAATACATGCACAATGCAAAGTGACACACAGGATTTTTTGGACAACTGTCCCCGGAAAAACCCAATGCGGGAAAACCGGTCTTCTGGCTGCTGGAGGGTTTATATTATTAAGTATATTCTAAGTACAAAAAATCTAGGAACCTTACTGGTTAACCCAACAGAGAAATACAAAATCTGTAGCAATACCTCTGTTCTGGAGATAGAAAATTTGATTGATTCACACCCTCAAACGAGATTTACACAACTTAGCCCTTTTCTGTCTTCAGAAACCCTAGCGCTGCTCTGAAGCCATCTGCGTCATCTCTGCTAGGCTGTGGCTGCCCCTGCGCTGCTCAGGAAGGGCCTGCGTCACCCTAGACTGGGTTACGTTGTCCCTACGCTGCCCTGGTTGGGCTTGCGTCAGCCCTGTTGGCCTCCTTTTGCCTCTACGCTACCCTTTCTGGGCCTGCGTAGCACCTGAAGCCCTCTGCACTGCACAGCTGCTGCTCCCTCTGTGCTGCTCTGTCTGCGGCTTCTCTGCCTCTTGTTGTAATATTCCAAATAGGAAATAAACAACAATACAAAGCAACATAAACAAAAACTACATCTAATAGAGATGCAGCACAAAAATCACTGCAAACATTTCAGAAAAGATGAGCCATTTTATTATAAATCTGGAAATAGGGAATGAGTACAAGAAGGTGATTAGAATGATGGAACCTTGGCTTTCTCAAGGCAAGCTAAAATAACTCTCCAAACCCTGTTATGGATGATTGCTTCTCCTAGTGACTGTGTAACTCTCTGAGCTGTTGCTGCTGCTGGAATTTGCTGCTTCTAGCTGGAATGGAGCTGCTCTTTGGGGTTGTTCCCCTGCTCAGAAAATTATGAAACTCCGACTATGAACTCTCCTCCCAAAATCCGGAAAAACCCAGGAAGGAATTCCGGAAAGGCTGACCCCAGAATTTGACCCCCTTGGGAAAATTACGCACTCTTGGTGAGTACGCTGGCCTCTGAATTGAATGGCTAGAAATGCTGGCCTCTCTCTACTCCAAAAGACAACTTGTGAAGGGTTGATCCCCTCACACTTCTCTCAGAATGAAACTCCTGAATCTCTCTCACTCCGAGAGCTGCCCTCCTTCAAGATTGCATAATCTCTCTGAGTGACTTCACTGCCTAATGATTGCGTAACCCCTGGATGAATGGCTCTACGTGCTCTGCTCTGAAAATTGAAGGTAAACACTTGCGGACTTAGCTAAACAACGTAAGCATGCTCAATTTCTGTTAGACTGAAATTTTGAAGATGCATAATAGAATGAATGAGAAGCTAGGCCCTCACTCTCTTGTATGCTTGAGACCCTAACATCCCCTTGGGCCCCACTGTGTTGCGTTGCCCTCCTTTTCCACGCTTCCCTGCCTACGCTACGTTGTCCTGACCCACACTGCCTCTGCGTTGTCCCTCTCCCTGCGCTATCACTTGGTCCCCCTAGGCCCCACGCTGAAATCATTATGTTGGCTAAGTGACTTTAGGGAGATTATTTCTCTCAAGTTGGGCTATGGGTCTCAACACACTTTTATTTATGGTTGAACATTAGAAAAGCAAAATCTGAGCAAAAATTAATATTGCCAATTAGCTGCTGCTAATTGGGAATATTATAGTCCTCCCCGCCAAAATGTTGCTTTTCCTCAAGCAACTGCAAAGATGGATGCTACAGTATATTCTCACTCTCCCAAGTGGCATCCTCATCCGGGAGATTCCTCCATCTCACCAAATACTCCTTGACTGTCCTGCTCCGTAACTGTCTCTCCGGAGTGTCAGAATAGCTTCTGGCTGTAACACCAAATGCTCCTCATCATCTGTAGGTGGAAGCTCCCTTGTTACAGTTACCTGTTGCCCCAAAGCCTTCTTCAGGCATGATAAGAAAATTTTATGTATCCTACTCCCCGCCGACAAATCCAAATCATAAGCAACCCCTCCTACCCGTCGGATCACTCTGTAAGGTCCATAGAAGTGGGGCTTAAGCTTCGCGGCCCCCTTCTGCTTCATCGTAGACTGCCTGTAAGGTTGAAGTTGGAGGTAGACCAAGTCACCTACCTCAAACTGTGTCTCTACCCGCCCTCTATCTGCATACAACTTCTGTTGGTTTTGTGTTGTGGCTAAGTTGTCCTTAAGAGCTCAGAGTATATCTTGGCTCTCTTGGATCCAGTCCTTGGCCCTGGGGGCCTTGCTAGCTCCAAACACAACATGTAATATCCCGAAAGGGAAATAGACAACAAGACAAGCATACGACAATATGGAAAATGCCAGAAATAGAACATAAAGCAAATACTCATAAAAATGCTGGGAATGCTAAGCCATTTTATTAATCTGAGAATATAATGAAATACAATGGATAATCAGAATGATAGCACCTATTCTTGCTCAAGGCAAGTGAAGAACTCTCTCAGAAAGATAGGAAATGGCTGCTACAAGAAACTGCGTCCCAACTGCTAGGAAACTGCCGTAACTGCTGCTGCTGCGGAAATGAATTGAAACTAGGGGCTGATCCCCTTGCCGAAATGGGCTGAAAATCTGCAAATCACCTGTACTCGCCAACCCAGACCAAACCCAGAAACTATAACAAAAATGGATCACCTCCGAAAATCACCAAGGAAACCCTCCTCAAGGAATTACGCTGTCCCTCCAGGCCCAGTGCAGATGCCAAATGATAGATGTTGAAACAGAGCCACAAACTCCCCGGAGAATCTCCAATTGGTAAAGACTGAGTCTCCACACCGGATCTCACTGAAACTCCTGCAGAAAACCCCGCATCGGAACACCTCTAACAAGAACTGCATCCTCTTTCCCAGGGACTGCGCAGTCACCAAAAGAAGCCCAGCTCCTCCGCAAAACAAAAAACCAAATCTCCCGTAAAAGACTGAAGGAAAAACCTTGCCCGAGCAGGGACTCGAATTCCCCTGGGGCCAAGGGCGAGATCTCCGACCGGAGACACTCCACGCACTAAACAGTGCTGCAGACAAGCTAAACAGCCAGCGTGCTCAAGAAGACAAAAGTCTAGCTCAAATATCATCAACAACAAGAATGCCAAATGAGAAGGCTCTCCCTCCTTTTATAACGCTAGCCTCTCTCCAAACCCTAACGTGGTCTCCCCTCTTCCACGTGTTCCTCCTCAAAACTGAGCAGAAGCTCATAGAGGCTACGTGAGCCCCCTCTCATACGTGGTGTGGACCCCCAAGGCTCCCCCATAAGTTATAACGTTGCACCTACTAGGGAAACACTTTATTTTATTTAAGTGAGTTAGCCCCCCTTTTCTCACTTTTATTTATTAATAAACTATAGTCAGCAAAACTATACAAAAATCAAATATTCCAATTAGCGGTGCTAATTAGGAATATTATAGTCTCCCCCGGCAAAATGTTGCTTGTCCTCAAGCAATTGAAGTGATGGATGCTGCAAAATCTTCTCATTCTCCCAAGTGGCATCCTCATCCGGCAAATTCTTCCACCTCACCAAGAATTCCCAGACCGTCCTGCTCTGCAACTGTCTCTCCCTGGTATCAATAATAGCCTCTGGCTACAACACCAGATGCCCCTCATCATCTGTGGGTGATAGCTCATCCGTCACTGTCACCTGCTGTCCCAATGCCTTTTTCAGGCATGATACGTGGAAAATGTTATGAATTTTGCTGCCTTGGGGCAGCTCTAACTCATATGCAACCTGTCCAATCCTGCGTATCACCCTGTATGGTCCATAAAAGCGGGGCTTGAGCTTCTCGGCCCCCTTCTGCTTTAGTGACGACTGTCGGTATGTCTGTAATCGTAGGTAGACCAAATCTCCTACCTCAAACTGCCTCTCCACCTGACCCCTATCAGCATACAGCTTCTGCTGATTCTGCGCCGTGGCCATGTTATCCTTGAGAGCTCGGAGGATATCCTGACTCTCTTGGATCCAAATCTTGGCTCTCGGAGCCCTACTAACACCAAACATCACATCCGCAAAAGACAAAGGATGATATCCATACAAAGCATAGAACGGTGACATACCAATGGACATGTGATGCGTCGTGTTGTAGCAATACTCTCCCAAATGCAGCCACTTCAGCCATGCTCGCTGCTGCCCACTGACATAGTTATGCAAGTAGCCCTCCAGCCACTTGTTAACTATCTCCGTCTGTCCATCCGTCTGTGGGTGATAACTAGTGCTCGGTGTCAACTCTGTCCCCACTAGCTGGAAAAGCTCCTGCCAGAATCCGCCCATGAAGCGGCTGTCCCTGTCACTGATAATGGTCTTAGGAAGACCATGCAGCCTGAAAATCTCTCTGAAGAACAGCTCTGCCACCTGTGCTGCTGTGTAATGCGCGGATATGGCGAAAAAATGCGCATACTTCGTCAGTCAATCAACGACGACAAAGATGCAGTCTTTGCCCTGCACCATGGGCAACCCTGTGATGAAGTCCATCGATATGCTCTCCCATTTCCCCTCTGGAATGGGAAGAGGCTGCAACAACCCTGCGGAATGGCTCATCTCTCCCTTGTTCCTCTGACAAACGTCGCACTCCCTAACATGCTGGAGTACGTCCTCCTTGATCAAAGGCCCAACCACTACACCAAAAGCTCGAACTGTTAGTGAGGGCGGCATCCCAGGGTGTTAAGGCTGGGGTCTTAAGGCCCACTGGAGCATCTCGAGGACGGCAGCTAAATAGCCCCGCAGCTAAACAGCCTCGCAGACCCCGGCAGCGTGTCAAGGCCCACTGGACCCTCAACAGGGAGGCTGCCCTAAACAGGGATATTACAGCCCACCACGCTCCGTGAGTCTCGACCTCGAGACCTCGGCTCTGATACCACAAAGGCCCAACCACTACACCAAAAGCTCGAACTGTTAGTGAGGGCGACATCCCAGGGTGTTAAGGGTGGGGTCTTAAGGCCCACCGGAGCATCTCGAGGACAACAGCTAAACAGCCTCGCAGACCCCGGCAGCGTGTCAAGGCCCACTGGATCCTCAACAGGGAGGCTGCCCTAAACAGGGATATTACACAACAACAACAAAATTCAGAGCATGATATCCATACAAAGCATAAAATGGAGACATACCGATAGACATATGGAAAGTAGTGATGTAGCAGTATTCCCCCAAGGGAAGCCATTGCAACCATGCCTTTTGCTTCCCCGTGACATAGTTCTGCAAGTAGCCTCCCGGCCACTTTTTCACTATCTCTGTCTACCCATCCATTTGTGGGTGATAGCTGGTACTAGGAGTTAACTCCGTACCCACCCAACGAAAGATCTCCTTCCAGAAGCCGCCCATGAAATGACTGTCCCTATCACTGACTATGTTCTTGGGAAGACCATGCAATTTGAAAACATCACAGAAAAATAGCTCGGCCACCTGTGACGCTGTGTACAACCCTGATATGACAAAGAAATGGGCATACTGTGTTAGTTGATCAACAACCAAAAAGATGAAATCCTTGCCTAGCACTGTGGGCAACCCTGTAATGAAGTCTATAGAGATGTTTTCCCACTTTCCTTCCGGAATGGGAAGCGGTTGTAGCAAACCGGCAGGGTGGCTCATCTCCCACTTATTCCTCTGACACACTTCGCACTCCTTGACATGCCAGAGTACGTCCTCTTTGAGGCCTCTTCAAGAGAACCTCTCCCCGATGGCCCTGTAGATCTTTGTGAATCCCTGGAGGCCTGATAGCAGAGAATCATGGGATGCACACAATATCTTCTCCTTGAGCTTGGAATTCCCAGTCAAGAAGATCCTGTCTCGGTAATATATGACCTCATCCATCACCCTGTATATGTTATCTGTAATCTGGTCGTCCAGCACCTCACGGGCAAGGCGGTCCTTGGAATACTCCACTAGCAGTTGAGCCCTCCAGTATGCATCTAAGCCCATCAAGGATAACGTTGTTGGCTTGCGTGACAAAGCATCTGCCACCACATTGTTCTTCCCTTTGACATACTCAATGTCAAAGTCGTAGGCCTGAATCTTACTGACCCACTTCTGCCGCCTCTCCTGCAACTACTTCTGCTCACGGAAAAACAGGAGGCTGTTGTGACCAGTCCTCACTCGAAACCTGTTGCCTACCAGATACTGCTGGAACTTGGCCAATGCATGCATAATGGCCAACATCTCCTCGTCATATATCGAATACAACCTCTCATGCGACAGTAGCTTTCGACTCTCGAAAGCTATAGGGTGGCCCCCCTGCATCAACATTGCGCCTACTCCTTCCCACGAAGCATCACACTCCAAAATGAAGGGCTATGTATAGTCTGTCAAAGCCAATACTGGATAGCTTCTCATCACCTCTTTGAGCTTGTCAAAAGCCCTCTACGCAGTATCATTCCAACCAAATGCCCCCTTCTTGGTAAGATCTGTGAGGGGTGCAACAAGTTGAGAAAACCCCTGCATGCATAATGGCCAACATCTCCTCGTCATATATCGAATACAACCTCTCATGCGACAGTAGCTTTCGACTCTCGAAAGCTATAGGGTGGCCCCCCTGTATCAACATTGCGCCTACTCCTTCCCACGAAGCATCACACACTCCAAAATGAAGGGCTGTGTATAGTCTGTCAAAGCCAATACTGGATAGCTTCTCATCACCTCTTTGAGCTTGTCAAAAGCCCTCTACGCAGTATCATTCCAACCAAATGCCCCTTTCTTGGTAAGATCTGTGAGGGGTGCAACAAGTTGAGAAAACCCCTTCACAAATTTCCAATAGTAGGTGCAGATGCCTACAAATCCCCAAAGCTCTATCACATTCTCCGGTTTCAGCCAATCTTGGGTCTTCTCCTCCTGGACTCTCACCCTGTCCACACAAATGATGTGCCCTAAGTAGAGCATCTCTGTCAGCCCAAACTCGCACTTGGAGAGCTTAGCACAGAAATGTTGCTCCTCAAAAATACACAGTACAACCTCAATATGCTGCAAGTGCTCCTCCCACATGCGGCTGTAGATGAGGATATCATCAATGAACACCAGCACGAACTTCCTCAACTAAACACAAAAGATGTGGTTCATGCAAGACTGAAAGGTGGCCGGTGCGTTGGTTAGCCCGAAGGGCATCACCAAAAGCTCCAAATGGCCATACTGACACGTGAATGCATTCTTGGGGATGTCCTGGTTCCTCATCTTGATCTGATGGTACCTCGAACTCAGATCGATCTTGGAGAAGAACTTCTATCCCCTCATCTCATCCATCAACTCATCAATCTTGGGGATGGAGTATCGGTTCTTCATGGTCTTTTTGTTGAGTGCCTAGTAGTTAATGCGCATCCACAATGTGCCATCCTTCTTCTTCACCAGAACAACAAAAGAAGAAAATGGGCTAGTACTAGGTCGGATGTGTCCTAGTGCTAAGATCTCATGGATAACTCTCTCAATTTCATCCCTGTAGGCCTTGGGATGCCTATAGGCGGTGGTGATCACTTCCTGGATCCCTTGCTTCAACTCAATAGTATGCTCAAACCCCTGGTCCGACAACTGCCTTGGTGGTATGTCCCCAAAAACCGTGGAGTATCTGTCCAATATTGATTGCACATTGGGGTGTAATGACTGCCCTGTGACTCCTGCCTCTGAAATACTCAACTCTATTGCCTACTCTATGTCCCCCTTCCGAAATTCTGCCTCCATTTGGTGTGCTGAAACTGTATGAGGAGGGTATGTGTGCATGCCTCTGATCATCACATGCTTTCCACTCTTTTTGTTTTTCCACTCCATCTCCAATGTCTCCCAATCTGTGGTGACCTTACCTAGCGTAATCAGCCACTGCACTCCCAATACGACATTGGTATCTGGGATGTCAACCACAAAGAAATGGTATGTCATCGTGTACGTCCCCTTGGTCACTGCCAATGTTGGAACATACCTCATACACTGTATGGTTCTGGCGCCCGGAACCAACATTGAGAAGCCATCAAAACTCTTTGTTGGTATGCCCCTCCTCTACGCTAGTTGGGCATCAATGAAGTTATGAGTGGCCCTGCTATCTACCAGAACTGAAACACGATGTCCCTCGACAGTGCCTCGGACACGTAATGTCAAATAATTAGGAACTCCTCGCAAAGATGCAAGGACTCCTCCCGTGGGTGCAAACGTTGCCCCTCTTGCTCCTGGGGGAGGTGGTGGTGGATGATCTCCTCTCTCTAGGGTCTCACGTTGTCTGTTCTCCCCAACAATCTTCTGACCCATCTCCTCTATTTTTCTGGAGAATTCCTATATAGACTTCAAGAAAAGATTACTGAACTCCCTATAGTCATCTACTTCTTCTGCCATTGGTGCTTCCTCCTTTGCGTCCTCTACTGGAACGCAGTCCCCTTCACCAAATGTGGCCTCGAGCCTCCTCTCTCTGCTCCTGTACCGCTGCTTCCGGTAGGTGATGTATTCTTTGTCTCCGAGTGTCATAAATTGATCTGCTCCACAGGCTGAGCCAAGTCTATGAGCTCTAACACCACTGTAATATTCTGAATAGGAAATAAACAACAATACAAAGCAACATAAACAAAAACTACAACTAATAGAGATGCACCACAAAAACCACTGCAAACATTTTAGAAAAGATAAGCCATTTTATTATAAATCTAGAAATAGGGAATGAGTACAAGAAGGTGATTTGAATGATGGCATCTTGGCTTGCTCAAGGCAAGTAGAAATAACTCTCTAAACCCTGCTATGGATGGCTGCTTCTACTAGTGACTATGTAACTCTCTAAGCTGCTGCTGCTGTTGGAAAGTGATGCTTCTGGCTAGAATGGAGCTGTTCTTTGGGGGTTTTCCCCTGCTCGGAAAATTATGAAACTCCGACTATCAAATCTCCTCCCAAAACCTGGAAAAACCCAGGAAGGAATTCCGGAAAGGCTGACCTCAGAATTTGATGCCCTTGGGAAAATTACGCACTCATGGCGAGTACACTGGCCTCTGAACTGAATGGCTAGAATTGCTGGCCTCCCTCTGCTCCAAAAGACAACTTGTGAAGGGTTGATCCCCTCACACTTCTCCCGGACTGAAACTCCTGAATCTCTCTCACTCCCGGAGCTGCCCTCCTTCAAGACTGCGTAATCTCCCTGAGTGACTACGCTGCTTGATGACAGCGTAACCCCTGGATGAATGGCTCTGCGTGCTCTGCTCTGAAAACTGAAGGTAAAGCTCCTCACCTGAGTGGGCACTCGAACTCCCCCGAGGCTGAGGTTGGGATCTCTGCTCAAAGACATCTATTTGCTAAACAACACTTGTAGACTTAGCTAAACAACGTAAGCATGCTCAATATCTGTTAGACAGAAATTTTGAAGATGCATAATAGAATGAATGAGAAGCTAGGCCCTCACTCCCTTTTATGCTTGAGACCCTAACATCCCCCTGGGCGCCACTGTGCTACGGTTTCCTCCTTTGCCACATTACCGTGCCTACTCTGTGCTGGCTTGGCCCAGGCTGCCAATGGGCTGCTTGGCCCACACTGCCTCTGTGTTGTCCCTCTCCCTGCGCTGTCACTTGGTCCCCACGCTGCCTCTGTGTTGTCCCTCTCCCTACGTTGTCACTTGGTCCCCACGCTGAAATCATTATGTTGGCTAAGTGACTTTAGGGAGATTATTTCTTCTAAGTTGGGTTATGGTTCCCAACACCCTTTTATTTATGGCTGAACATTAGAAAAGCAAAATCTAAGCAAAAATTAATATGGCTAATTAGCTGCTGCTAATTGGGAATATTACACTTTCTGCACTCTTGACCTGGGATCAGATCATCCCTCTCGCCAATACTACCCCTTGCTGCAGCTGAAACACTTTTGGAAATTCTTAACAAACCACACCTTAGAATTCCAGCTTAGTCTCAGTGCTTTGCCACTATGTATGTTCTCCAACTGACCCCAAGCCTTTCCTTTATACTTTTCTCGTTGGGAAACCAATGGCCATGATATAATCTTGAATCAATGGTTAAGATTAAAAGAAATATTGATCCGTGTGACTTAAGTCATTTCCAACACATGTTTAAATTAATTACCTTTAATCTTTTAATTTTCCTAAGTTAGACTTAGGGTCCTTAATTAAAAAGATTAATTAATTAATTTTCTCTTAAGCTAGATGGAATTCATCAAATCCCTTTCTGGGTCTTGGAGTTCTCATGTACTCTAGTCCCTCCACAAAGTTTAGGAGCTAGAGCACATCCGATGCTATCGGAAAACTCAAAAATCTCAACACTCCCTCTTAGCGAGGAATGTGCTCTAGCACAACACTTCACCCCGAAGTTCTGCACTGTTCTCTGGTGTGGGTCTTTGCACTAATGCTTGGCCTGTTGCCCTTCATCACTGCGTTGTTGCTGCTCTCCCATACTGCTTCCCATGACACTACCACATCTGTACTTGTCCCACTACTGTCTTAAGGTTCCCACAGCACGGATGTGATCCAAGAGTTGGGCTACTCAAGGATCTCACCACCACTCTGTAGCTGCTCTACAGATCCATGTTGCCCTACTTTCATGGTTCATGAGCGCTCATGGCTACGTCATCTTCGGAGCCATCGTCTGCCACAGCAGCCTTAGAGCTAGAAGGTTCCTTGTCCTTCTTCTTATGAGGACAATTGCTGGGGAAATGTCCTAGTTCGCCGCACTGGAAACACTTGATATTATAAAGATCTTGCTTCTTTCTCTCTTGCTGCCTCTTTGATGCCAAGACTGCATCTTCCTCTTCTTCCTTCTTTACTTTGCTCAACCTGGTGCTGAACTGCCTCTTGGTGATCAGACGGATTTCTTCTTATCGGAGGATAGTCCACACACTGTTCGAGTTGGGAAGGTTCGCTCTGCCCAAGAGACTTTGGACAAAAGTTTCCCAGTCGTCTGTGATAGCATTCAAAGCCGTCCTCACCATAACATCGTCCTCCACCTTCACCCCCATGCCAGTCAGCTGATCCTGGATCGCTTGAAGTCTAGATAGAAAAGGCTCGATCTCCTCCCCCTTGGCCATCATGAATAACCTCAACTGATTCTCTAGAAGCATCTTCCTCTGGACGGGTCTTCCTTCATATAGTGTGGTCAGAGCCACCCACATCTCATGAGCCGTTTTCTTATCGGCTATGTGTGGAACCACATGATCTTTGACCCCGTCCATTATGAAGCGCTTGGCATGTGTCGCTTCTTCTTCATGCTTCGCCAGGAGGTCAGCATTGGTTGGCGTGGCCAGGACTTTCTTTGCATTCTCCCTTAGACTGTATGCCTCCATGACTACCAGGATTCTGGCCTTCCAGATTGCAAAGTTGGACAAGCCGTCCAACTTATCTTGATCACTTAGTCCGTGAGGTTGCATCTGCTTAGAAAAATCTGTCGGAACGAATCCTCCTCTCTATGCTAGAGACTCGGATCTAGGGTCCGTGGCGAGAAAGGCACCCTCTGTTCCCTCTGACAACCGACTTCCTCTCTTGGAAGTCTTCCAAATCAAAACGAATCAGCTCTCCTCGATCCTCTAATCGATCTGCAGATTTATTTGGTTGGAAATCCTCTGAGAAGTTGTTCTTCTCCCGCTCTTTGTCAACTTGCTCAGGCTAAATTCTGAACCGACAGAATTTTAACACCACCAGCAACTACTGAAGCTCTGTAGCACGGCTTCCGGCACTCAAACATCACCAGGACTACATCACCCTAGTTGGCCTCTGCGTGAGCATACATTCCCAACACTGCCTCTGCACAGTAAGTATGTGGGCCTGCGTGGAGACTGCGTCACTCTGGCCTCTGCGTGGCTCTGCTCCCTTCTACTGCTATGCCGTCCTCTCGGGTTTGGCTTTTTGTGGCTGCTGCTGCTTTCTGGAGCAAGGATTCTTCAGTCTTCTTGTTGATGATTCAACTAGATTTGCAATCGCTTTGATACCATGTGAAAATTTTTGAATATTACTTATGCAGAAATCCTATTGTTAAATCTTGATATACTTCTCCTACTTAATCAAGTTATTAATCCGAAATATTCAGCATTAACATCGAAGTAAATACATTAACAATCTACACAGATACGGATCTAAACTGAATACATGCACAATGACAAAGTGACACACAAGATTTTCTAGACAATTGTCCCTGGAAAAACCCAATGCAGGAAAATTGGTCTTTTGGCTGCTGGAGGGTTTATATTATTAAGTAGATTCTAAGTATTGCAAATCTTGGCAACTTACTGGTTAACTCGGTAGAGAAATACAAAATCTGAAGCAATACCTTTGTTCCAGAGATAGAAAATCTAATTGATTCACACCCTCAAACGGGATTTACAGAACTCAACCCTTTTTAGTCTTTAGAAACCCCAGCGCTGCTCTGAAGCCCTCTGCGTCAGCTCTGCTAGGTTGTGGCTGCCCTTGCGCTGCTCAAGAAGGGCCTACATCACCCCAGACTGGGTTACGCTGCCCCTATGTTGTTGATTTTTATAGCATCGGAAGGTGTTCCAGGTCTCAAATTTTGAGGAGAGGCTTGGACAACAGTATTCCAGAGAAACCAGAAATCGTTTGTGGAAATTCCACTCAGATTTTGTTTTATTAAAGTAATTAATTATTTTAATGTGATCCCTAAGTCTAAACTTAGGGAAATTAAATAATTAAAGGGTATTAATAAATGTAAATTTTTGTAGATGTTCTATGCTTGATGCAACTTTACTTTTTATCCCAATATCAGTCAGCAATCACATAAACAATAAAGTAAAATGTTGATAGAACTTACCCAGTAGATCGACAGAAGACAAGACATAAATATTTAAGTGTGTTGGTGAGTTACAGCGGTCAACATGATGCTTCAACCAGCAAAGTCTCAATACGATCAGCCAACTAGAAGTGTCACACAACCCTCTAGGACAGCCAAAAAAGTCAACCCCAAAAGTCAAAGTCCAGCCTCGAGAATTGTGCCAAAAATGCAGATTTAAAAAATCAAAATTTTGGAAGAGTTTCAGGTCAATTTGACCTTGCGTTGACCAAAGTCAACGCTGCTGCAAAAACCCTAGGCCGAAAACAAAAAATGCTGCTTGTTGAAATTTCCCACATGTGAAGAGAAGAGCCTCCAAGGTGATTGAACCAATCAGATGGGGAGAGAGAAATGTGTGAGGATGAGATGAGTCAAAATGTCCTCCAATGTTGACCAATATATATCCATTAATGAGGGTGTGTGACACAACTGCTGGGGCACTAAACCTTTAGGCCGACCAACACATATTTTGAATAAATTCAAAATAAATGTTCTGCTCATCGGATCAAGATGATCTTTAGATCGATCTTGCACCTCTCCGAAAGAGGAGTCTAATAAAAATATTGGGATCTTCAACTGAGCATCACAACATGGACTTTGGACCTAGTTGTCCAACATTAACACTCCCTCTCAACTAGGGAGAAATCCATCCACCTGTGCAATCCAAACATCGTGTGTCATCCCGCTGTAACTTGCTTTACTGGCTTCTTTATTTCAGAACAAAAGTGGGTCAGTCACAAAGACATCATTCTCGGCTGACAGATTCAGCCCACATGTCCGAAACCTCTATAGGACTCAAAAAGAGTCTCATACCAACCCAAAGTTGGTTTACCTGACCCGAAGTTAGTTGGAGGTCCAAAACCTCACTATACTTGATCCCAAATCAAGTGGTTGGACCGTGCCATCCTAGATAGAGAGTACGACAATTTCTGATGCGTCCACCAATCTTTTCTACTAGTCTCTAGCTTTTCCCACCTCACTGGCCAAATGAGAGGTACTTCCCATGAGCCCTGAATTCAATGGGTAGGATGCATATGGGGCACAAATCATGAGAGGTGAACCAACTCAATCATCAGAACAGTGGGGCAAAACCACACCAACAAGGTTCGGCAAGCCTAGCCCTATGGTTGCTTATAGCTCTGAGAAGCTATCCCCAAAGCCCCCCAGAGCTCCAAGAGCTCATCGTCCAATAGGACCCTTAGAATAGGGTCGTTCCATGATACCAAGATTCTCACGAAAGGTTAGGAACTTGACCTTCCCCAGGGGCTTTGTGAGAATATCCGCGACCTACTCATCAGTTCCTATATGATCGAGCTTTACGGCGCCTCGCTGTACCATATGCCGGATAAAGTGGTACCTGAAATCAATATGCTTGGATCGATCGTGGAACACGGGATTCTCAGACAATCGAATCCCATTCTTGTTATCACAGAGTATCATGGTGGTATCTAGCACATGCCCGAACATCTCACTGAAGAGCTTTCGCAACCAGACTGCTTCACAATAGGTCATACTCGCTGCAATGTATTCGGCCTCTGCGGTGCTCAAAGCCACCGACTTATGCTTCCTGCTCATCCATGATATCGAAGTAGAACCAACTGTGAAGCAACATTCCAATGTGCTCTTACAATCCACCACACTGCCAGCCGAATCGGCATCAGTATATCCATGGAGTGTCACGCTCCTGGTAGTGTATCTCAGCCCATGGTTTATCGTGCCCCAAAGATATCTCAACAGATTCTTGGCACCAACCCAGTGAAAGTGTAATATTCCCAATTAGCGATAGCTAATTGGAAATATTAATTTTGACCAATTTTGCCTTATTATAGTTGGAGCATGAATAAAGTGAGAAAAATATTAATTAACTCACTTAGGATAAAGCACTTTCCTAAAGTCCACATCGAAATTAAGGGAGTGGGGCCTAGTGGCCAAGTGGACAGCGCAGAGAAAGGCGGATGTAATCCACGTGGGCAGCGTGGGGCCTACCTCACGCAGATGAGAGGGACAGCGTGGGCCAAGGAGCATGTGGAGGTGGTGGGGCCTAGGGTGAGAGAGGCCCATCGTTATAAAAGGGAGGAGAGCCCCCTCATTTGATCATTCATGTTTATGCATATTGAGCTAGTCATTTCGACTTGGAGCATGTTGGCTGTTTAGCTTGTCTGCAGTACTGTTCAGTACATCGGGTGTCTCCGTTCGGAGATCCTACTCTCAGCCCCGGGAGACTTAGAGTGCTTGCTCGGGTGAGGTATTTCCATCAGCATTTGCAGGAGGATCGGTGGTTGCATTCGTGGAGGAGCAGAGCATATAGGGACTGCGCAGTCTTGAGAGGGAGGATGCAGTTCATCTTGGGGGTGCTCCGGATTGGTGCCATTTCGGAGGATTTAGGCCAGAGGACTGAGCAAGGGGCTAGCCCTTGCTTATTGGAGACATTTTCCAGAAAGGGGAGGCCATATTTTGGAGGATAGCATTCAGCACCAGCATGGCCCTTGGGAGGATAGCGTAGATCCTCAAGGGAGGCATTTTCGGGGGTCGACCATTTCAGAAACGCTCTCTGGGCTTTTCTGGGTATTGTGAGTAGAGGCCGTTTCCAGAGTATCATATTTTTCCGAGTAGGGGAGCAGCCCCAAATACTCATTTTGTTCTAGTAGTAGCAGCAGCACAACAGTATTCCAGCAGCTTGGACGGAGAGCAGAGAGCAGCCATTTCCATTGATATTCTGAGAGTATTCCTACACTTTCCTGGTGCAAGTCAACATGCCATCATTCTGATCACCTCTTGTACTCATTTCTATTTCTCAGTATAATAAAATGGCTTAGCATTCTCTCTATTTCATGTGTATCTGCTTCATGATCTGTTTCTAGAATTTTATATCTTGTTATATGCTTTGTATTACTGTCTATTTCCCCTTCGGGATATTACAGAAAGTGATGAGGCTCAACCATATGTTGACTCAAGTGTTCACTGCAAACCATACGTCCGGACGGGTGTTCACTAAGAACATCAGGGCCCCTACGAGTTGACGATACTCAGTAGGATTTGCTAGCACAGGCCCAACAGCACTGCCACTCAAATTCTTAAAGTTGAGCTCCATCCGTGTCGACACAGACTTACAGTCCACCATACCAAATCTTTCTAGAAGCTTCACAATATATTTTCCTTGAGAAAGGAAAATCTCGCCAGGTCTCTGCCAGACCTCCAGGCCTAGGAAGTAGTGCATCAGTCCTAGGTCCTTCATCTCGACTTTAGTAGCAAGCTCCCTCTTGCACTGATGAATGAGAGGGTCAGCACCTGTCAGGAAGAGATCGTCCACGTACAACACCAGAATGAGAAGCTTTTCTCTATCAACCTTGAAGTAAAGGTTTGGATCAACATTACTACGAGTGAAGCCCAGCTTCATTAGGTAGCTATCTATCATATCGTACCAAGATCTGGGTGCTTTCTTCAACCCATAGAGGGATTTCTTCAACCTACAGACATGGGTGTCCCAATCCTGGACTTCGAACCCCAAAGGTTGCTCCACATACACCTCTTCCTTTATCGCACCATGCTGAAATGCGGTCTTCACATCCATCTGATGACGATTCCATCCTTGCGTAGCAGCAAGGGCTATGATAGATCGAATGGTGGTATATCGGGCCACGGGAGCTAATATATCATCATAGTCTATGCCTTCTTTTTTAGAGAAGCCATGGGCAATGAATCTTGCCTTGAAATTTTTAGCACTTCCATCAAATCCATGCTTGCTCTTGTAGAGCCATTTCGAGGTGACAACTGCTTTGCCCTCCGGTCTTGGAACCACATCCCATACATCATTCTTCATTATGGACTCATACTCTTCGTGCATAGCATCCTTCCAGACTTGATGCTTTACGGCTTCCTCAAAAGATCCAGACTCAGGTTGTACGATTGTACTCATGGCTTCTAGATACCCTTGGTATCTATTTGGCTTCTTGATTTCACGAAATGTCCGCCTTGGGGCTATATGATTCTCGACATCCTTGAGAGTGTCCCTGAGCCATGATGGTATTTTCCTCATCGGAGGAGGTGGATCGATCGGGTCCATCGGTCCTTCAACATTGGGCATCGTCTCATCCTTTAGTTCTTCTTGATTTCCAGGCCTTACTTCACGATCTTCCTCAGATCTCGAAAGATTGACTACTTTCCTCAGGGAAGCATCTTCGTCAAAGGTAACATCATGGCATATCTCCACTTCCCTTTGACTAGGTACATAGACTCGATAGGCCTTCGAAGTTTCGTTGTAGCCCACAAACATTCCTTTCTTCCTAGAAGCATCCAACTTGCTTCTCTTCTCCTTTGGCACATGAAAATAAACAGGACATCCAAAAACTATAAAATGTGAGACGTCAGGTTTCTTACCAGAGAAAACCTCTTCGAGAGTTTTGGAGTCCAAAGCAGAATGCGGGCATCGGTTTTGTATGTACACAGCAGTGTTCGTAGCTTCTCCCCACTTCGGTAGACCTTGGTCACATAGCATGGCACGAGCACCTTCCACAATGGTCCTATTCTTTCATTCAGCAATGCCATTCTGCTCAGGAGTATAAATAGTTGTGGTCTCCCTCTTGTTGCCAGCTTCTATGCAACAGTTCTTGAACTCGTTTGTCTCATATTTAGTGCCATTATCGGTTCTCAATATCTTGATCTTCTTCCTTGTCAGATTTTCCACCAAGGCTTTGAAGGTAAAAAACCACATGAAATCCTCATCCTTCTTCTTCAATAAGTATATCTAGGTTTTGCGAGAGAAGTCATCTATGAATGCCATATAATAAGAACATCCTCCCAAGGATGTCATGGGAAGCATACCAGACAGATCAGAATGGATCAATTGCAAGACATCAGATGTCTTTGTGACACTTGAGGGGAAAGGTCCCCTTGTATGCTTTCCTTCGGCATAGCCCTTACATACACCTTCACGATCATTTGTGAACTCGGGCATCCCCGTCACCACCTTCCTTGCTTCGGGAAGGGCCTTGTAGTGAAGGTGTCTAAACCTCCAATGCCATAGTTCAGTCTATCAGATAGTATCACACGTCATTTCTCCCAGTGGACTTGCTCCAACCTGGTAGAGTGTATCAACTCTAAACCCAATCGTGATAGCTTCCTTGAAACTCTTCTTCCAAATACGCACCTTCCCATCAATGAATGCCACATTGAAACCTTTGTCTTCCATGGCCAATATAGAAACAAGGTTCTTCTTCAAATCAGGTACATAGAGTACATCCTGCAAGTGGAGGGCTTGACCTTGAGACAAGTGGAGGGTCACAATCCTTGTTCCTTTCACGGGATATGTGGCATTATCTCCAAGGATAATTTCCAGATTAGTATCCTTCTCAACCATATCAGAAAGTGCTTCCTTGAACCCAGTGATATGCCTTGAGGCACCACTATCTATCAACCAGACATCCATAGTGTCGGGTGGAGATGCAACAGAGAGGGCAGATACAAGAATGAATTCGTTTCTTTTATCAACAACATTTGATTCCTCATATCTGGAATTTCTCGACCTTTTGAAAGGTTGCCCATTTCCACCAGAGGAAGCCTTCCTCTTTCCTTTGAACCTGTTGTTCCTTTGATTTCCATTCCTCCACTTGTTGTTGTTGTCATCATCATTGGGAGAATCCTTCTTGAAAGGGAATTCTCTAGCATAGTGACCTGGCTTGTGACAAGTGTAACACTTGACTTTTTTTTCTTAGGCCCCTGCTCTTCCTTTGGTCCTTGGACCACCAAAGTTCTTCTTCTTAGAATGAGTAGCAAATGCAGCATTTCCTTCATTTTCATATTCCTTCATCCTTGTCTCTTCTTGTACGCATCTAGATAATACTTCGTCAAAATCAAGTATGACATTGTTATTGAGATTGGTAGTGTTGAATACATGCCATTCGAAAAAGAGACCTCCAAGTGCGGTGAGAACCATCTCTCGGTTGGCCATTTTCTCCCCAATAGCCAGCATATTATTCCCGATTTCGATCAACTTCAGAATATATGATTGAACAGACTCATCCCTACCTTTCTTTAGATTCTTCAATTTGTTCTTGAAGAATAGGAATTGATTCACATTGATGGCCTTGAACATTTTGACCAACTTATCATACATCTCCTTGGATGTGCCCAGCTCAAAGATGTAGGCAACTAGACTCTTATGAATTGAGTCCCTTATCATCAACTTTGCTTTGATTTCCCCCTTCTTGTACTTTGTTTTGGCAGTAGCAGTTGCAGTGGATGGAGGCTCTTGGATTTTACCCTGCACATAGTCCATGACATCTTGGTCTTCCAAATTAAGATCCAGTGTCGTCTTCCAAGCATGGAAGCCATCCTTCCCATTCAATCTGTCATCGACCTTAAAGCCATTGTAGTTTGAGGAACCCATGCTCTTCTTCGGTGATTGCTACAAACTAGGGCTTTGTCTTCACCTTAGCTCTGATACCATGTAAATTTTTGTAGATGTTCTATGCTTGATGCAACTTTACCTTTTATCCCAATATCAGTCAAAAATCACATAAACAATAAAGTAAAATGCTGATAGAACATACCAGTAGATCGACAGAAGACAAGCCAGAAGTATAGAAGTGTGTTGGTGCGTTACGACGGTCAACAGGATGCTTCAACCAACAAAGTCTCAATACGGTCAGCCAACAAGAAGTGTCACACAACCCTCTAGGATAGCCAAAAAATTCAACCCCAAAAGTCAATGGTCAACACAAACATCTGCAGTAGCAAAGTCAACGTAGCCAAGTCAAAGTCAACATCCAGCCTCGAGAATTGTGCCAAAAAATGTGGATTCAGAAAATCGAAATTTTGGGAGAGTTTCAGGTCAATTTGACCTTGCGTTGACCAAAGTCAACGCTACTGCAGAAACCCTAGGCCGAAAACAAAAAATGCTGCTTGCTGAAATTTCCCACGTGTGAAGAGAAGAACCTCCAAGGTGATCAAACCAATCAGATGAGGAGAGAGAAATGTGTGAGGATGAGATGAGTGAAAATTTCCTCCAACGTTGACCAATATATATCCATCAAGGAGGGTGTGTGACACAATTGTTGGGGCACTAAACCTTCAGGCCGACCTGCACATATTTTGAATAAATTCAAAATAAATGTTCTGCTCATCGGATCAAGATGATCTTTAGATCGATCTTGCACCTCTCCGAAAGAGGAGTCCAATAAAAATATTGGGATGTTCATCTGAGCATCACAACATGGAGTTTGGACCTAGTTGTCCAAAATTAACAATAAAGCGGAGTGTGAATCTTCTAGAAAAAGAAGATCAAGTCATCTTTTAATCTAAGCCATTGATTAAGGATATAATCTGGGTCGTTGATTCATCAGCGTGAAGACTATAAGAGAAGTGTTGAGGGTCATTTGGAAATTACGCCGGGCACATTCTTAGTACCCGAAGGAAATCGATTCTGAAGTAAGAGAATTTGATTTTAGTGGGTGAGTCTCTGGAAGCGGGGTTGCAGAGACAAGAGGAGGAGGGAGAGATCAGCAGAATGGAGAAGAAGAAAGGCAGAAGGGTGCAGGGAAGGCAACACTGAGCAGTAGCACTTGCCCTCCACGCAGGCTTACACAGTCCAGGCAGGGACTGCGCAGAGGGGCTATGCAGATTGACACAGAGGGTGCAGGAGGTCATCTCGTGTGTCAGGAATTCTTCTGGATCGTCCAGAAAATTCACATCAAGTGTATGCTATTTTATTTTGCTCGTCAGGACTTCTGTAAAAGATCTTTTCACTATTGAAGATAAATACAAACCCTCATTTGCTGCACCGATTTTCCCACATTGAGTTTTCTCCGAGGACAATTGTACAAATAACTGTGTTCATGTGGTTGTTTCTATTGTGCTATATGCGTTATTTTTGTTCTTCTACTTTGGATTAGGTGAAGTACTGTAGCTATATTTATTTCAAAATTTATTGAAGCATCTGTAAATAACTTATCACATAAGTAGGTGAAATAAATCAATTGCCGCGGTAATAATTTTCATATTGAAAATTTCACATGGTATCAGAGCAAAAGGAAAAAGACAAAAAAGGGGGTTCTGCAATGGAACGCTTATCCGGCAGTGACACAGCTCGGAAGGACTCATGCAGTTCCGTAGAGTACATAGAGAAACAGAGGGAGCATGACATATCTGTTCTGGCATCCAGACTAGAGGAGTATTTCGCTTATGTGTCAAGCACGACCTCTCCAGGAGTTTGGTACATTAACAGTGGAGCATCTACTCAGATGACGGGAGTTCGAGAATTTTTTTCAAGCTACCAAGAAGAGGAGATGAATTTTCATATCACAATGGGAAACAAGGCCAAGTGTACCCCCGTTGGAAGAGGTACCATAATATTTCACACAAAAGCTGGCAACAAGATTCAGGCCACAAAAGTTTTGCATATAATGGGTTTGGGGATGAATTTACTCTCAGTATCTCAGCTCTAGAACAAAGGTCATGACGTATACTTTATTGGAAATAAAGTTTATGTCAAACACCCTAGCTGGAAAAGAAAGGCACAAATTGGAGTAAGGAGTAGCCATAAGTTATATAAGCTCCAACTTGAGTCCCCAATGGCACTAATCAACAGTACAGATGAAAGGGATCTAAATGAATTATGGCATAGAAGGATGGGGCATTTACATCATGGAGCCTTGAGGATTCTCAAGAAGACTGTCATAGGAGCTCCAGAACTCAACACAAGGAGAGATGAGGTCTACAGGGGGTGCGTACTAGGGAAGTATGCCAAAGCAACATTTCCAAGAAGCAGCAGTAGGGGCCAGAGTGTATTGGAGTTGATACACTCAGACATCTGCGATCCCATGACTACGACTACTCTCAGTGGTGCAAAGTATTTTGCTACCTTCATTGATGACCATTCTAGGAAAACTTGGATCTACTTTCTCAAAACTAAAGATGAAGTCTTTGAGCATTTCAAAGAACTCAAGGTGCTGGTAGAAAATTCAATCGGAAAGAAGATCAAGAACCTGCGATCAAATAATGGTGGAGAGTATATCGATAAAGACTTCACCAATTTCTGCGCAAAGGAAGGCATCAAGAAAGAATGGACAACTTCATACAATCCATAGCAGAATGGAGTTGCAGAAAGCAAGAATAGACCATTGTAGTAGCTCCAATGGCGATGCTATATGACCAAGACATGCCTAAAGTTTTGTGGGCAAAAGCCTGCAATACAGCTATGTATGTGTAGAACAGGGTGCCCCATAGAGCATTGGGGAAGGTAACTCCTGAGAGTGTGTTCAAAGAGCCATATCAGAATATTTGGCAATATGGTGTATTGCCACGTACTAGATGAGAAGAGGAAGTTGGATGAGACTGTGGAGAAGGATTATCTTGTGGGCTATAGTGAAAATGAGAAGGCATATCACATCTATATTCTAGAAAATAGGAAGATCGTAGTAAGGCGAGATGTAAAATTCATGGAGGAGAAAGCCTTCAGAAGATCCCGAGAAATCGCTACAGATATGAAAATTGAGGAGGATCCACTAGTACAGCCTCGCGACCTACAGAGGATGGGTGGAGTGCCTCTCCACGACACAAGGATTCTGAGAAGATTTCCTCCGAAGAAGAGAAGGCAGGAGAGAAGGTAAGACCACCCACCACGAGTGGAAGACTAAGCAGAGAACTCCAACAAATTTTGAGGGATGCAGAGGAATTTGTTGGAGCCCCTAGAGACGGAAAGAGGGTACGGAGGAAACCTGACAGAGACCAGGGATAGGTAGCACAGGTCAGAGAACCCTCTAGCTTTCAGGAGGCAAATCAACATCAGGTGTGGGTAGATGCCATGGTGGAGTATAGCTCCATCATGACAAACGATGTATGGGAAGTAGTTCCTAAACCATAGGACAGACCAATTGTAGGATCAAGGTGGATCTACAAGATCAAGTCTGCTGCAGACGACAACATAGAGAAGTTCAAAGCCAGATTTGTAGCTAAGGGTTATGCATAGAAAGAAGGGATCGACTATGAGGAAACCTTCACCCCTGTAGCTCGGTACACTTCAATTAGATCCGTCATCTCTCTAATAGCACAGATGGGATGGGAGATTCACCAAATGGATGTCAAGACAATGTTCTTGAATGGGGTGATAGAAGAGGAAGTGTACATAGAACAACCAGAGGGCTTCGGGACACATGAGTAGAAGACTCATGTTTGCAGGCTTAAGAAAGCCCTGTACGGTCCAAAACAAGCCCCCAGAGCATGGTATGGGCGAATTGATAACTACTTGCAGAAGATGGGATTCGTCAAGAGTGACGCAGATCCCAACCTCTACTATTTGAGAGTAGGGAATGAGCCGCTAATCTTGGTATTATATGTAAATGATCTATTTCTTACTGGATCATCCAAGCTCATCAAAGACTGCAAGGAGAATCTGGCTACCAAATTCGACATGAAGGATCTGGGGTAGATGCACTATTTTCTTGGTTTGGAGGTCTGGCAACAGAAGGGAGAACTCTTCCTTGGGCAAGGAAGATACACTACAGAGATGGTAAAGAGGTTTCAGATGGAAGACTGTAGACCCATGGCTACGCCTATGATTACAAACTGGAATAATATAGACATGTCAGAGGATGATGAGGCTGATCCCACCTTGTATAGGCAGCTCATCGGATCACTAATGTACCTGGTCAACACTAGACCAGACATCTGTTATGTAGTGAATAACCTCAGTCAGTTCATGGTGGAACCAAGGAGGGCTCACTGGGTAGCAGCCAAACATGTTCTTAGATATTTGAAGGGAACAGTCGAGTATGGGTTGAAGTACACCAAGGGCAATGAAGTCCAATCGAGTGGGTTTACAGACGCAGATTGGGCTGGACCCTGGAAGCACAATAGATCAGAAAAGTAACAGTGGGTACTGTTTTAGTCTCAGATCAGGAATGACTTCCTAGTGTAGTAGGAAATAGAAGTCCGTCGTGTGAAAATATTTGAATACAAAATTACAGAAACCCTACTGCAGTATCTTGATTTACTTCTCCTACTTGTGATTTAATTATACAAGCTATTTTCAGAAAATATTTAGAAAATACTGAAGTAAACATAACTAGCAGCCTACACAGATACAAATCATTTACTGAATATTATGCTCATTCGACAAAGGGACACACAAATTTTTCAGACAAATGTTGAAAGAAAAACCCAATGTGGGAAAACCGATGCAACAGATATGAGGGTTTATTATTATTAAGTAGATTTAGAATACAACAAATCTGGGCACCTTACTTGTTACCCAGACAGAGAAAATCTGTAGCAATACCTTGCTGTTCTGGAGACTGAAAACTGGACTGATTCACACCCTCAAACGGGATTTACAGAACTCAGCCCCTTTCTACCATGTAATATCTCGTTTCAGGGATATCTCTAAAACACAACAAACTCCAACCAGAGATGGATTGGAAGGGCGTTTACCAGATATTTCACCTCTATGAAGAGGGTGAGATCTGGAGGCTACCTGGCCCTTTCCAGACTCTGTCTAAGAGTATGAGATAGACACACCAAGTGGTATAGAACTAGAATGCCCGAAAATACATAAAGATAGCAGTAAAACAAACATACAATAGCATAGATAGAATGTACTACAAATCATCCAGAAATACAGAGAGAAGATGCTAAGCCATTTTATTATACTGAGAAATATAATGAAGTACAATAGGTGATCAGAGTGATGGCACCTAGACTTACTCAAGGCAAGTGAAGAAATACTCTCAGAATAGCAAGAAATGGCTGCTCTCTGAACTGCGTCCCAGCTGCTGGAAAACTGTCGTGTAGCTGCTACTGCTGAACTGAACTGATGACTTGGGGCTGATCCCCTCACCAGAATGAGCTAAAAATCTGGAATCCTCCTCTACTCACCAAGCACAACAAAAACCAGAAACCATATCTGAAATGGCCGACCCCTGAAAATTACCCCCTTGGGGAATTACGTTGCCTTCCAAGGCTCTGCGCAGAGGTTGAATAGGAACAACTGAAATACGGCCTCAAAATCCACCAAAATCCTCCCAAAGGCAAAGGCTGATCCTCTGCTCAATCTCCAGGTTCAAAACCCCTGCAAGAAACTCAATCCGGAGCTCCTCCTAAATGGACTGCGTCCTCCCTCTCAATGACTGCGCAGTCTCTGAATGCACAGCTCCGCAACAAAACCCAAACAACAATACTCCCACAAAATGCTGAAGAAACTACCTTGCCCGAGCAGGCACTCAAAGTCCCCCGGGCCTAAGGGCGAGATCTCCGATCGAAGACACTCAACGCACTAAACAGTGTTGCAGATAGGCTAAATAGCCAGCATGCTCAAGAAGTCAAAACGACCAGCTCAATATCATCAACAACGAATGATCAAAATGAGGAGGCTCTCCCCTCTATATAGCATGAGCCCCTCTCAACCCTAAGGCTCACCTCCTCCAACGTTGCCACATGCTCCCTCTTGGCCTGCGCAGTCCCTCCATGTGTCTACGTGGGTCCCCTCTCTGCGTGGTCTCTTGGCCCCCATGGCTCACTTAAGTTACAACGTTGTGCTACTAGGGAGTGAAATTTTATTTCTAAAGTGAGTTATGTCTTATTTACTCACCTTTTTATTTATGAATAAACTATAGACGACAAAATTGAGCAAAATCTAATATTCCAATTAGCCATAGATAATTAGGAATATTACATACCACTAGAAACCCCAACGCTGCTTTGAAGCTGCATGTGTCAACCTTGCTAGCCTCTGCGTGCCCCTGCACTGCTCAGGAGAGGATTGCATAACCCCAGACTGGGTGACGCAGTGCTTACGCTGCCCTGGATGGCCTCTGCGTAACCGTGATGGCCTCCTGCTGCCTCAGCACTGGCCTTTCTGGGCCTGTGTAGCACTTGCATAGCAGTTGAAACCCTCTGCGCCGCGTAGCATCTCGTAGCCTCGACTTCCTTTGCGCTGCTTCTCTGCCTCTTGCTGATTCTTGGCTCCAGGATCAGATCATACCCTTAGCCAATACTACCCCTCGCTGTAGCTGAAATTCATCTGGAAATTCTTAGCAAACTCGCCCAAGAATTCCAGCTCTATCTCAATGCTCTGCCTCTGCGTGTGTGTCCAAGTTCCCCACAATTAAAGCATCGGACCTTGGATTGGTCCCTCTTCTTCTTCCCTTGCTATCTTCGTTCCTTCGATGCAAGGGTTGCATCATCTTCCTCTTCTTTCTTCACCTTGACAGTTCCGTTGTTGTTGTTTTTCCTCTTGGTGAATCTCCTGATTTCCTCTTGACAGAGGATTGCCCACATGTCTGCCCAGGATGGTAACGTTGCCCTGCCCAATATGCTTTGGACAAACGTTTCCCATTCCTCGGTGACTGAATTTAGGGAAGTCCTTACCAAAAGACCTTCATCTGGAATTGCACCCATGGCAATCATTTGATCCCGGATAGCCTGAAGTTAGAAAAGGAAGAGATCTATCTCCTCGCCCTTCTACATCTAGAACAACCACATCTGATTCTCTAGAAGCATTGTCCTTTGAACGGAGCTTCCTTGATACATCGTCTCCAAAGCAGTCCACATCTCATTTGTCGTGTTCTTGCCGGCAATATGTGGCATGACGTGATCTTTAACTCCGTCCATGATCAAACGCTTAGCCCGCGCTTGATTTTCATTGAATTTCTTCAGAGGATCTGGATCGGTAGGCACAGCTAGGACATTAGTTGCATGGTTCTTGATGTCGTACTCATCCAGGACTGTCAATATCTTGGCTTTCAAAATGAAAAAGTTGGACACACTGTCCAACCTATCTTGATCTCTCAGTCCATGAGAGGCCATCTAGCTCAAATCTGACGAAACAATACTCTTCTCCCTCTTTCTGCTGCAAGACTCAACATAAATGCAGGATCAGGGTTTCTTTGTGATCAGAAACCATCTATAGTAGTTTCTCCCTCTGTCAACTGATTTCAGTCCTGGAAATCTTAGCCAAAAACAATCGAACAGTTCTCTACGATCACCCTCTTGATTGAATCTCATATATGTTTGGCGCAGATCTTCTGAGTGACTATCTTCCTCGCGCCCTTTATCAACTTTGCTAGGCACAATTTTGCATCGACAAAATCTCCACCACACCAGCAACTACTAAGGATCTGAAGCACTGCTTCCGAATCTCGACAATACTTCACAGCAACAGAAAAGTAAATTGGACTGTGTCCCTTTCGCTGGCCTCTGCGTGAGCAGACTGGCCCAACGCATCCTCTGCGCAGCGCAGCCTACTCCTGCGTCCCTCTGGAAGGCACTGTGCTGTCTCTGCATCACCGAGATGGGATTGCGTCCTCCTGCTACTGATCTGCCCTCTCCGGATCTGCTACTACCCTGCAAAAAATGTCTTCAGCTGATTTGCTGGAGATTCAACTTGATCTGCAATCGCTCTGATACCATGTGAAAATTTCTGAATACAAAATTATAGAAACCCTATTGCACTATCTTGATATACTTCTCCTACTTGTGATTTAATTATACAAGTTATTTTCAGAAAATATTAAGAAAATATCAAAGTAAACACAACTAGCAGCCTACACAGATACAGATCGTTTACTGAATATTACACTCATTCGACAAAGTAAAACACATATTTTTCGGACAAATGTCCTCGGAAAAACCCAATGCGGGAAACTCGGTGCAACGGATATGAGGGTTTATTATTATTAATTATATTTTGAATACAAAAAATCTGGGCACGTTACTGGTTAACCTGAAAGAGAAAATTTGCAGCAATACCTGTTGTTCTGGAGACTGAAAACTGGATTGGTTCACACCCTCAAACAGGATTTACAGAACTCAGCCCCTTTTTGCCTCTAGAAACCCCAGCGCTGCTATGAAGTTGCTTGCGTTAGCCTTGCTAGCCCCTCCGCCGCTCAGAAGAGGACTGCGTAACCCCAAACTGGGTGATGCAATCCTTATGCTACCCTGGATGGCCTATGCATAACCCTGATGGCCTCTTGCTGCCTCAGCACTGCCGTTTCTGGGCCTGCGTAGCAGCTGAAACCCTCTGCGCTGCGTAGCCTCGGCTTCCTCTGTGCTGCTCCTGGTTGCTACTTCTCTACCTCTTGCTGATTTTTGGCTTCGGGATCTGACCATCCCCTTAGCCAATACTACTCGCTGCAGCTGAAACTCTTCTGGAAATTCTTAGCAAACCCGCTAGAATTCCAGCTTTGTCTCAGTGCTCCGCCCCGTGTGTATGTCTCCAACTGACCCTCAAGCCTTTCTCTTATACTTTTTCGTTGAGACATCAACGACCGTGATTTAATCTCTTATTGACGGCTAATATTAAAAGACTGCTTGATCTGCGTCACTTAGAACATTTCATCATATGTGTTTAATTAATTCATTTTAATTTTTCTAAATCCCTAAGTTAGACTTAGGGTCCTCATTAAAAAAATTCATTATTTTAATATCTCACACATTAGATGAAATTTCTCCAAACGCTTTCTGGGTTTTGGAGATCTTTTGTGTCTTAGCCACCCCACTGAAATTTCAGGGCTAGAGCGCACTCGATGCTACTCCAACGCTCAAAATATCAGCACGTCGCACTGAGTTCAACCGAGGTAGAGTATATGGCAGAAAGCACACCTTCGGTCAAGGCCATATGGCTTCGTAAACTGCTCTTGAACTTACTCAAGAAGAGGATGGAACCGACCGAAATTATGTGTGATAATTAGAGTTGCATAAAGCTCTCTGAGAATCCTATGTTTCATGACTGGTCGAATCACATTGACATTCGATGCCACTTCATCAGAGACTATGTCCAATGGGGAGCTGTGCAGTTGAGGTACACTCTTACAGGAGAACAGGGGGCAGATATCCTCACCAAGGCTCTAAGTAAGATTAAGTTTACTTACTTCAGAGAAAATATGGGGATGGTTGAGAACCCTTTCCAATAAAGGAATGGGTGGTCTAAAAAGACAGAGGGAGCTGCAGTATGGATGAGGTTGTGGCAGAGACAATGTCATAGGTAGCAGCGCAGAGTTGAGAGGTAGCAACCAAGATATCAGCAGCGCAACAGATGCTTTAGAAGTAGAGAAGTACAGTTGGTACCTTGCTTGAACACTTTTCTCGCTAAGAGGGAGTGTTGATTTTTATAGCATCAGAAAGTATTCCAGGTCTCAAATTTTGAGGACAGGCTTGGACAACAGTATTCTAGAGAACCCATAAATCGTTTGTGGAAATTCCACTCATATTTTGCTTTATTAAAATAATTTATTATTTTAATGTGATCCCTAAGTCTAAACTTAGGGAAATTAAATAATTAAAGGGTATTAATAGAGCAGAGTGTGAATCTTTTAGAACAAAGATCAAGTCATCTTTTAATCTGAGCCATTGATTAAGGATATAATTTGGGTCGTTGATTCATCAGCGAGAATACTATAAGAGAAAGGTTGAGGGTCATTTGGAAATTAAGCCGAGCACATTCTTAGTACCTGAAGGAAATTGATTTTGAAGTAAGAGAATTTGATTTCAGTGGGTGAGTCTGTAGAGTCAGGGTTGCTGAGACAAAAGGAGGAGGGAGAGATCAGCAGAACGGAGAAGAAGAAAGGTAGAAGGACGCAGGGAGGGCAACATTGAGCAACAACACTTGCCCTCCACACAGGCTTACGCAGTCCAAGCAGGGACTGCACAGAGGGGCTATGCAGATTGATGCAGAGGGTGCAGGACGTCATTCCGTGTGTCAGGAATTCTTTCGGATTGTCCGGAAAATTTACATCAGGTGTATGCTATTTTATTTTGCTTGTCAGGACTTCTGTAAACGATATTTTCACTGCTGAAGATAAATACAAACTCTCATCTGCTGCACCGGTTTCCCACAATGGGTTTTTCAAGAGACAATTGTCAAAAAATAACTGTGTTCATGTGGTTGTTTCTATTATGCTATATGCGTTATTTTTGTTCTTCTGATTTTGATTAGGTGAAGTACTGTAGTTCTATTTATTTCAAAATTTACTGAAGCATCTGTAAATAACTTATCATATAAGTAGGCGAAATAAATCATTTACTGCAGTAATAATTTTCATAGTGAAAATTTCACATATGCTGCCCTGGCTGGGCCTGCCTCAGCCCTACTGGCGTCCCTCTGCCTCTGCGCTGCCCTTTTTGGGCCTGCGTAGCACCTGAAGCCCTCTGCACTGCGCAAATACTGCTCCCTCTGTGTTGCTTTGTCTGCTGCTTCTTTGCCTCTTGCTGCACCCTTGGCCTGGGATCAAATCATCCCTCTCGCCAATACTACCCCTCGCTGCAGCTAAAACACTTCTGGAAATTTTTAGCAAACCACGCCTTAGAATTCCATCTTAGTCTTAGTGCTCTGCCATTGTGTGCGTTCTCCAACTGACCCCAAGCCTTTTCTTTATAGTTTTCTCGTTGGGAAACCAATGGCCATGATCTAATCTTGAATCGACGGCTAAGATTAAAAGAAAGCTTGATCCGTGTGACTTAAGTCATTTCCATCACATGTTTAAATTAATTACCTTTAATCTTTTAATTTTCCTAAGTTAGACTTATGGTTCTAAATTAAAAATATTAATTAATTAATTTTCTCTTAAACCGGATGGAATTCCTCAAATCCCTTTCTAGGTCTTGGAGATCTCATGTACTCTAGTCCCTCCACAAAGTCTGGGAGCCAGAGCACATACGATGTTATCCCAACACTCAAAAATCTCAACACTTTCATCTTCGTCGATACAAGATGATATGATACTCTGAGCAATAGAAAAACTGTCTTACTGAGAATGGATCATACCATCCTAGATTGATCTTCTGTGGAATTGAACTTTGTAATGAACAGTTATCATAGGGCTAGATACTACAAACTTCAGTGTCCTTGGGAACATAATTATGTCATTTATTTTCTGAGTGATACTGGTAAGTAGACTGATTGGAAAGTGTGCTCTTGTCATTTAGATGTCGATACATAGCTCCTTTTGTTTGGCTTGCCCTTATCATTTTAGTGGTTGATTCTTGATTTCCTTCAGGCAATGTTGTTATTGAGTGGGCGACTGAATCATCAGTTGGAATGTCCAACGTTTGAACTGCAACTTTTGCATCAGTTTTAACTCTTCTAGATTCTTCTTCTTCCTTATTTGTAATATTGACTGGATCAATATTAATCCCTTTGTCTTCAACTTGGAATGAAACGACTGATGACTTCAATACTTCACTTTGAAGTTGTTCTAGCTTTTCATTCAGCGATTTCGTGTCATTTTTAAGTTTCTTTATTTGTGTAAGTAGGTTTTGGTTATGATTCCTTAAATGCACAAGTTCATCATTTTCTGAATTGTTGATTTTATTCTTAGTAACTTCATCATCTTTTAAACTTTTGATTTGTTCTAATAATGTTTGATTAAGGCTCTTAAAATGTACATTTCTTCTTCTTGTTCTAATAAACGCTTCTTGAGTTCCTTCTTTGATGCTTTAGCTTTCTTGACTTGTTCAAGTAGTTTTTCTTGGTGTTCTCTGAGGCGCGAAACTTCTGTCTTTGCTGGAGATGACTTCTTCAAGCTCTCTTTGCTTCCTTGATATGGTTTTTTTGGTTATCTTTGAACATCAAGTTTGAGATATCCTTAAAATCTTCTGATGCTGACATTATCAATTTTGACTCCATTGTCATGTCTCGAAATGTGATCATCTTTCCCTTATAAGAAAACATCAAAATTTTTTTCTCCATGTTTAACATGAACCCACCCAACTCTCTAGTCGTATATGGAGCGGAAATATTAAAATAGATTGATTGGAAAGTCTGCTCTTGTGATCCAAATGCAGCGAAAATATTAAAATACTTCATGAACAAAGACTTCCATTGTAGGATAGAAATTGTAAATTATATATTGTATAAAAGAACTGTAGATAGGATGATTACAAATGTGAATGAGAGCCTGCTTATATACCCTAGGCGGGTGCCCTTTCACAAATGGCTGTCTATAAGACATGCATCTTCATCACTAACTAACTAATGATTAGTGAATTACTTATTATTTATTATTACATTCATTTTTATATTTACTATTATTTTATTATGAATTATATTCATAAAATTCTTCTGTTCCTTTTGCACTCAGCTTAGATAAGCTACCATGTGAAAATTTCGTTAACCTTTGGAATCCTATTGCAGCAACTGGAAGATATTCACCTAATTGTTAATTTTCTAACTTAACAATAGATTTGAAGTTTACTACGGTAAATACTGCATACATCACACTGCAACCTACACAAATAAACTACAGAAGAAATACAATGGCAGAAACAAACTGAATAAGAATAGATCACACACACATTCGACACGGTAATTTTTGGACTAATGTCCCCGGAAAAACCCAGTGCGAGAAAATCGGTGCAACAGATCTGAGGATTTATATATTATTCAGTAAATATTTCTGAATACAAATCTATGATTGACACGTCCATCAAATCATACAGAGAAACTGACAGAAAAGATCTTGTGAGACAAACCTCACTCCTCCACGGGACCCGACACTGATCAACACCAAAACTGGACTGCCCTGCACTGCCTCTGTGCAGTCTCTGTGTCACAACGATGGCTGCCCTCTGCCTTTGTGCTGGTCTCTGTGCTGGCTGGAATTGAGGCCTTTAGGCCTCCGAAAAATATCTTCGGAATCTGGTGCTGGCCCAACTTTATCTTCTCAACAGGAAAACGACTTCCCTTCAGCCTCTGTGCAGTGACTGCATAAGCATTGCGTCATTGGCTCTGCGCTGCTACTGTGGCTCTCTCTGCCTCTGCTGCTATGCACTCTCCGGCTCAAGATTCCTTCCAACCAGAATTACTGCCCCTCTTTGCAAAAGATGTCACGATCAAATTTTCTTCCTAAGCACTGCTCACTAAAGAAATCAATTTATGATCTATGCCAAATGTATTTTCCAAATGAGCTTTCAAGCCATTCTTATAGTCTTCTTGTTGAGACTTCAACAACCCAAATTAGATCTATAAACAATGCTTAAGATTAACTTTTGACTTTATCCACCTTTTCTAGAAAATTCACACCCATATTCTATTAATTCACTTTAATTGTTTTATGTTCCTAAGTTTATACTTAGGGTCCCTTTAAAAATAATTAATTATTTCTATAGAATATGATCGAGGTGGAATTTCACCAAATGATTTCTGGGTTATCTGGAATACATGTGTCTAAGCCTCTCCACAAAATTTGAGACTTAGAGCACATCCAATGCTACCCAAAAATCAACACTTCCTCTTAGCAAGGAATGTGCTCTAGCAATACACCCTCTGAGTATTGCTTTGATCCTGTAGCTTCTCTCTCTACGCTACTGATGTCTGGCACTGCTGCCCATCAACTCTATGCAAATGTTGCATTTGTACTATGGCTAACACTGCCTCTATCAACAGTGTATATGTACTGCAACTCCCTCTTAATTCTGCATCTGTGCTGCTGCTTACTCTGCCACTGCCAACTGCTACTGCATTGCATCACAGTTGCCTTCTACAACTAAAAAACATCCTATAGTATTCCAAATAGGAAATAAACAACAATATAAAGCAACATAAAAAAATAACTACAACTAATAGAGAGACACCATGAAAATCACTGCAAACATTTCAGAAAAGCTGAGCCATTTTATTATAAAACAAGAAATAGGGAATGAGCACAAGAAAGTGATCAGAATGATGGCACCTTGGCTTGGTCAAGGCAAGCTGAAATAACTCTCCAAACCCTGCTATGAATGGTTGCCTCTCCTCTGGACCGCGCAACTCCCTTAGCCGCTGCTGTTGTTGGAAAATGTTGCTTCTGGCTGGAATGGAGCTGCTCTTTGGAGCTGCTCCCCTGCTCATAAAATTATGAAACTCCGGCTATGAACTCTCCTCCAAAAACCCATAAAAACCCAGGAAGGAATTCCGGAAAGGCTGACCCCAGAATCTGACCCCCTTGGGAAAATTATGCATTCTTGGTGAGTATGCTGGCTTCTGAACTAAATGGCTAGAAATGCTGGCCTCAATCTGTTCCAAAAGAAAACTTGTGAAGGGTTGATCCCCTCACACTTCTCCTAGACTGAAACTAATGAAGATCCCTCACTCTTGGAGCTGCCCTCTTCCAAAACTGCGTAACCTCTGTGAGAGACTGTGTTGCCTAGAGACTGCGTAACCTCTAGATGGATAGCTCTGCATGATCTGCTCTGAAAACTCAAGGTAAAGCTCCTCACCTGAATGGGCACTCGAAGTCCCCCGAGGCTGAGGTAAAGCATACAGAAAGCGTAGCTCATGCTCTTTATAACATCAAGCAGAAATAGTCGGAGACACCCGTGTGCTGAACAACACTTTCAGACTTAGCTAAATAGTGTAAGCATGCTCAATATCTGTCAGACAGAAATTTTGAAGATGCATAATAGAATGAATGAGAAATTAGGCCCTCACTCCCTTTTATGCTTGAGACCCTAACATTCCCCCAATGTGTTGCGTTGTCCTCCTTTTCCATGCTGCCCTTCCTACTCTGTATTGTCCTAGCCCATGCTGCCACTGGGCTACCTGGACCACGCTGCCTCTGCGCTGTCCCTCTGCTTGCGCTGTCACTTGGTCCCCTTGGGCCCCACGCTAAAATTATAATGTTGCCTAAGTGACTTTAGGGAGTTTATTTCTCCTAAGTTGGGTTATGGGTCCGAGAACCTTTTTATTTATGGTTGAACATTACAAAAGAAATATATGAGAAAAATTTAATATTGCCAATTAGCTGCTGCTAATTGGGAATATTACAGTCCTCCCTGCCAAAATGTTGCTTGTCCTCAAGCAACCACAAAGATGGATGCTATAGGATCTTCTCACTCTCCCAAGTGGCATCCTCATCCGGAAGATTCCTCTATCTCACCAAATACTCCTTGACTGTCCTGCTCCATAACTGTCTCTCCTGGGTGTCTAAAATGGCTTCTGGATGTAACACCAAATGCCCCTCATCATCTGTAGGTTTTGTTGAGATTTTGTGTATTTGGGGTAGCATTAGTTGTGCTCTAGGTCTCAAATTTTGAGGAAGGACTAGAGTTCACCTGATCTATAGGACCTAGAAATGGATTTGGGAAATTTCATCTGGTTTAGGAGATATTAAATTATTGATTATTTTAATGTATTTCCTAAGTTAAAACTTAGGAAAATAAAATAATTAAAGTGAATTTAATTAAACATGTGATGAAATTGTCTTAAGTCACACAGATCAAGCTTTCTTTTAATCTTAGCCATTGATTCAAGATTTGATCATGGTCGTTGATTTGTCAATGACAAAAGTATAAAGGAAAGACTTGGGGTCATTTGTAAGACACATAGAGGCAGAGCACTGAAGCTAAGTTGAGATTCTAGGGTGGGGTTGCAAAGAATACTCATAAGTGTTTCAGCTGCAGAGAGGGGATTTTAGACCAAGGGGATGATCTAATCTCAGGGTCTAGAATAAACAAGAGGCAGAGAAGAGATCAGCTCAAAGGTAGTGCAGAGGAAGGCAACAGCAACAGCAGGGACAACACAATTTTCAGGAAACCCTTCAGGGGTTGCACAGAGACCCTTAGGGGCAGCAGAGTGACTGCGTCACCCATTTTGGGGTAACGCAGTCCCTTCCAGGAGCGGCGCTGAAGGTTTGGAGGCCATCCAAGGCTGACGCAGAGTCTTTCAGGGGCTTTAGAGGCTGACGCAGAGCCTTTCAGGGGCAGCGTTGAGGTTTCTAGGCCTAGATCTGGCTAAGTTCTGTAAATCTCGTTTGAGGGTGTGGATCAGTTAGTATTTTTGGCCCTAGATCAACCAAGAGCTGTAGATCTAGAGTTTTCTCTGTCGAGTATTCCAGATCTAGAACCCAGAAGCTGTGTATTCAGAAATATTCTTAATAATAGAACCCTCCAGCAGCCAGAGACCGGTTTTCCCACATTGAGTTTTTCCGGGGACAGTTTGTCCAGAAATAACTATGTCACTTTGTCAATGTGTGCATGTGCTTATTCTAGATCTGAATTGGTAGAGATCTGTTATGTGTTTTACTTCGATGTTAACTTGAATTTATTCAGTTGATAACTTATATAAGTAGGAGGAGCTTAACCGGATTAACAGTAATAATTTCTGCATAAGATTTAAGATTCAAAAATTTCTACATGGTATCAGAGAAATTGCAGATCTAGAAGGGTCACCAGCTGAAGAATCTGAAGGATCTAGCTGCAGAAAGCAGCTAGAAAGGCAGCAGAGTAGAAGATCTGAGGGGACAACGCAGTTTTCAAGTGCATATTCACACAGAGGGAAGGGTGACCTTGTCCAGCGCTGTGTCCTAGCAAGCCCACGCAATTACTGCGCAGAGGCAGCTCAGAAACAACACTGGTTGGGTCTGAAGTCGACCAGTGTGATTCAGATATGAATCTGTCAGATTCAGAAAACACTGCAGAAATTCAAAAGAGCTGGTGGGGTTAAATTTCTGAAGTTTTTAGATTTTTAGCCTTAGCACAAGTGACAAAGATTGGGAAGAGATTGGCTTCTCAAAGAGTTTCTTGCCAAAGGAAACTTGCATTTTGATCAGAGGATCAAAGTAGAAGCCAAATCATAGTTGATTTGGTAGAAGCCAAATCAAGTGTCAGAGGGAGCAGAGGGTGCCCAGTTCGTAAAGGACCTTAAAACCAGATCTCTAGTGTAGAGAGGAGGAGCTCTGACACATTCTGAGCAAATGGCTCTTCATGGACTGCGTGATCAGGATAGGCTAGAGGGCCTCTTAAACTTTTCGGTGTGGAAAGAAAGGATCCTGATTGTCCTTGAGGCATACGGTCTAAGAGACCATGCAGAGTAGACTCTGGCCACACCGACAGATGCGGATCTCCTACGGAAGCATAAGGAAGCTGTTGGGCATGCCAAGCGGCTGATAATGGACAGTATCAAGGACCATATTGTACCACACATAGCTAAGAAAAGGACAGCTAACGAAATGTGGAAGGCCTTGACTTCCCTGTATGAGGGAAAATCAGTCCAAAGAAAGATGTTGTTGGAGGCCCAAATGAGGTCATTCATGATGACCAAGGGAGAAGACATTGAACATTTCCTCTTCAAATTGCAGTCAATCAGGGATCAACTGACTACAATGGGTGCAACTGTAGATGATGCAGTGATAGTCAGGACTACCCTCAATGCAGTCACGGATGAGTGGGAAACCTTTGTCCAAAGTATCTTGGGCAGAGTGGACCTCCCAAATTGGGACAACTTATGGTCAATCCTGTGGCAAGAAGAACTATGTTGATTCACCAAGAAGCAGCACAGCCCTGGGTTGAGCAAAGTAAAGAAGGAAGATGAGGAAGATGCAGTCTTGGCATCAAAGAAGCGGCCAAAGAAGAAGAAGGATATTTCAAAGATCAAGTGCTTCCAGTGTGGTGAAATGGGACATTTTACCAGCCATTGTCTAGAGAAGAAAAAGCGCAAGGAAGCATCTTCTTCGAAGGCAGTTGTGGCAGATGATGGGTTAGGAGATGATGTAGCCATGAGTGCTCATGAACCATGGAGGTGGGGTGACATGGACATGTAGAGGAGCTATATGGAAGAGAGGCAGGATCCTTGAGCAGCTCATCTCTTGGATCACAAGCGAGCTACGACAGCCTTAAGACAGTAGCGGGACAAGTGGAGCAGAGGGTGCATAGATCACGGATGAAGCAGAAGTAGAGGTAGATCTGAAGGCTGGGAGAAGCAGCGCAGAGCAAAGAAACAACAACGTAGAATCAATAGTAGCGCAGAGTAGTGCTTCTTACGCAGTGCAGAGCTGCAGCAGCACAGAGAGCTTCAGAGGGACAGTGCAATGCAACAACTGTGTGATAGATTTCAACACAAGGAGCTAATGTGACTTCAGTAGTGTAGAGGGAGTCTAATTATGCTGGCAGAGCTGTAGCTGTGCATCGTTCTTTAGATGCCAGCACCGATCTGTAGCGTATGGAGCTTCAGTGATGAGGATGTAGCCCATCTGACTTTTCTGTTAAAGATTGGGCAGGAGATTCAGTTGTTACTCTCAACAACTAAAGTTGCAGTGTAGCAGATCAGCAGTGGCAGTGCTATGAGTAGCACAGATGCAACATATTGAGAGGGAGCTGCAGTACAGTGGTTGCAGTGGCAGTGGCAGAGTCATGGGCAGCAGTACAGAATGGTAGCAGTAGTGCATAGTTGAGTGGCAGGAGGCCAAGCTTTAGTAGCGGAGAACCAGTGCCCAAAATCATGTAATGCATAAGTGTGATGTGTTACTAGAGCACACCCTTGATGCTAAGAGGGTGTGTTGAGATTTTGTGTCTTTGGGGTAGCATCAGTTGTGCTCTAGGTCCCACATTTTGAGGAAGGACTAGAGTTCACCTGATCTACAAGACCCAGAAATGGATTTCGGAAATTTCATCTGGTTTAAGAGATACTAAATTAATTAATTAATTTAATGTATTTCCTAAGTTAAAACTTCAGAAAATAAAATAGTTAAAGTGAATTTAATTAAACATGTGATGAAATTGTCTTAAGTCACGATCAAGGTTTCTTTTAATCTTAGCCATTGATTTAAGATCTGATCATGGCGTTGATTTTTCAACGACAAAAGTATAAAGGAAAGGCTTGGGGTCATTTGTAAGACACACAGAGGCAGAGCACTGAAGCTAAGCTAAGATTCTAGGGCGAGGTTGCTAAGAATAATCAGAAGCGTTTCAGCGGCAGAGAGGGGAATTTAGACCAAGGGGATGATCTGATCCCAGGGTCTAGAATACACAAGAGGCAGAGAAGAGATCAGCTCAAGGATAGCACAAAGGAAGGCAGCAACAGCAGTAGTAGCAGCGGCAGGGACATCGCAATTTTCAGGAAACCCTTCAGGGTTTGCACAGAGACCCTTAGGGGCAGTGCAGTGACTGCGTCACCCATTCTAGGGTAACACAGTCCCTTCCAGCAGTAGCGCTGAAGGTTTGGAGGCCATCCAAGGCTGACACAGAGGCTTTCAGGTGCTTCAGAGGCTGACGCAAAGCCTTTTAGGGGTAGCACTGGGGTTTCTAGGCCTAGATCTGGCTGAGTTCTGTAAATCCTGTTTGAGGGTGTGGATCAATTAGTAATTTTGGCCCTAGATCAGCCAGGAGCTATAGATCTAGAGTTTTCTCTGTCGGGTATTCCAAATCTAGAACCCAGAAGTTGTGTATTCAGAAATATTCTTAATAATATAACCCTCCAGCAGCCAGAGACTGGTTTTCCCACATTGGGTTTTTCCGGGGACAGTTTGTCCAGAAACAACTGTCACTTTGTCAATGTGTGCATGTTCTTATTCTAGATTTGAATTGGTAGAGATCTGTTATGTGTTTTTCTTCGATGTTAACTTGAATTTATTCAGTTGATAACTAATATGTAATATATTAATTTTGACTATTTTGCCTTTATAGAGTTAAAATATAAATAAAGTGGGTGAAGGGGACACTTAGCTTACACTTAGGATAAAAAGTATTTCCTAAAGTCACTTAAGAGACATGTCTATTTGGCAACGTGGGGCCTAGTGGTCAAGTGGCAGCGTAGGAAAAGGAGCAGCGTAGACAGCGCGGGGCTTAGCTAGCACATAGTGAGTTGGACAACGTGGGCCAAGGGGGACAACGCAGAGATTGGCAAGCATAAAAGGAGGAGGGGTCTCCTTCTCATTCATTCTGATTATGCATCTTTGAGAATTGTCTTCTGACATTGAGCACGCTTGTTGTTTAGCAAAGTCTGCACGTACTGTTCAGTACATCGAGTGTCTTCGTTCAGAGATCCCAACCTCAGCCCCGGGGGACTTCGAGTGCCTGCTCGGGTGAGGAGTTTCATCCTGGTTTTTCTGGAGTGATTTGCAGCTTCCACAGGAGGAGCATCCACTCTAAGAGACAACGCAGTCAGTGAGAGGGAGGATGTAGTCTTGAGAGGAGGTGGTTCCATATTGGGGGTTTGTTGGTGGATTTAGCCCGGGATAGTGGGTAAGGGGCTAGCCCTTCCCTATTCCAGCATTGTGGAAGAGTTAGGGGCCATTATTTGGATTAGATCATTCAAAGCTAGCGTCCCTCCTTGAGGAATAGCGTAGTGCCTCAAGGGAGCCATTTTTGGGGGTCGGCCATTTCTGAAAAGCTTTCTGGGCTTTTCTGGGTATTGGGAGTAGAGGCCATTCCTGAAGTTTCAGAATTTTCCGAGGTGGGGAACAACCCCAAAGACTCAGTTCATTACAGCAGTCGTAGCAACACAGTAGTAGTACCAACAGCTTGGAAGATAACGCAGTCCAGAGAGAGCAACCATTCCGGATCATTTCCTAAGAGTTTTTCTATGCTTGCCTAGTGCAAGCCGAGGTGCCATCATTTCGATCACCTTTGTACTCATTTCCATGTCTCAGTATTAATAAAATGGCTCAACGTTCTCCATATTGTTTGTTTCCCTTATGATTTGTCTATAGTTGTTGTATGTCTTTGTTTATGTGCTTGTATTGCTGTTTATTTCCATTTGGGATATTACAGTGGTATTAGAGCTCATAGAATTGGCTCAGCCTGTGGAGAAGATTGTCTATGAAACTAGCAGGAAAACCTTACATCACTTACAGGGGAAGGAATTATAAAGACCAAGAGCAGAGATTAGAGCTCACTTTCGGGAAAGGAGACATCGTTCCAGTGGTGGATGCAGAGGAAGAGGAACCAATGGCGGAGGAAAGAGATGCCGGGAAGGAGTTTGGGGAACTCCTCCTCAAATCAGTGCAGGATTTGTCAAGGCGGATAGAGGAGATGGGGCAGATATTCACGAAAAATTCTAGACAGCGTGAGACCTCAAGGGGTTTCCATGTTGGAAAGTGCTCAGGAACATCCCATCATTTATAGGAGGACCTCACAGCACAACAGATAGCATCGCACACACCCCCCCGTTCCACGATGCCGACATTTCTTGCCGCAGACATTGGGGCAGGAGCAGGAGGCGGCACACATGGTGTTGGAAATGTTGTCATTGATGGCAAAGGAGACAGCATAGAAGAGAGAGAGAAAAAGAAGCAGCAAGATGCAAAGAGGGTCGAGTAGCAGCAGAAGAAGCAAGGCAGTAAAAGACTGAGGACGCAGAGATAGAGAAAGGAGGCAGAGCAGCAGAGGCAGAGACAGAGAATACAGACACAGAGATGAAATGGTCGAGCAGCAGAGGCGGAGACAGAGAATACAGAGGCAAAGCCATTAACAAACAGTGAAATGATCAAGCAGAGACGGAACCCTGAGGGTAATGCAACCAAGTGTTTAGCAATAAAAACCTAATGAAGTCGGGTATTAAACCTTATGGTAGCATTGAATTAACATAACAATGAAACAGGGTTCATATATTAAAGTGCTGAAGAAATAAGAAATGAAACCTTTGAACAGAGTTTATATGTATATATATATAACGAAGGCGCGAAGTTTTTTATTGAAGCGGAACCATGAATGTAAGCGAAACCCTAAGTGTGAACAGTAAAGCTAGAGGTAAGTAAACCGGTAGTATCGCGCGGTGTCAAAAATGGTAAGTGGATTTCTCAGTTTGAACGCGATCTATGTCTTCAAACAACACGTGTCCTAAGGCGGTTTTACAAAACAACTTTTATCGCGTTCGTTTGAGCGGTTAAAACTCGGCTCAATAAAAAACACGATATGGTATGACATCCATTAGATCATTGGAGCCAATGCGATAAACTGTCCACCGTTGGATGCAAGAGGCGTGTTAATGGAGGTGGGCCCCGGGAACGTATATGTGTTAAAATATGTATCGGGTTTGATATCTATTACAATATTGGATATATATTGGTGCTGGAGTTATGTCTAAGTCCAGGGTTATGTGCGGATTATATATTTGATGCAAGTTAATACATTATGTTATGTCGAGGGATAAAACATGGTCGAGATTGACTTAGGATTTTATATATATATGTCTGTGCTGGTGCCGCCAATTGGAATGTATTAAAAGTGAAGAGTTTATCAAACACATGTGGGCTCCATGGAATGGTTGTGTATTAAAATGTCACATTGGGTTTAGTTATAAGTTGATTGATGATTCAAATGAAATGATACAAAGGGTGCGGACCTATAGCAATTTATATAATGTGGATATGTTATAATGATATGGTCGAGGGTTAACATATCGAGCTGTGTTGTATAGTCCGGCTTTTATGTTATGATATACCAACGATTGCAGCATAAACCAAAGTTAAACCTTGAATGAGGTTGTGGGCCCAAAAAGTCACTGCTGCTATATATATTAGTGCGATGGTTTAACCAAAGTATAGAAGATGATGCGACTGACTATGTGTTAACAAGTGCATCTGAATACTGTTCAAATATGAAGTGTTAAGTGTTGTGTGAAATATTTTATGCCGGAGAAACCTTGATACTTCTTTGGAAATGAAAATGTGAGCGTTAATATGGTAATACGAGTGGAGAAGGCGTTGGGGCCCAGCTGAAAGTATATTAAATGATCGGAGCTCAAAAATGAAATACACTAAGAATGGAGACTTTGGATTAATAGACTCCTATGTATATATATACATAGTCTTATATTGAACAAAACTAATTATTTATATGGAGACTAATAATCGAAAACCTTAGATATAAGGCTTGACAGTGTGTGCAGCACTCTATATACGAAGATTTTATTAACTTGGTGGGACCCTCACCAATCGCATCGAAGAAACTTGGCAGCGGAACATGTTAACAAAAGTTGCGATTGCGATTGAGTTCCGGACCCGATATGTTTTAAACGATGATTCATATATGTTTGAGTTTCGGCATCAAAATTGAATAGTGTTACATCACATCGGAGCGATTCATCGAATCGGCACATCAAAGTAAACAGTGTTACATCGCATCGGCACATCAAAGTGAACAGTGTTACATCACATCGGAGTGATTCATCGCATCGGCACATCGAAGTGAACAGATATTGATCGCATCGGAGAAGGAGCAGAGAATCGGAACATATAAATGCAAGTTGCGATTGCGATTAATCGCAATTAGAAGTATTCGAGAGGTGATACATCGCATCAGAGAATGGATCAATTTCGGCGAGTGGGCCCGTAAGGGCATTTTATGTATTAAAATGATCTTTTATCATTATATCGCCGAAAGTTACTTAAGTTATATAACACGGTAGTGCATATGTTAAAAACGCCTTATTATTATTATGCCGAGAATTGATTTGCATTATATATAAAAAGTGCAGTTACATACATGCAGGAGTTACGCAACAACAATGAACAGAAAGGCATACAGAGAAGAAAAAGACAGACACAATCACAAAAAAGACAAATACGCAGTGATCCAATAGGCTGAATGAGTTGAGCTGGATTTCTCATTGTAATTAAATGTAAATTTTTGAATTGGTTTATATTGTTTGTGATGCATTGGCAAGTCTCCGGAAGAAAACAAAAATCCCACTGTAATATAAAAATTGGTACATACAGTTATATTTTTTCTGAGTAAGATGGAGAAAAAATGAGAAGGCAGAAGGCTAAGAGGTATGGCTATCCATTTCAAAATCCCTGAGGAATACAAACAGTCATAAGGAAATCTCTATAAATGATATCACATTGATATTCATAGAGAGGTTAGAGAGTGAGGATAGAGAATGTAGAGTATGGAAAATTGAGGTAGAGAAGATAAGAAAGAGAGGAGCAGAAAGAGATGCTACAGAAAAGAGCTGATATCTGAGGTAAATCAACAAATATTTTCTTTTGATAAATTGAGGAAGTTGGAGCTTCCCTATCAAGTTGAAGCTTGATAGTTTTCAGTTGTAGCTAACTGAGGTTGGAGCCTCCCGTAGGTTGGTGCCCTCCTGGGGAAAACAGTGGTGAGAGGGATTTGGAGCTTGCCTTTGCATCACAACAATAATAAGATGTGGTTTTCTCCCTTTATGGGTTTCCACTTATATCTGTTGTCTTTGTGTGTGTTGCCTATGTGTTGATAAGTTCTATTCAATCTTCTTAATGTTTGTTGCTCTCATAATAAGCTTGGTGTCACATTAACTTAATACTTGCTACTACATATTAAGATTGTTCACATATTAAAGTTGGTTATAAAATCCAGTTGTAAATAAGCTTGATGAAAAGTTTAAAAAACTCATATATGTGTTAAACTGATTCACCCCCCCCCCTCTCAGTTTAACTAAGGACTCAACACATGGGAGATTATTTTGCTGAGTACCAGTCATACGATCAGGAGTTCAGAGATGCCCTCACTTTCCATGATTTTGTTCAGCTCAAGCGGGACAGCAGACCCCGCAACCATCACAGGGGGAACAAGCATTCACATGACGGGGACTTACAACGCACGGTGGGCAGATTCCATCTACCGACATTTGACGGATCGTCCAAGTGTTCGGCAAAAGCTTGGGTGGAGAAGTTGGATATATATTTCCAGCTTAATCAGATGGCCGAGCTAGAGGCCATCAAGGTGGCAGCGCTGCACCTAGAGGGCGAGGCCCAGGATTGGTGGTTTCATGGGATGGTTACGCTGGGGCACTCGAGAGTGATAGCATATGTCGAGTTTACACGGAGGTTGGTAGAGCGTTTTGATCGGAGGGATCCAGAGGAGCATTTTGTTGAGCTAACAAAGCTCAAGTAGACCGGGAGGCCAGACACGTACATCTCCGAGTTTTTGAGACTCTCCGTGATGGTACCTGATTTATGCACTGCTCGGATGATCTATTTTTTCATAGATGGATTGGCAAAGCCTCTATGAGGATTAGTCAGATCGACGAGGCCCGCGACACTCCATGATGCAGTTGAGAGGACTCGGGATTTGCAGGATGCACTTCCCACGACTAGAGCTCCTTTTCCCTAGAGATCGACATTCCAGCCGAAGGGAAAGGATGAGAGGGTTCCACCTGCCAAGGGGAACTAGGGCAGAGGGTTTGGAGATGATGAGGTCAGGAGAGACCTGAAGCGGAGGAGTTTATGCTTCACGTGCCAGGAGCCATGGGCACCGGGACACCGTTGTGCCGCGGGGATGGCACATTATATCGAGGTCTTCTCCGATAGTAGCGGGGAAGAAGAGAAGTATGAGGAAAAGGATGCTGGAGGCAGCAGTACAGCACAGAGATGGAATCATCTGCCACCTCCACCACTTGGAGCAGGAGGTGCAGCTTTTGCACCTACCGGGGGAGCCCTTGCAGCCGTGCAGGGAGTTCCCAAGTACTTGACACTGCGTGTTCGAGCCACAATACGAGGGCAGCGTGTGTCAGTGTTGGTAGACAGTGGGGCTACCCACAATTTCATTGATACCCAGCTGGTAGAGCGGAGGGGCATGCAGACGAAGACTTTTGATGGGTTTTTGGTACTGGTTCCAAGGGATCAGACCATGCAGTGTGCCAAGTATGTGCCAGCCTTGGCAGTGACGATGGGGACGTACACCTTGACAGATCATTTCTTCGTGGTGGACATTCCGGACACCAACGTGATACTTGGGGTACAATGGCTTATCACACTAGGGAAGGTCACCACTAACTGGGAGACCTTGGAGATGGAGTGGACGGACAAAAAGACTGGGAGGCATGAGAAGATTCGGGGTATGCACACCTATCCACCACAGATAGTTTCAGCATACCGGATGGAGGCAGATTTCCGGAAGGGAGATATAGAGTGGGCAGTAGAGTTGCGTGTGTCGGAGGCAGGATCTACAGGGCAGACAGTACACCCAGATGTACAATCCATTCTCGACAGGTATGCTACGGTATTTGGGGAGATACCACCAGGACGGCCACCAGACCGGGGGTTTGAGCACATGATTGAGCTGGAGCAGGGCATCCAGGCTGTTATCACTACACCCTATAGGCATCCCAAAGCCTATCGGGATGAGATTGAGAGGGCTATCCATGAGCTCCTAGCTCTTGGACACATCCGTCCTAGCTCTAGCCCCTTTACTTATTCAGTAGTACTTGTGAAGAAGAAGGACGACACATTGAAGATGTGCATTGATTACAGGGCCTTGAACAAGAAGACCATGAAGAACCGGTACCCCATGCCACGGATCGATGAGCTGAGGGGGGCCAAGTTCTTCTCAAAGATTGATTTGAGATCCGAGTACCATCAGATTCGCGTGAGGGAGCAGAACATTCCCAAGACCGCTTTCAAATGCCATTACGACCATTTTGAGTTTTTGTTGATGCCTTTTGGGCTAACCAATGCCCCGGCTACTTTCCAGTTATGCATGAATCACATCTTCCGCAGTCATTTGAGGAAGTGTGTATTAGTGTTCTTTGACGACATTTTGATTTACAGTAGGACATGGGAGGAGCACCTCCTACATATAGAGGCTGTATTGCGCATTTTGGAAGAGCAGCAATTTTATGCTAAGCTCTCCAAATGTGAGTTTGGGCTGACAGAGATGCTCTACTTGGGGCACATCATTGGGGTGGACGAAGAGAGGGTCCACGAGGAGAAGATCAGGGCCATCAGGGATTGGCCAGAGCCGAAGAACGTGACGGAAGTTCGGGGATTTGTAGGGATCTGCACCTACTACTGGAAGTTCGTCAAGGGATTTTCCTAGCTTACTGCACCCCTAACAGACCTTACCAAAAAGGGGGCATTCAGTTGGACGAATACAGTGCAGAGGGCTTTTGACATGCTCAAGGAGGTGATGAGCAGCTGTCCGGTGTTAGCATTGCCAGATTTTACACAACCCTTTGTCTTGGAGTGTGATGCATCGGGGGAGGGGACCAACGCAGTTTTGATGCAGGGAGGCCACCCCATAGCTTTCGAGAGCCGGAAGCTATTGCCACATGAGAGGTTGTATGCTATATACGACAAAGAGATGTTGGCCATCATGCATGCTTTGGCCAAGTTCTGGCAGTACGTGGTAGGGAACAGATTCAGGGTGAGGACAGATCACAACAGCCTTCGATTCTTTTTAGAGCAGAAACAGTTGCAGGAGAGGCAGTAGAAGTGGGTCAGCAAGATCCAGGCTTATGACTTTGACATCGAGTATGTCAAGGGGAAGAACAATGTTGTGGTAGATGCACTTTCCCACAGACCGGCAACGTTGCTCTTGATGAGTTTGGACAGGGACTGGGGGGCTCAACTGTTGGTAGAGTAATCCAAGGACCATTTTGCTTGTGAGATTTTGGATGGACAGGTGACAGATGACAGGTACAGAGTGATGGATGAGGTGATCTATTACAGGGACATGATCTTCTTAACTAAGGGCTCCCAGCTCAAGAAGAAGATATTGCACGCCTTGCATGATTCACCATTATTAGGCAAATAGGGGTACACCAAAACCTATAAGGCCATCAGAGAGAGATTCTCTTGAAAGGGCCTCAAGGAGGACGTGCTCCAACATGTCAGGGAGTGCGAGGTTTGCCAACGTAACAAGGGGGAGATGAACCATTCAGCAGGATTATTGCAGCCTCTTCCCATACCTAAGGGGAAATGGGAGAGTATTTCGATGGACTTCATTACAGGGTTGCCCACGGTACAGGGCAAGGATTGCATATTTATAGTTGTAGATCGGCTGACTAAATATGCTCATTTTTTCACCATATTAGCACACTACACTGCAACACAGGTAGCAGATTTGTTCTTCAGGGACATTTTTAGATTGCATGGTCTTTAAATGTCGCATGGTCTCCCAAAGACCATTGTCAGTGACAGGGACAGCCGCTTCATGGGCGGATTTTGGCAGGAGCTTTTGCGTTTGGTGGGCACTAAGTTGACACCGAGTACTAGTTACCATCCCTAGATGGATGGACAGACCAAGATAGTGAACAAGTGGGTGGAGGGCTACTTGCATAACTATGTCAGCGGGCAGCATAAGGCATGGTTGAGATGGTTTCACTTGGGGGAGTACTGCTACAACAACACTCATCATTAGTCCATTGGTATGTCTCCGTTCTATGCATTGTATGGATATCATGCTTTATCTTTTGCTGACATGATGTTTGGTACTAGCAAGGCTCTTAGAGCCAAGGATTGGATCCAAGAGAGTCAGGATATACTCCGAGCTCTCAAGGATAACATGGCTACAACACAGAACCAACAGAAGTTGTACGTCGACAGGGGACGAGTTGAGAGGCAGTTTGAGGTAGGGGACTTAGTCTACCTATGCTTGCAGCCATATTGGCAGTCCACACTAAAGCAGAAGGGGGTTGAAAAGCTCAAGCCTCGCTTCTATGGACCTAACAAGGTGATAGGCAGAGTGGGACAGGTTGCATATGAGTTGGAGCTACCTAAGGGTAGCAAGATTCACAACGTTTTTTGAAGTGTCATGCTTGAAGAAGGCGCTGGGGCAGCAGGTGACTGCAACAGAGAAGCTTCCACCCACAGATGATGAGGGGCACTTGGTGCTATAGCCGGAGGCCATTATTGACACTAGGGAGAGGCAGCTACGGAGTAGGACAGTTAGGGAGTACCTAGTGAGATGGAGGAATTTACCGGATGAGGATGCCACCTGGGAGAGTGAGAAGATTCTGTAGCATCCATCATTACAGTTGCTTGAGGAAAAGCAACATTTTTCAGAGGGAGACTGTAATATTCCCAATTAGCTAAATATTAATTTTGACTATTTTGCCTTTATAGAGTTAAAATATAAATAAAGTGGGTGAAGGGAACACTTAGCTCACACTTAGGATAAAAAGTATTTCCTAAAGTCACTTAAGAGACATGTCTATTTGGCAACGTGGGGCCTAGTGGTCAAGTGGCAACGTAGGAAAAGGAGAAGCGTAGACAGCGTGGGGCCTAGCCAGCACAGAGTGAGTTGGACAGCGTGGGCCAAGGGGGACAACGCAGAGATTGGTGGGGCCTAGGTGAGGGAAAGGCTCACCGAGAATAAAAGGAGGGGTCTCCTCATTCTCATTCATTATGATTATGCATCTTTGAGAATTGTCTTCTGACATTGAGCACGCTTGCTGTTTAGCAAAGTCTGCACGTATTGTTCAGTACATCGGGTGTCTTCGTTTGGAGATCCCAACCTCACCCCTGGGGGACTTTGAGTGCCTACTCGGGTGAGGAGTTTCATCCTTGTTTTTCAGAGAGATTTGCAGCTTCCACAGGAGGAGCATCCACTCAGAGAGACAACGCAGTCAGTGAGAGGGAGGATGCAATATTGAGATGAGGTGGTTCTGGATTGGGGGTTTGTTGGTGGATAGTGGGTAAGGGGCCAGCCCCTCCCTATTCCAACATTTTGGAGGAGTTAGGGGCCATTATTTGGAGCAGATCATTCAGAGCCAGCATCCCTCCTTGAGGAATAGCGTAGTGCCTCAACGAAGCCATTTTCGGGGGTTGGCCATTTCTGAAAAGCTTTCTGGGCTTTTCTGGGTATTGGGAGTAGAGGCCATTCCCAAAGTTTCAGAATTTTCCGAGGTGGGGAGCAGCCCCAAAGACTTAGTTCATTCCAATAGTAGCAGCAACACAGTAGCAGTACCAACAGCTTGGAAGATAACACAGTCCAGAGAGAGCAGCCATTCCAGATAATTTCGTGAGAGTCTTTCTACGCTTGCCTAGTGCAAGCTGAGGTGCCATCATTCTGATCACCTCTGTACTCATTTCCATTTCTCAGTATTGATAAAATGGCTCAACGTTCTCCATATCGCTTGTTTCCCTTATGATTTGTCTATATTTGCTATATGTCTTTGTTTATGTGCTTGTGTTGTTGTTTATTTCCATTTGGGATATTACATCATATAAGTAGGAGGAGCTTAACTAGATTAACAGTAATAATTTTTGCATAATATTTAAGATTCAAAAATTTCTACAGATGGAAGCTCCTTTGTTTCAGTCACCTACTGCCCCAAAGCCTTCTTTAGGCATGATACATGGAAAATGTTATGTATCCTACTCCCTGTTGGCAGCTTCAACTCATAAGCAGCCTCTCCTACTCGACGAATCACCTTGTAAGGTCAATAGAAGTGGAGCTTAAGCTTCTGCGCCCCCTTCTGCTTCAGTGTAGACTGCCTATAAGGCTGAAGTGAGAGGTAGACCAAGGTACCTACCTCAAACTGTCTCTCTACCCGCCCTCTATTTGCATACAACTTCTGATGGTTCTGTGTTGTGGCTAAATTGTCCTTGAGAGTTCAGAGTATATCTTCGCTCTCTTGTATCCAGTCCTTGGCCCTGGGGGCCTTGCTAGATCCAAACATAGCATCAAAAAAAGTCAGAGCATGATATCCATACAAAGCATAAAATGGAGACATACCAATAGACATGTGGAAAGCAGTGTTGTAGCAGTATTCTCCCAGGTGAAGCCAACGCAGCCATGCCTTTTGCTGCCCCATGACATAGTTCCGCAAGTAGCCTTCCAGCCACTTGTTCACTATCTCTGTCTGCCCGTCCGTCTGAGGGTGATATCTGGTACTAGGAGTTAACTCTGTATCCACCAAATGAAAGAGCTCCTGCCAAAAGATGCCCATGAAACAGTTGTCCGTGTCACTGACTATGGTCTTAGGAAGACCATGTAATCTGAAAACATCATGGAAAAATAGCTCGGCCACCTATGCAGTTGTGTACCATGCTGATATGGCGAAGAAATGGGCATACTTTGTTAGTCGATCAACAACCACAAAGATGCAATCCTTGCCCTCCACTGTGGGCAACCTAGTAATGAAATCCATCGAGATGCTTTCCCACTTTCCTTCCGGAATGGGAAGCGACTGTAGCAATCTGGCTGGGTGGCTCATTTTCCCCTTGTTCCTTTGACACACTTCACACTCTCTAACATGCCGGAGTACGTCCTCCTTGAGGCCTCTCCAAGAGAACCTCTCCCTGATGGCCCTATAGGTCTTTGTGAATCCCTAGTGGCCTGATAGCGGAGAATCGTGGGATGCACACAAAATCTTCTCCTTGAGCTGGGAATCCCCAGTCAAGAAGATCCTGTCTTGGTAATAGATGACCTCATCCATCACCCTATACCTATCATCTGAAATCTGGACGTCTAGTACCTCACAAGTAAAGCGGTCCTTGGAGTACTCCACTAACAGTTGAGCCCTCCAGTCTGCATCTAGGCTCATCAAGGACAACGTTGTTGGTCTACATGACAAAGCATCTACTACCACGTTTTTCTTCCCTTTGACATACTCAATGTCAAAATCGTAGGCCTGAATCTTACTGACCCACTTTTGCTGCCTCTCCTGAAACTGCTTCTACTCAAGAAAAAACATGACGCTGTTGTGATTAGTCCTCAGCCGAAACCTGTTGCCTATAAAATACTGCTGAAACTTGGGCAATGCATGCATAATGGCCATCATCTCCTTGTCGTATATCGGATACAACCTCTGATGCGGTAGTAGCTTCCGACTCTTGAAAGCTATAGGGTGGTCCACCTGCATCAACACTGCGCCTACTCCCTCCCCCGAAGCATCACACTCCAGAATGAAGGGTTGCATGAAGTTCGACAAAGCCAATACCGGAAAACTGCTATCACCTCTTTGAGCCCGTCAAAAGTTGTCTGCGCAATATCAGTCCAGCCAGATGCCCACTTCTTGGTGAGATCTGTGAGGGGTGCAGTAAGTTGGGAAAATCCCTTGACAAATTTCCAGTAGTAGGCGCAACATGCTCACAATTCCCCGCAGCTCGTCACATCTCTTCAAAGTTCGGGCCAATCCCGAATGGCCCGATCTTCTCCTCATGGAATCTTACTCCATCCACACCAATGATATGCCCCAAGTAGAGCATCTATGTCAATCCAAACTCGCACTTGCAGAGCTTAGCATAGAAATGCTGCTCCTCCAAAATATGCAGTACAACCTCAATGTGTTGCAAGTGCGACTGTATATAAGGATGTCATCAAAGAACACCAACACAAACTTCCTCAACTAACCATGGAAGATGTGGTTTATGCAAGACTGAAAGGTGGCCAGTGTGTTGGTTAGCCTGAAGGGCATCACCAGAAACTCGAAGTGGCCATAATGGCACCTGAATGCAGTCATGGTGACATCCTGGCCCCTCACCCTGATTTGATGGTATCCCGACCTCAGATCGATCTTGGTGAAGAACTTCGATCCCCTCAGCTCATCCATCAACTCATCAATCCTGGGGATGGGATATCGATTCTTCATGGTCTTTTTGTTGAGCCTCCTGTAGTCGATGCACATCTGCAATGTGCCATCCTTCTTCTTTACCAGAACAACAGACGAAGCAAACGGGCTAGTACTGGGGCAGATGTGTCCTAGTGCTAAGAGCTCATGGATAGCTCTCTCAATTTCATCCCTGTAGGCCTTAGGGTGCCTATAGGGGGGTGGTGATCACTGCATGGATCCCCTGTTCCAACTCAATGGTATGCTCAAACCCCTATCCGACGGCTGCCCCTGGTATGTCCCCAAAACCATGGAGATTCACAACATCGACCACAAGGCATCAGCTCGACCAAGGTTGTGGGGAATTACAGCTTCACTCCCCCTCGTCTCGCCCCGAAACGCACTCGTTCAGAGCGTTTGGGAGGCCGGGGAACGCGCTCCCGAAAACACTTCCCGAGGGGGAGCGTTGAGCGCACTTCCAAGCTTGTAAAAACGCTCCACCTGGGAGCTGCTGGGGAGAGCTCGAGAGAGAATGCTCCCCCGAAGCTTCCTCGGCACAAAAAATGCTTCAGAGCGTTTAAATGTCGGAGGGACGGAGCCGCCCGTCCCGAACGCCCCCAAACCAAAAAAAAAAAAAAAAAAAAAAAAAAAAAATCTTCAAAAAATTCGTTTTTTTTTTTGGAGAGGGAGGGAGGAGGGTTGGGTAAATAAAAGCCCACCCTCCCCTCATTTTTTTTATTGTTTTAGTTGAGTGAGTGAGAGCAAGAGGAGCTTGGAGCAAGAGTTGGAGAGCGGAAAAGCGGAAGTGCCAAGGAGAGAGCAAGGAGCAAGCTGCAAGAGAGCAAGAGGAGGATTGCAAGAAAGAGGTAGGTCTTCTAATCTAGTTTTGTATTTTCTAGGATGAATTTTTAAGTTGTTCAAAAATGAAAACTTGATTTTTTTTTCTGAATGTTGCATTTTATTGTGCTGAAAACTTAAAAATTGAATTGTTTTTTACCTAAGTTGCATTTCCTATTCCCATTTGGCATTTCTCCATTTTTTTTGCAAGCTAGAAACTTGAAATATCATGGCTATATGGCTAGGGGTTTTCATCATGCTGGTTCCTTTCTTTGTAATAATGGTGTTGGAGAGTAGAAGAAAGAGGCACATTAGAGAAGAGGAGGATGAAGAAGTGGGTTATGGTGGATTTGATAAAAATCCTGAAGAGGAGGAGGATTATGCTGAGGAGGAAGGGGGGGTGGAGAACATGAGGCCACAGATACTCCAACTAGACAAGACCAAACTCAGACACCTTTGTGGAAATATATTCAGAGGCAGGAAGGAGGGAAAGGTGGTGGAACCACTAAATTTCTTTGCCCCCATTGCAATAAAGAATACCATGGTTCATACACCCGTGCGAGAAGGCACCTTTGTGGGAAAATGCCAAGGGATGGAGACAAAAATCTAGGAATCAAAATTTGTGTTAGTGTGCCAGCAACAGAGAGAGAGAAATATAGGAAGGAAGAGGAGGCTGCCCTACAGAGATCTAAAAGATCTAGGGGTTTCATTGTATTGATTTAGCAGCACTACAACAAGGCATCACATCATGGGATGGGGTCAGTCCATCAACTTCCACCTATGGTAGTGGTTATGGAGGCAAGAGTGCACACCTGACATGCGAGAACTGTATCCTATCTTTGATGGCAGGTAGGAAAGATAATATCTGTGCAATTTTCCTGCTGATATGCAGTGTGGGGTTCATTCATTGCTCTTCATTGTCTTTATTGGCAGAAGAAATGTCAGCCATTAACACGCTCCTAAAGGATACAGAGCCTCTAGGTATGACAATGTAATTATGGCCCGATCATGAAAAAGCTAAAATAAACCATTCTTTGGCTAGAATGACAAATTCATGGAATGAGCATGGGGTGTCCATTGTCTCTGATGGATGGACCAATGTAAAAGGAAAGCCATTGATAAGTGTTTTGGCTGTGTCGGTTAGTGGTGCAATCTTCCTGTCAGCATATGATTATTTAGACAAATTCAAGACCGACATTAACATTGCAGAACCATTACTTGCAATAATTGAAAAGACTGGGCCACACAATGTCATACAAGTCATCACTAATAATGCTGCTAACTGTAAGGCAGTAGGAGCAATTATTGAGGATAAATACCCCAACATATTTTGGTCTGGGTGTTTGGTTCACACAATGAACCTTTTGATGCATGATATCATTAAAAACAAACAACCTCAATTCAAATAGCTTGGTGATTTGTACAAGAGAGGTAAAAAAATGATAAAATTTATTACAAATCATAGCAATACCCATGGGCTTTTCCGTACTCACTCCAAATTGGAGTTGTTGAAGATAGAAAAGACTAGATTTGCTAGCTATTACCTCACCTTCAGGCGCCTTTTGAAGGTAAGAGAGTCATTGGCTGCAATGGTATCAAGCCCACACTGGCAGGTATTAAAGGACAGGGCAGCGACAATAGTTGATAGGCAAGGTGTTGAACATGTGGTGGAGACCGCCCTTGACCCTTTGTTTTGGGCACGTGTGAGGGAAATTTTGAACTTCACCAAGCCCATTTATCACATGATTCGTTTTTCAGATACAGATAAACCAGTGATTGGGGAGGTTTATGAGCAGATGGATAGCATGTTGGGCGAAATAAAAGATGTTGTTAAGGATAATGATCCCAACTTGTATGCAATGATTCACGACTCTGTGTGTGCACGGTGGAATAAACTCAATGTTCCACTACATGCCTTGGCATATATCCTTATGCCAAAATACTACTCTCCATCTTGGTTGGGCCAACTTGCACCTGGAGGTGGGGTTAGGATCAAACCTCACACAGATCTAGAGGTACAACAGGGATACATGAAGGCATTAGACAAGTTGGTACCCGACAGGGAGGAGTGTGCTAGATTGCGCCTTGAATTAGGCAAATACTTCAGTTGCACTGCTAACTTTGGTTCTTTCCATGCAATGGAAGACAGAGATAGATTTGATGCTCTCACATGGTGGGAAGCATATGGCGGCATGGGACTTTTGCCAAAGTTGGAAAAAAAAGTTCTCTCACAGGTTGTGAATACTTCTTCTGCAGAGAGGTGTTGGAGCACCTATAGCTTCATACATAATGTGAGAAGAAACAGGCTGAATGAAAACCGAGTTGAAAGCTAGGTTTATGTGCATTACAACTTGAGGTTGTTGAGCCATTACTGTGATTGGGCATATGAGGATCAATCATACAGAGTCTGGGACAACAACCCAGAGGATGATAATTTGGAGGACGACACGGTACATATGGAAGAATTGGAAGCAGAACTTTTTAGGGATGATGATGAAGCATCAGCAGCACTGCCACACACAGGGCCAGTCCCACCATCCAGTAGCAGTGCGGGTGCCAGTGCCAGTGCCAGTGCCAGTGCCAGTGCCAGTTCTCGATATCCAACTATTGTTCCTTTGCAGATTCAGCCTCCACCTTCTAGTCATGGTCGTGGACGTGGTACTCCTGAGAGTACTAGAAGACCATCATTTCCTCGTGCCTCGCACAAATTAGACATTTCTCGTGGGCGTGGCAAGGGGCCAGCCAATAGATAAAATAGATTTGTTGTTTACTAGTCTTTTCTATTTTCTAGTAGTTTTTATCTTTTATAACTATTGACAGTTGAACAGTTGAAACTTGACTCTTTCATATATTTAATGCCAATTTAAGTTTGAAGTTTGAATTTGAAAGGTGGAACTTTGAAGTTGGCATTTATAAGTTTACAAGTCATTATGAATTATGAATATGATGCTTCATGAAAGTTATATGGTGATCAATGAATCAATGATGATAAATTGTATATATTGAATTTTGAAATCAATGAATCAATGATGATAAATGTTATATATTGAAATTTGAAATCAATGAATCAATGATGATAAATGTTATATATCAATGATGATAAATGCATATTGAATTTTGAAATCAATGAATCAATGATGATAAAAGAATTATGATATATATCAATGATGATAAATGTTAGATATTGAAATTTGAAATCAATGATGATAAATGTTATATATTGAATTTTGAAAGCTTGAAACCTTCAGATTGATGATTCGCGAGACTCAAGAGTTAATATGTTGTATGCTTCCAACTTGTGGGCGTGGTTGATGAAGATTATAACTTCTAGATGATTGATGTTATATGATTCAATCTATGTTTTTATGTTTTTTATGTCTAATTGATCATTCTACATGCTTTTGTTGACATATATGCATAAATATATATATATATATATATATATATATATATATAAAACGCTCCCTGAAACGCTCTAGATCACCTTTATAGTACCATGTAGAAAAGCGGTCTTCACATCCATCTGATGTAGAATCCATCCTTGCATGGCAGCAAGGGAAATAATATATCAAATGGTGGTATAGCGGGCCACAGGTGTAAATATATCATCATAGTTTATGCCTTCCTTTTGAGAGAAGCCTCAGGCAACAAATCTTGCCTTGAACTTTTCAACACTACCATCAAATTGATGCTTGATCTTATAGAGCCATTTCGAGGTGACAACATCTTTGTCCTCTGGTCTGGGGACCACATCCCATACATCATTCTTCATAATAGACTCATATTCTTCATGCATAGAATCCTTCCAGACTTGATGCTTTACGGCTTCTTCAAATGATCCAGGCTCAGATTGTACAATTGTACTCATGGCTGCTACATACCCTTGATATCTATTCGGCTTCTTGCTTTCACGGAATGTCCCCCTTGTGGCCATATGTCTCTCGACATCTTTGAGAGTATCCTGGAGCCATGAGGTTCTTCTCTTCATTGAATGAGGTGAATCAATAGGGTCCATTGGTCCTTCAACATCGGGCATCTTTTCATCCTTCGGCTCTTCCTGCTTCCCTGATCTTACATCATGGTCTTCCTCAGAGCTCGGAAGATTTATCACTTTCCTGAGGGAAGCATCTTCATCGAAGGTAACATCGTGGCATATGTCCACTTCTCTTTGACCAGGCACATAGAATCTATAAGCCTTCGAAGTTTCACTGGAGCCCACAAAATTCCCTTCTTCCGAGAAGCATCTAGCTTGCTTCTCTTGCTTCTCTTCTCTTTCAGTACATGAATGTGAATGGGACAACCAAAAACTCTAAAATGAGAAACATCAAGTTTCTTACCAGAGAAGACTTCTTCGGGAGTTTTGGAGTCTAGAGCGGAATGCAGGCATCGATTTTGTATGTACACAGCAGTGTTCGCAGCTTCTCCCCATAGAAACTTCGAAAGACCTTGGTCACATAGCATGGCACAGGAAACTTCCACAATGGTCTTATTCTTTCTTTCAGCAACGCCTTTTTTCTCAGTGGTATACATGGCTGTGGTCTCCCTCTTAATGCCAGCTTCTCTGCAAAAGTCATTGAACTCGTTTCACTCATATTCGGTGCCATTATCGGTCCTCAAAACCTTGATCTTCTTTCCTGTTTGATTTTCCACCAAGGCCTTGAAGGTAAGAAACCACATGAATGCTTCGTCTTTCTTCTTCAAGTAATATATCCAAGTCTTGCGAGAGAAGTCATCTATAAACGTCATGTAATAAGAACATCCTCCCAAGGATGTCACGGGTAGCATACTAGATAAATCAGAATGTATCAATTGCAAGACATCAGATGTCTTTGTGACACTTGAGGGAAAAGGTCCCCTTGTATGCTTTCCTTCCACACAACCCTAACATACACCTTCATGATCATTTTTGAATTTGGGCATCCCTGTCACCACCTTCCTTGCTTCGAGAAGGGATTTGTAATGAAGATGTCCAAACCTCCGGTGCCATAATTCGGTTTGACAAATTGTATCACATGTCATAGACCCCAATGGACTTCCTCCAACCTGGTAGAGTGTATCAACTCTAAAATCAATAGTGAGAGCTTCCTTGAAACTCTTCTTTCAGATGCGTACCTTTCCATCGACGAATGCTACCTTGAAACCTTTGTATTCCATGGCCGAAATAGACACAAGGTTCTTCTTTAAATCAAGTACATACAATACATCTTGCAAACGGAGGACTTGACCTTGAGATAAATGGAGGGTCACAGTCCCTGTCCCTTTCACGAGATAGGTGGCATTATCTCCAAGGATAATTTGTAGATTAGTATCCTTCTTAATCAAATCAGAGAGGGCTTCTTTGAAACCAGTGAGGTGCCTTGAAGCACCACTATCAATCAAACAAACATCCAAGGTGTCGGGTGGAGATGCAGCAGAGAGGGCAGATACAAGAATGAATTCATTTATTTTATTGTCAACAAAATTGGATTCTTCATACCTGGAATTTCTTGACCTTTTGAAAGGTTGCCCATTTCCATTTCAACCAGTGGGAGCCTTCTTCTTTCCTTTCAACTTGTTGTTCCTTTGATTTCCATTTCCCATGTTGTTTTTGTTATCATCATCCCCAGGAGAATCCCTTCTATTAGGGCATTCTCTAGCATAGTGGCCAAACTTGTTACATGTGTAACATCTTCCTTTCCTTCCTTTGGCCCCTGCTCTTCCATGGTTCCTCGAACCACCATTGTTCTTCTTCTTAGCATGAGCGGTGAAGGCAGCATTACCTTCATTCTCATATTCCATCATTCTTGTCTCCTCTTGAGTGCATCTCAAGAGTCGACAATACTTCATCAAAATCAGGTATCACATTATTATTGAGAATGGTAGTAATGAATACATACCATTCAGAGGGGAGACCTCCAAGTGCGGTGAGAACCATTTCTCGATCAGCTATTGTTTCCCAAATGGCAAGAAGATTATTCCTGATTTCAGTCAACTTCAGAAAATCAGATTGAACGGATTCATCCCTGCCTTTCTTAAGATTCTGTAATATCCCAAATGGAAAAAAAAAGCAATATAAGCACATAAACAAAGGCATACAACAACTAGAGACAAATCATAAGGGAAACAAACAATATGGAGAACGCTGAGCCATTTTATTAATACTGAGAAATGGAAATGAGTACAGAGGTGATCAGAATGATGACACCTCGGCTTGCACTAGGCAAGCGTAGAAAGACTCTCAGGAAATGACTCGGAATGGCTGCTCCCTCTGGACTGCGTTATCTCCAAAGCTATGGGTACTGCTACTGTGCTGCGCAATCTCTCCCTGGACTACGTAACTCTTCATGGAGGGGTCTTGCTGTCAATCAACTCACCCTTCCCTTCATCCTCTAGACTTCTGCTTCTCCGATAACTGACTCCTCCCTCCTCCTCCTGCTTCTGCAACCCTTCCTCTACAATCTCCCCCACTAAAATCAAATTCTCTTGCTTCAAAATCGATTTCCTTCGGGTACTGAGAGTGTCCCCAGCTTGATTTCCAAATGACCCTCAAGCCCCTTCTTATAGTCTTCTCGTTGATGAATCAATGAACAAGATTATATCACTAATCAATGGCTCAGATTAAAAGATGACTTGATCTTCTTTTTCTAAAAGATTCACACTCGGCTTTATAATACCCCTTAATTATTTAATTTCCCTAAGTTTAGACTTAGGGTCTGCATTAAAATAATTAATTATTTTAATAAATCTATATCCGAGTGGAATTTCCACAAACGATTTCTCGGTTCTTTGGATAACTGCTATCCAAGCCTCTTCACCAAATATGAAACTTGGAACACTTCCTGATGCTATAAAAATCAACACCAAATCCAGCAAGGAGGAAAAGAACTTTGATAGCAGTACAACTATTATTCCTCCTCCATGGGCCAAGTGTGTTGAAACCACATATCTAAGAGAAAATGCTAAATGTGAGTATGTCGGTGAAGACTTAGATACAGTGGCGAATAAAGATATCAAAAGTGAGAGGAGCATTCGAAGAAATCACAAGTTCAAGTGTACAAGAGAGTTTATTTGTCAAATGATAAAAATACCTCAAATGATGCCTTCTCCTTCTATTTATCATTGATCTCCCCCTCTCTCTCCATGTGGGCCCCATACATTGACCCCCTTCTTCTCTCTCTCTCTCTCTCCACAAGTGTGTTCTTCTCCAAGGGGTGTGTATTCCTCTTGGGGTGCCCCCCACCTTCCACTAGGAATCTGACTTGCCTCTTTTTTTTCCTATGTTGGAGCCTCAATAAGCAAAAAATACCAAGTGGGGTCCTCCTAACCCACTTTTCCTAAGTCTAAGATGGCAAAACTTCAAAATTGGCAAAAATAGTGATTCACAAAGAAAAATTGCTTAGGAATATCACACTTGGAGAGTGCAACAATGGAGGATTGATCTCTTGACATGTATACACCTTGGAGAGTGAGCGCCTGACTTAGAATATTTATCTCGTATGTCGTTATGGCCCTTGGATGTCATTAACTAGACAACCTTATTTTAAGGCTATGCACCACTTTAGTGTTAGTGGGCGAGGGCTGCTATGGCTCATGGATGTCATTCATTAGACACCCTTAGTTTAAGACTATGGGCCACATTAGTGTTAGTGGGCGCCCACTAACACTAATGTGGCCCATAGCCTTAAACTAAGGGTGTCTAATGAATGACATCCAAGAGCCATAACAACCATATGTCAAGGTTAGCCAACACCTCTCCATCGATAATAAGGTGGCAACAAATAGCATATCTCCATTGATCATATGTTATGCAAAGTCAACAACTCAACAACATCCACCTTAAGATTTCATTGGCAACAAATATAAAAATTTGCCAACATATCAACAATGTTCCCCTAGATTAACTTGGGAAACCAAATAAGGAATTTTGGCATAAAGGATATTCGACCAAGTAAATATTATATCCCATTAGAGCATATATGTTGAGTAAGAACATTGGTGCACTATAAGTTCATTTTAAACAACAAGAAATCCTCATCATGTGGAGTGTCTAACACATGAAGCCCATGAATATGTAGAGCGCATCACTGGATGATTTATCTCTTGAAAAGTGTACAACTTGGAAAGTGAGTGCTTAAATTGGATACCTTATCTTGTATATTAGGCAAATGACTCAAGAAATTACTAGATATTCAGAAAAAATGGAAAACATTTTGATTGTTTTAATCCCATGCACCAATCAAATCTACTTGTAATAACATTCTATAACTGTCTTCAGACATACAAGCCTTCCCTATGCACCTCAGCTTCATTCAAAAGTAACTTCTTGTACTAATTTAGTTTTCTTAGTTCACATTGGACACAAACTGGCTTTCATGACTTCCCCTAAATACCTAGCATGCATGCAGTCTTTCCTCCTTGCATGTTGATCCCCACTTAGGGCCCATTATTCACATGGGTCCTTCCACATGGGAGTGAATGAGTGGACAGATAAACACATAGGGCCCACTTTACACTTTTTATTACCATGGAGACTTTTCCTCCTTCTAGATCTAAGGGTTGATCTTGAGATAGATAGATGACCTAGATTCCCATCAGACTAAAACATGCACGAGCGTTTATGACAATTTACTCCCCAGTCAATCTAATGGCCAAAATTTCTCACTGTACTGGTCACTGTAATGGATCCCTATGTGTTAAAATTTGACAACTAGGTCCAAACTCCATGTTGTGATGCTTAGATGAAGACACCAATATTTTTATTGGGTTCCTCTTTCAAAGAGGTGCAAGATCGATCTAGAGATCATCTTGATCCAATGAGTAGAACATTTATTTTTAATACTTTCAAAATATTTGCAGGTCGGCCTTAAGGTTTTACACCCCCAGCAAATGTGTCACACACCCTCAATGATTGATATAAATAGAGTCAACATTGGAGGACATTTCAATCATCTCATCACACACATCCTCATGATCTAGAAATGGATGCCGTAAATATGGATGATGTCGTAAATGGATGTCGTAATTATGGATGATGCTGTAAATCTGGATGATGCCGTAAATATGGATGATGCCGTAAATCTGGATGATGTCGGAAATGGATGCCGTAAATATGGATGATGTCCTAAATCTGCATGATGCCAGAAAAGGATGCCGTAAATCTGGATGATGCCGGAAATGGATGCCGTAAATATGGATGATGCCGAAAATCTGGATGTGGGATTATTTTGTTGAATTATGTTGATTTTTGATGAGCTGTCTTTAAGGGCTATGTGTGTGACACTTCTAGTTGGCTGACCGTATTGAGACTTTGTTGGTTGAAGTATCCTGTTGACCACCGTAACGCACCAACACACTTATATTTTTCTGGCTTGTCTTTTTTCAATCTACTCGTATGTTCTATCAGCACTTTACTTTCTTGTTTATGTGATTGCTAACTGACATTGGGGATAAAAGTAAAGTTGCATCAAGCATAGAACATCATAAAAAATTTACATGGTATCAGAGCTGAGGTGAAGACAAAGCCCTAGTTTGTAGCGATCACCAAAGAAGAGGATGGGTTCCTCAAACTACAATGGCTTTAAGGCTGATGAAAAATTGACTGGGAAGGATGACTTCCATCTTTGGAAGATGACATTGGATCTTAATTTGGAAGACCAAGATGTCATGGACTATGTGCAGGGTAAAATCCAAGAGCCTCCATCCACTGCAACTGCTGTTGCCAAATCAAAGTACAAGAAGGGGGAAATCAAAGCACTTACTGATATGGTTGAGAAGGATACTAATCTACAAATTATCCTTGGAGATAATGCCACATATCTCGTGAAAGGGACAGGGACTGTGACCCTACACTTGTCTCAAAGTCAAGTCCTCTGCCTACAAGATGACTATATGTACCTGATTTGAAGAAGAACCTTGTGTTTGTTTCGGCCATGGAAGACAAAGGTTTCAATGTGGCATTCATTGATGGAAGGTGTGCATGTGGAAGAAGAGTTTCAAGGAAGCTATCACGATTGGGTTTAGAGTTGGTACACTCTACCAGGTTGGAGGAAGTCCACTGGGAGCGATGACATGTGATAATATTCGACAGACTGAACTATGGCACAGGAGGTTTGAACAACTTCACTACAAGGCCCTTCCTGAAGCAAGGAAGGTGTTGACGGGGATGCCTGAGTTCTCAAATAATCATGAAGGTGTATGTCAGGGTTGTGCCGAAGGAAAGCATACAAGGGGACCTTTCCCCTCAAGTGTCACAAAGACATCTGATGTCTTGCAATTAGTACATTCTAATCTGTCTGGTATGATGCCCGTGACATCCTTGGGAGGATGTTCTTATTATATGAGACGAACGAGTTCAAGAACTTTTGCAGAGGAGTTAGCATCAAGAGGGAGACCACAATGGCTGTGGGCTACAGTGAAACTTTGAAGGCCTATAAAGTATATGTGCCTGGTCAAAGGGAAGTGGAGATATGCCACGATGTTACCTTTGACAAAGATGCTTCCCTGAGGAAAGTAGTCAATCTTTCGAGATCTGAGGAAGATCATGAAGAAAGGCCTGGAAATCAAGAAGAACCGAAGGATGAGACGATGCCCGATGCTGAAGGACCAATGGACCCAATTGATCCACCTTCTTCAATAGGGAAGATACCATCATGGCTCAGGGACACTCTCGAGGATGCCGAGGGACATATGGCCCAAAAGGGGGACATTCGTGAAAGCAAGAAGCTAAGTAGATACCAAGGGTATCTAGCAGCCATGAGCACTATTGTACAATCTGAGCCTGGATCTTTTGAGGAAGCCGTAAAGCATCAAGTCTAGAAGGATGCTATGCACGAAGAGTATGAGTCCATAATGAAGAATGATGTCTGGGATGTGGTTCCAAGACCGAGGAAAAAGCAGTTGTCACCTCGAAATGGCTCTACAAGCATGGATTTGATGGAAGTGCTGAAAAGTTCAAGGCAAGATTCATTGCCCATGGCTTCTCTCAAAAGGAAGGCATAGACTATGATGATATATTTGCATCTGTGGCCCGATATACCACCATCCGATCTATCATAGCCCTTGCTGCTACGCAAGGATGGAGTCTTCATCAGATGGATGTGAAGACCGCATTTCTGCATGGTGCGATAAAGGAAGAGGTGTATGTGGAGCAACCTCTGGGGTTCGAAGTCCAGGATCAGGACACCCATGTCTGCAAGTTGAAGAAAGCCCTCTATGGGTTGAAGGAAGCACCCAGAGCTTGGTACGAGAGGATAGATAGCTACCTGATGAAGCTGGGCTTCACTCGTAGTAATGTTGATCCGAACCTTTACTTCAAGGTTCATAGAGAGAAGCCTCTCATTTTCGTGTTGTATGTGGATGACCTCTTCTGACAAAGTGTCCCTCCATTCATCATGTAAAGAGAGCCAGTCAGAAACCGAGATGAAGGACTCAGACCAATGTGACGGCTTCTAGGCCTCGGAGTAACCGCGTAGACTGCAAGATTTTCCTTTCTCAAGGAAAATACACTTGTGAAGCTTCGGAAAGATTTGGTATGATGGACTTAGCAGTCCAGACGATTACCAATGGAGCCTGTAACTTTGCATAGTTATAGCATGTTACATGCCTGGTATAGCAACTGCCTGGCATCTTCAACTCGTAGGGGCCCTGATGTTCTTAGTGAACACCCATCTGGACGTATGTTGTGCAGTGAACACTTTGAGTCAACACATGGTTGATCATAACATTCACTGGGTTGGTGCAAAGAAAATCTTGAGATATCTCTGAGGCACGATAGACCATGCGCTGAGATACACTACCGGGAGTATGACACTCCATGGATATACTGATGCTGATTGGGCTGGCAGTGTGGTGGATCGCAAGGGCACATCTAGATGCTACTTCACACGTAGATTTGCTTCGGGCAGGAAATTGAAGTCGGTAGCCTTGAGCACCACTGAGTTCGAATACATTGTAACATGTATGGATTGTTGTGAAGTCACTCGGTTGTGAAAGCTCTTCAGTGAGTTGTTCGAGCATGTCTAGATGCCATCGTTATCCTTTGTGATAACTAGAGGGGGATTCTTTTGTCATAGAATCTCGTGTTCCACGAACGATCCAAGCATGTTGATGGCTGGTACCACTTTATCCGGGATATGGTACAGCGAGGCGTCGTAAGGCTCGATCATATAGGAATTGATGAGCAGGTCGGGGATATTCTCACAATGCCCTTGGGGAAGGTCATGTTCCTAACCTTCCGTGAGAATCTTGGTATCGTGGAACGACCCTATTCTGAGGGTCCCGTTGGACGGTGAGCTCTGGGAGCTATGGGGGGCTTTGGGGATAGCTTCTCGGAGCTATAAGCAACCACAGGGATAGGCTTGCCGAACCTTGTTGGTGTGCTTGGGCCCCATCGTTATGATGATTGAGTTGGTTCGCCTCTCATGATCTGTGCCCCGTATGCATCCTACCCATTTGAGTTCTGGACTCATGGGAAGTACCTCTCATTTGGCCAATCAGGTGGGAAAAGCTAGAGACTAGTAGCAAAGATTGATGGACGCATCAGAGATTTCCGTACTCTCTATCTAGGATGACACGTGTACAACCACTTGATCTGGGATCAAGTCTAGTGAGGTTTCGGACCTCCTATTGACTTCGGGCCAGATAAACCAACTTCAAGTTGGTATGTGACTCTTTGAGTCCATGTGAGGTTTCAGACCTCCAACTGACTTCAGGTTAGTGAGACTAACTTCGGGTTAGTATATATGACTCTCTTGAGTCCAAGTGAGGTTTCGGACCTCCTACAAACTTCGGGTCAGATAAATTGACTCCGGGTTGGTATGAGACTCTTTGTGAGTCATATAGAGGTTTCGGACCTCTGGGCTGAATCTGTCAGCCGGGAATGATGTCTTTGTGACTGACTCACTTCTGTTCTGAAATAAAGAGGCCAGTAAAGCAAGTTACGGCGGGACGATGCACGATGTTTGATTGCACAGGTGGATGGAGCTCTCCCTAGTTGAGAGGGAGTGTTAAAATTGGATAACTAGGTCCAAACTCCATGTTGTGATGCTCAGATGAAGACACCAATATTTTTATTGGGTTCCTCTTTCGAAGAAGTGCAAGATCGATCTAAAGATCATCTTGATCCAATGAGCAGAACATTTATTTTGAATTTATTTTTAATACTTTCAAAATATGTGCAGGTCGACCTTAAGGTTTTACACCTGCAGCAAATGTGTCACACACCCTCGGTGATTGATATAAATAGAGTCAACGTTGGAGGACATTTCAATCATCTCATCACACACATCCTCATGATCTAGAAATAGATGCCGTAAATCTGGATGATGCCGGAAATGGTTGCCATAAATATGGATGATGCCGTAAATATGGATGATGCCATAAATCTTGATGATGCCGTAAATATGGATGATGCCATAAATCTTGATGATGCCGTAAATATGGATGCCGTAAATCTGGATGCTGTAAATATGGATGATGCCGTAAATCTAGATGATGCCAGAAATGGATTCCATAAATGGATGGCGTAAATATGGATGATGTCGTAAATCTTGGTGATGCCGGAAATGGATGCCGTAAATCTGGATACTGTAAATATGGATGATGCCGTAAATCTAGATGATGTCGGAAATCTGGATGTGGGATTCTTTTGTTGAATTATGTTGATTTTTGATGAGTTGTCTTTAAGGGCTGTGTGTGTGACACTTCTGGTTGGCTGACCGTATTGAGACTTCGCTGGTTGAAGCATCCTGTTGACCGTCGTAACGCACCAACATACTTATATTTTTCTGGCTTGTCTTTTGTCGATCTACTGGTACGTTTTATCAGCACTTTACTTTCTTGTTTATGTGATTGCTGACTGACATTGGGGATAAAAGTAAAGTTGCATCAAGCATAGAACATCTTCAAAAATTTACACTATGAGTGTCCCACTAGCTATCCCTGCGGCTGCCCCTGTTACTGGACCAATGGAGCTTCAACTGGTTGATTTTGATCACCTGTAGGCATCTCAGTAGATCTCTTGAAAGCTCGATCTTCCATGAACTTTACGTCTCGTCTTACTAAAATCTTCCTATTGCTAGGAATGTTAATCATGTATGCCTTGGAGGTTTCTCTATATCCAACGAGGAACCCCTTCTCTATAGTCTGATCCAATTTGGTGCACTTTTCATCTGGCACATGGAAATAAGAAATGATGCCAAAGGTCCTGAAGTGACTAACTTCTGGCTTTTTCCCTGTGAAGAACCCTTTTGTCGTTTTCTTCCCCAATGCTCTATGAGTCCTATACTAAATATACACACTGCTATGTTACATGCTTCTACCGATAAAAACCTGGGAAAATCCCGGCATATAGCATTGCTTTTGCAGGCCCAACTATATATATATTTTTTCCGCTACGCTTCCCCATTCTGTTGTGGATTATATGGAGTTGTCCACTCCCTTCTGATGCCTTCCTTTGCATAAAAATCTGTGCCGTCTCTATCTATATACTCTTCACCATTATCAGAGCGAAGCACCTCAATCTTCTTCCTTGTCGTATTCTCCACAAGAGACTTAAACTCCTTGAAATAATTGAAGACCTCATCCTTGGTCTTTAGGAAGTAGATCCATATTTTCCTGGAATGATCATCAATAAAGGTGAGGAAGTATTTGCCCCACTAAGAGATCTAGTGGATATCAGGGTACAAATATATGAGTGTATTCTGCTTTGTTGTCACTTCTTGGGAATGTTGTCTTAGCATATTTCCCAAGCACGCACCATCTGCACACATCATCGTGTTCCATGCCAAGATCTTGAACCCCTGTTACTGCCTCTCTGAGCATCTTACGTGCTCCATGGTGTAAATGTACCATTCTCCTATGCCATAGCTCATTCAGTTCCTTCCCACCACTACTGTCGCTGCCTATTAGTGCCATTGGAGAGTCAAGCTGCAACCTATACAACTTGTTGCTTCGAACTCCAATCCCTCTCACCCTCTTCTAGCTCAAGTGTTTGACACACACTTTCTTCCCTACAAAGTGGATATCATACCCCTTATCCTGTAACTGGGATACTGAAATCAAGTTCATACCTAATATCGGCACATAAAGTACATCTGTAGTGCTGGTGCTTGCTCCTGACTCACTCTGAAAATCGATGGTACCTTTCCCTACTGGAGTACACTTCGTTTTGTTTCACATCATAATCTGGAAGTCCATATTCTCCTTATTATATCTAGAGAAATATTCCCTAACCCTTGTTATGTGAGCTTATGCTCCATTGTCTATATACTAGACACCTTATGAAGTTGAGCTTGATACATAAGAAAATTCGTCCTCCAACCGGGAAGATAAATCTTAGGCCTCCTGAATGTCGACCTTGTCCATGGTCACACTGAAGAATTACTGGTTACAAATCTATGTGTGATTACTCTTCCACCCGACTTTGATTCTTCTACTGTAAATTGCTACAAAATCCTCTGCGCCCAACTAGGAAATCTGCTCAGCAAAAATCTGAGTTGCTGCTTCTCCCTCTGCCTGTTGGAATCACTATTCTATGCAAATCAAATTTTCCACCACCTTGCAACTGAAAATCAAACCCTTGCCCAACAATTAGAACTTCCTGGCTATGTACTGTGTGTTGGGTGTGGAGCCTGATTATCTTCTTAATGTATCGCTGCATTGGATCCCTGTCCTTAACGGGGTGGCAACGCCGCCTGTCATTTAATTGTCATTAGGGGGGTCTAGGGGAGGCGACGACGATTATAATTTCGTAGTCAATCTGGGCCATTCATTAGGCAAATGATCTGATGGTAGAAGTTATGTTTAATTTAAGGTTTTTTCCCCTAGAAGGCAACCCCCTCAGTTGTATGAGGGTATTGTATTGCGGCTGTGTATTGTGTGTATACTCTGAACGAGAAATAGCAAGGGGGATTGTGTGAGAGAGTAGAGGATATTAAATTGGATCTGTTGTAGGTTGTGTCTCTTCATTTTGTTGGATAATAGAAACGAAGGACTGGCTATTTCCATAGACGTAGCCCAAGTTGGGTGAAGCACATATATTTATGTCTCTCTTGTTTTACATGTTATTTCTTTGTTTGTGTTTCTGCATATTTAATGTGTTCCATTGCTCTGTAATATATAATTTTCTAACAACTGGAAACAGAGCCAAGCTATATTTGGTTGATAGACTCACAGGAAAGAAGGGTTTCTGGTTTGAGTGGGAGCAATGGCAGAAATTGGTAGGTTTAGGGTCGAGAAATTTAACGGCCAAAACTACTAGCTATGGAAGATGCAGATAGAAGATTATTTGTATTAGAAAGATATGTGCCTACCATTGAGTGAAAAACAAAGAAGCCGTCGGGTATGACAAACGAAGAATGGGAGATTATCGACAGAAAGGCACTTGGAACAATATGGCTGTGTCTGGCGGCGTCGGTAGGCTTCAATATTTCGCAGGAAACGACAACAGAGGACTTAATGACGAAATTGTCAAAACTATATGAAAAACCCTCAGCCTCAAATAAGGTATTTCTTATGAAACATTTATTTAATATGAAGACGTCGAAAGGTGAATCTGTTGCTGACCATTTAAATGAATTTAATATGGTTACAAGTCAGTTAAGTTCTGTAGGGGTAAAATTTGATGATGAAGTTAGGGCTCTATTATTTCTGTGCTCATTGCCAGAAAGTTGGAATGGTTTAGTTATGGCCATCAGTAACTCTGTCTTTGAATCTAGTGCTTTAAATTTTGAAGATGTTTTCGGGGTTATCCTTAGCGAGGAAATGCGACGGAAAAGCTCCTATGAGACATTTGGAAATGCTTTGAGTGCAGAGACTAGGGGAAGAAAAATGGAAAGAGAAAGAGCTCAGGATATTGCAGTAAATCAAAGAAAGGAAGACCCAAGTCTAGATCGAGGATAGTGTGTTGGAAATGCGGGAAGAAAGTACACCTATAGAAGGATTGTAAGTCTCGGAAGGGAAAAGAAGGAGACGCACAACAAGAAAACAATCATGAAGCAAATGTGACAAGTGATGTGTTACAAGATGCTCTAATTCTTTCTTTAGAAAATGTTACTGATGCCTGGGTGGTAGATTCAGGGGCCTCATTCCATGCCACACCTGATCAAAAACATTTTCATGACTATGTTCAAGGAGATATTGGATAGGTTCTTTTGGGTGATGATAAACCCCGTAAAATCATTGGAATGGGTAAAGTTATTGTAAAACAACAGAATAGAAACAAATGATTATTAAAGGAGGTAAGGCATGTTCCAGATTTGAAGAAAAATCTGATTTCAACAGGACAGTTAGGTGGTGAAGGTTGTGTGACAACTTTTACAGATAAACCCTGGAAGGTCACTAAAGGAGCCTTGGTAATAACAAAAGGAGAAGGTTGGTACATTGTATTTATGCAATGGTATTTTTAATTGTGTTAATGATTTAACCTCCACAGGAGCAGATGCAACATTATGGCATCATAGGCTCAGACACATGAGTGAGAAGGGGATGAAGATTTTTCACTCAAGAAACTTGTTGCCATGTTTGAAGAATATTGATTTGGATTTCTGTGAGAATTGTGTTTATGCAAAATAGAAAAGAGTCAGATTTCTTAGAGTTGGAAAAGAAAAGAAGAGAAAAAAATTAGAGCTTGTGCATACACATGTATGGGGACATGCTCATGTATCATCTCTCAGTGGCTCTCCTTATTATGTTACTTTTATTGATGATAAAACTAAAAAAACTTGGATTTATTGTACTTGGAATAAATCTGATGTATTTGATACTTTCAAGAAATGGAAAGATTTGGTTGAGATTTAGGCAAGAAAGAGGTTAAAGTGTCTCAGATCAAACAATGGAGGTGAATATTGCAGCAAAGAGTTTGATAGATACTGTTCAGAGCATGGAATTCGCAGAGAGAAGACAGTTCTAGGAACACCATAGGAAAAAGGTGTGTCAAAAAGGATGAACAAGACAATCATGGAGCTTGCAAGGTGCATGAGATTGCATGCAGGATTGCCTTTACAAGTTTAGGTAGATGTTGTAGATACTATTGTTTATCTAATAAACAAAGGGCCTTCAAGTTCCTTGGATAGTGGTATTCCACAGGAGGCATGGACAAGTAAAACGGTAAATTGCTCCTTTTTAAAGCCTTTTGGTTGTGAGGCCTTTGTCCATATTAATAAAGAAAATAGAACAAAGCTTGAGGCAAAATAAAAGAAATGTACCTTTATTGGATATGGTGTTAATGATTTTGTTTATCGCATATATGATTATGAAAATCACAAAATCATTAGGAGCAGAGATGTAATATTCAATGAAAAGGTCTTGTATAAGGATAATTTGCAGGAAAAGAAACAGGAAAAAGAAAACAAAGAATACATAGTTCTTGAAGAGATTATAGAAAAAGTAAAGGTGCCTGAAAATAATAATAAACAACAACCACAACAACAACCACCACCACAACAACAACATGCACCTCAAACACTTGAAAGTGGTGTCAGAAGATCCACCAGGATAAGTAGACCCCCTGAACGATACTGTCCTTCATTATATTATTTATTGTTGACTGATTCTGGTGAACCCGAATTTTATGAAGAAGCAATGTAGGTAGAAACCAGAAAAAAGTGGGAGCTAGCCATGAAAGAAGAGATGGACTCCTTAATACATAACCAGACTTGGGACTTAGTCAGGTTGCCTGCAGGTAAAACAACATTGCAAAATTAATGGGTTTACAGGTTGAAGGAAGAAGATGGAGGAAAAAAAAGGTACAAAGCTAGACTTGTGGTGAAGGGGTTTGCATAGAAGAAAGGTATTGACTTTGATGAAATATTTTATCCTATTGTTAAAATGACTTCAATCAGAACTATTTTAAGTCTTGTAGCAGCGGAAGATTTTCATCTTGAATAGTTAGATGTAAAGGAAATATTTCTCCATGGAGATTTGGAGGAAGAGATCTAAATGCATCAACCACAAATTTATGAGGTCAAAGGGAAGGAAAAATTAATGTGCAGGTTGAAGAAGAGCTTGTATGTCTTAAAATTGGCTTTGAGGCAGTGGTATCTAAAATTTGACAGGTTTATGTCTGAACAAGGTTATTCTAGATGTCACTTTGATCATTGTGTTTGTCTGTAAAAACAAAAATATGGCAGCTATATTATATTGTTATTGTATGTACATGACATGCTTGTTGCAGGGTCTAGCATGCAGGAAATAAATGTGCTCAAAGGAAAATTGGAAAATTGATTTGCAATGAAAGATTTGGGAGCTGCAAAACAAATCCTTTGTATGAGAATAACTAGAGACAGGAAAAATCGCAAATTAACATTGTCTTAGAATGAGTACATACAAACAGTGTTGAAAAGATTTAATATGCAGAATGAAAAACCAGTTAATACACCTTTGGCTAGCCATTTAAAACTTAGTAAGGAGATGTGCCCCAAGACCCAAGAAGAAATGGATTATATGTCTAAAGTTCCATATGCATCAGCAGTTGGAAGCTTAATGTATGCAATCGTCTGCACAAGGCCTGATATTGCACATGCAGTGGGAGTTGTAAGCAGGTACATGAACAATCCAAGAAAAGAACATTGGATGGTAGTGAAATAGATTCTCAAATATTTGGGAGGTACCACAAATATGGGAGGGATATGTTGATGCAAATATGGGAGGTGATAGAGATAACAGGAGGAGCACTACATGGTATGTATTTACTGTAGGTGGAACAACTGTTAGTTGGCTTTCAAAAATGCAAAGTCTTGTAGCAATTTCAACAACAGAAGCAAAGTATGTTGCTGCTACAGAGGCTAGTAAAGAAATGATTTGGTTACAAAGGTTTATGGATGAATTGGGTAAGAAGCAGGAGATGGGAAGGTTATACAGTGATAACCATGTGAAAATTTTTGAATACAAAATTACAGATACCCTACTGCAATATCTTGATTTACTTCTCCTACTTGTGATTTGATTATACAAGTTATTTTCAGAAAATACTAAAGTAAACACAACTAGAAGCCTACACAAATACAGATCATTTACTGAATATTACACTCATTCGACAAAGTGACACTAATTTTTCGGACAAATGTCCCTGGAAAAACCCAATGCGGGAAAACCGGTGCAACATATATGAGGGTTTATTATTATTAAGTAGATTCCGAATACAACAAATCTGGGCACCTTACTGGTTAACTCGACAGAGAAAATATGCAGCAATACCTGTTGTTCTGGAGACTGAAAACTGGATTGATTCACATCCTCAAACATGATTTACAAAACTCAGCCCCTTTCTACCTCTAGAAACACCGGAGCTGCTCTAAAGCTGCTTGCATCAGCCCTGCTAGCCTCTGCGTGCCCCTGCACTGCTCTGAAGTTTCCTACGTCAGCCCTGCTAGCCTCTTCGTGCCCCTGCGCTGCTCAGAAGAGGACTGTGTAACCACAGACTGGGTGACGCAGTCCTTACATTGCCCTGGATGGCCTCTGTGTAACCCTGATCGCCTCCTGCTGCCTCAGCGCTGTCCTTTCTGAGCTTGCGTAGCACCTGCATAGCAGTTGAAATCCTATGCACTGCGCAGCTGCTGCGTAGCCTCGTCTTCCTCTGCGCTGCTCCTGGTTGCTGCTTCTTCGCCTCTTTTTGATTCTTGGCTCCGGGATCAAATCATCCCCTTAGCCAATATTACCCCTCGCTACAGCTGAAACTCTTCTGGAAATTCTTAGCAAACCCGCCCTAGAGTTCCAGCTCTATCTCAATGCCCTACCTCCATGTCTGTGTCTCCAATTGACCCTCAAGCCTTTCTCTTATACTTTTTCGTTGAGACATCAACGACTGTAATTTAATCTCTTATCGACGACTAAGATTAAAAGACTACTTGATCCGCGTCACTTAGAACATTTCATCACGTGTTTAATTAACTGACTGTAATTTTTCTAATTTCCTAAGTTAGACTTAGGGTCCTCATTAAAAAATTAATTATTTTAATATCTCACACATTAGATGAAATTTCTCCAAATGCTTTCTGAGTTTTGGAGGTCTTGTGTGTCTTAGGCCCTCCACAAAATTTCAGGGCTAGAGCACACCCGATGCTACCCCAACACTCAAAATCTCAACACTCCCTTTTAGCACAGAGTGTGCTCTAGTAATACATCCACACCATGTATCACAAGATCTTGACATTGGTCTCTACGTTGTTGATGCTTGGCATGCTGCCCTCCATCTATTACGTTGCTGCTTTATGTACCACTGCCCATGTCACTACCACTGACACTGCTACATCTGTACTGCAACTCCCTCTCAAATTGCTGCATCATGTTGCCCATAGCACTGCCGCTGCTAACTGGTGCACTGCAACTCATTTGCTGAGAATTAAGCAACTGAAAGACCCCTTCCCAATCATTGACAAACAAGTCAAGCTACATCTCATCACTGAAACGCCCTTGGCTACTGCTCTACGCTATCCTCCTGAAGCCACTGCGTGAGTACAGCCTCTCTGCGCTGTTGAAGTCCCATTAGCCTCTGCACTGCGCTGCTCCCTCTACAGCATCGCAGCACTGCCCTCTGCTTCACTGAGATTTTCTGCAACCATCTCTCTACTTGTCCCGCTACCGTCTTAAGGCTCCCATAGCTCGTATGTGATCCAAGAATTGGACTACTCAAGGATCCTGCCTCCTCATCTGTAGCTGCTCTACAGATCCATATCGCCCCACTTATGTGGCTCATGAGTACTCATGGCTACGTCATCATCACTCCCACCGTCCTTTGTTGCTGCAGCCTTGGAATTAGAAGTTCCTTTTTCCTTCTTCTTAGGACAAGTGTTGGCAAAGTGTCCAAGTTCGCCACAATTAAAGCACCAGACCTTGGATAGGTCCCTCTTATTCTTCCCTTGCTGCCTTCGTTCCTTCGATGCAAGGGCTGCATCATCTTCCTCTTCTTTCTTCACCTTGACAATTCCACTACTGTTGTTTTGCCTCTTGGTGAATCTCCTGATTTCCTCCTATTAGAGGATTGCACACATGTTCGCCCAAGATGGTAACGCTGCACTGCTGTTAAATTTAGATAACCATGGTGTTCTATGCTTGATGCAATTTTACTTTGTCTCTCTTAGGCCCGATATAAAATAGCAATCACATAAAAATGAAAGTAAAATTTTGATAGAACACAAAAATAGGTCACTAGAAGACAAGACAAATATAGATCAAATTTACAATTCCTTTTGTCCAGCAAAGATATGAGATATTGTTGTGTTACGGAAGTCAACAGGATGCTTCAACCAACAAAGACTTTCTTGGTTAACCAATCCTCCAAGTGTCACACCCACAACCCTCAAAGATATCTCATCACAAGTCAACGTTGGTCAACCCAAAGTCAACGTAGGGCAGCAACAGAAAGTCAACGCTGCAGATTAGGGCTTCGATCAAACTTATTTGATTTCCTCAATTTTAGAGCCCGACAGTACGAGCTATGAAAATCTAAATTTTGGTAGAGTTTTGAGGTCAAACAACCAAGGGTTGACCAAGGTCAACACTGGTTAACGTTGCAAAAAAAGCCCTAAACAGATCCACAAAAAACAACAGCTCAGCTCCACACGTGTTAGGGGAAAAAGGCCTCCAAAGCCTATCGAACCAATCAAATCATAATGAGAGAATGTGTAATGAGTTGATGATAAAATGATCTCCAAGTCTCTCCAATTTATATCCATCAGTGAGGGTGTGTGACACATCTATTAGGCATGTGAGCCTACATTACAAATCTGGACGACCTTGCACATGTGGAAAATAAATTCAAAATAAATGTTCTGCTCATCCAAACAAGATGATCTTTCGATCAATATTGCACCTCTTCGAAAGAGGAATCCAACAAAAATATGACGATCATCATATGAGCAGTACAACATGGAGTTTGGACCTAGTTGCCCAAAATTAACACTCGCTCTCAACTAGGGAGAACTCCATTTGTCCATGAGTGCCATCCATCAGTACCATCATGTACTTTCACCAAACATCGTGGGTCATCCTACCGTAACTTGCTTTTTTGGCTCTTTCTCAGATAGAACAAAAAGGTGAGTCACAAAGACATCACACTCAGCTGACCAGAAGTCAACTTTAGAGGTAATGACCTCTCTTGGACTCAAAAAGAGTCTCATACTAACCGGAAGTTAGTTTACTGACCTGGAGTCAGTTTAGAGCTAAGAACCTCATCATACTTGATCCCAAATCAAGGTGTTGGACACGTGCCATCCTAGAAATAGAGAGTACGACAATATTCGATGCGTCCATTAGTCTTACTATTGGTCTCTATCCACAATTCCCACCTCAATGGTTAAATAAGAGGTACTTCACATGAGTTTGAAACTCCATGAGTAGGATGCATGCAGGGCACAGATCAAAGAGAGGTGAACCAACTCAATATCACAACAATGGGATAGAAGCACAACAAGTTTCGGCAAGCCTAGCCCCGTATGTGCTCATAGCTCCAAGAAGCTATCCCCAAGCCCCCTGGAGCTCCCAGAGCTAATAGTCCAACTCAAGCAAGACCCTCATAATAGGGTCTTTCCACAATTCCAAGCATCTCACAGAAGGTTAGGAACTTGACCTTCCCCAAGGGCTTCGTGAGAATGTTCGCAACCTACTCATTAGTTCCTATATGATCGAGCCTTACGGCGCCTTGCTGTACCATATCCCGGATAAAGTGGTACCTGATATCACTATGCTTGGATCGATCGTGGAACACGGGATTCTCAGAAAGACGAATCCCACTCTGGTTATCACAAAGGATAATGGTGGTATCTAGCATATGCCCAAACAGCTCACTGAAGAGCTTTCACAACCAAACAGCTTCACAACAAGCCATACTCGCTGCAATGTATTTGGCCTCAGCGGTGCTCAAAGCTACCGATTTCTGCTTCCTGCTCATCCAAGATATCGAAGCAGAACCCAAATTGAAGCAGCATCCAGATGTGCTCTTGCGATTCACCACACTGCCAGCCCAATCGGCATCAGTATATCCATGGAGTCTCAAACTCCCGGCAGTGTATCTCATCCCATGGTTGATTGTGCCCGAAGATATCTCAATAGATTCTTGGCACCAATCCAGTGAATGTGATGAGGATCAACCATATGTTGACTCAAAGAGTTCACTGCAAAACATACATCCGGATGGGAGTTCACTACGAACATCAGGGCCCCCACGAGTTGTCGATACTCGGTAGGATTTGCTAGCACGGGCCCAGCAGCATTTCCACACAACGTCTTGAAGTTGAGTTCCATTGGTATCGATACAAACTTACAATCCACCATACCAAATCTCTCCAGCAGCTTCACAACATATTTTCCTTGAGAAAAGAAAATCTGACCTGGCCTCTACCAGACCTCCAAGCCTAGGAGGTAGTGCATCATTCCTAGGTCTTTCATCTCAAGCTCAGAAGCTAGCTCCCTCTTACACTGATGAATGAGGGGGTCAACACCTATCAGGAAGTGATCGTCCACATTGAGAACCAGAATGAGAGGCCTTTCTCTATTAGCCTTAAAATAAAGGTTTGGATCATCATTACTTTGAGTGAAGCCCAGCTTCATCAAGTATCTATCTATCCTCTTGTACCAAGCCCTGGGGGCTTGCTTCAACCCATAGAGGGATTTCTTCAACCTGCATACATGGGTGTCTCTATCTTGGACTTTGAACCCTAGAGGTTGCTCCACAGACACCTCTTCCTTTATAGAACCATGCAGAAAAGTGGTCTTCACATCCATATTGTGGAGACTCCATCCTTGCATTGCAGCAAGGGAAATAATAGATCAGATGGTGGTATAGCGGGCCACAGGTGCAAATATATCATCATAATCTATGTCTTCAACAAATATTGCCTTGTACATTTCAGGACTTCCATTAGATCCATGCTTGATATTATAGAGCCATTTCGAGGTGACAACAGATTTTTCCTCCGGTCTCAAGACCACTTCCCAGACATCACTTTTCATAATGGACTCATATTCTTCGTGCATAGCATCCTTCCAAACTTGATGCTTTATGGCTTCTTCAAATGATCCAGGCTCAAATTGTACTATCGTACTCATGGTTGCTAGATACCCTTGGTATCTCTTCGGCTTCTTGCTTTCACAGAATGTCCCCCTTGGGGAAACATGTCTCTCGGCATCTGCGAGAGTATCTCGGAGCCATGAGGGTATTCTCTTATTTGAAGGAGGTGGATCAATGGGATCCATAGGTCCTTCAACATCGGACATCAAGTCATCCTTCGGCTCTTCCTGCTTCCCTGCTTCTTCATCTTCTTTGTCTTCCTTGGAGCTAGGAAGATTTCTCACTTTATTAAGGGCAACATCTTCATCGAAGGTGACATCGTGGCATATCTCCACTTCTCTTTGACCAGGCACATAGATTCTATATGCCTTCGAAGTTTCATTGTAGCTCACAAACATTCCCTTCTTTCTAGAAGCATCCAGCTTGCTTCTCTTTTCTTTTGGAACATGAAAGTAAATGTTGAGATTTTGTGTATTTGGGGTAGCATCAGTTGTGCTCTAGCTCCCAAACTTTGTGGAGGGACTAAAGTTCACTTGATCTACAAGACCCAGAAATGGATTTGGGAAATTTCATCTGGTTTAGGAGATATGAAATTAATTAATTATTTTAATGTATTTCTTGAGTTAAAACTTAGGGAACTTAAATAATTAAAGTGAATTTAATTAAACATGTGATGAAATTGTCTTAAGTCACACGGATCAAGCTTTCTTTTGATATTAGCCATTGATTCAAGATCTGATCATGGTCGTTGATTTGTCAACGAGAAAAGTATAAAGGAAAGGCTTGGAGTCATTTGTAAAGACACACAGAGGTAGAGCACTGAAGCTAAGTTGAGATTCTAGGGCGGGTTTGCTAAGAATTATCAGAAGTGTTTCAGATGCAGAGAGGGGAATTTAGACCAAGGGGATGATCTGATCCCGGGGTCTAGAATACATAAGAGGAAGAGATCATCTCAAGGACAACGCAGAGGAAGGCAGCAGTAGTAGCAAGGACAGGGCAGTCTCTCCAAGGACAGTGTGATTTTCAGCAAGAAACCCCCTGGGGTTACGCAGATACCCTTCAGGGGCAGAGTAGTGATTGCGGCACCCAGTCTGGGGTAACGTAGTCCCTTTCGGAGCAGCGCTGAGGGTTTGGAGGCCATCCAAGGCTGACGCAGAGGCTTTCAGTGGCTTCAGAGGCTGACATAGAGCCTTTCAGGGACAACGCTAGGGTTTCTAGGCCTTAATCTTCGCTGAGTTTTGTAAATCCCGTTTGAGGGTGTGGATCAGTCATTATTTTGGCCCTAGATCATCCAATGAGTTGTAGATCTAGTATTTTCTCTGTCGGGTTGTCCAGATCTGGAACTCAGATTTGTGTATTCAGAAATATTCTTAATAATAGAACCCTCCAGCAGCCAAAGACCGATTTTCCCACATTGGGTTTTTCCGGGGACTATTGTCCAGAAATAACTATGTCACTTTGTCAATGTGTGCATGTGCTTATTCTAGATCTAAATTGGTAAAGATCTGTTATGTGTTTTGCTTCGATGTTAACTTCAATTTATTCAGTTAATAACTTATCTAAGTAGGAGGAGCTTAACCGGATTAACAGTAAGAATTTCTGCATAAGATATACGATTCAGAAATTTCTACATGGTATTAGAGCAATTGCAGATCTAGGAGGGTCACCGCAGGAGAATCTGAAGGATCTAGCTGCAGAAAGTAGCTAGAAAAGCAGCAGAAACGCAGATCTGAAGGGACAACGCAGTTTTCAGGAGCAGATTCACGTAGAAGGAAGGGTGACGCTGTCCAGCGTTGTGTCCTAGCAAGCCCACGCAATTACTACGTAGAGGCAGCTCAGAAACAACATTGGTTTAGTCTGAAGCCAGCCAGTGTGATTCAGATCTAAATCTGTCAGATCCAGAAAAGACTGCAGAAAGGCTGCAGAAATTCAGAAGAGCTGGTGGGGTTAAAATTCTGAAGTTTTTATATTTTTAGCCTTAGCACAAGTGACAAATATTGGGAGGAGATCAACTTCTCAAAGAGTTTCTTGCCAAAGGAAACTTTCAGCTTGATCAGAGGATCAAAGAAGAAGCTAAATCATAGTTGATTTGGTAGATTTCCAAGGAGAGAAATCAGTTGTCAGAGGGAGCAGAAGGCACTTGTTTCACCAAGGGCCTTAGATCCATTTCTCTAGCAAAGAGAAAAGTAAGTTTCGACACGTTTTGAGCAGATGACTCTTCATGGACTGCGTGATCAGGACAGGCTAGATGGCCTTTCAAACTTTTCAGTTTGGAAGGAAAGAATCCTAAATGTCCTTGAGGCGTACAATCTAAGAGACCATGCAGAGCAGACTCTGGCCACACCGACAGATGCGAATCTCCTTCGGAAGCATAAAGAAGCTGCTGGGCATGCCAGGCGGCTGATTATGGATAGTATCAAGGACCATATTGTACCACACATAGCTGAGAAGAAGATAGCTAATGAGATGTGGAAAGCCTTCACTTCCCTATATGAGGGAAAGTATGTCCAAAGAAAAATGTTGTTGGAGACCTAAATGAGGTCATTCATGATGACCAATGGAGAAGACATGGAACACTTCCTCTTTAGACTACAGTGAATCAGAGATCAGCTGACTGCAACGGGTGCAACGGTGAATGATGTTGTGATAGTCAGAACTGCCCTCAATGCAGTCACGGATGAGTGGGAAACCTTTGTCCAAAGTATCTTGGGCAGAGTGAACCTCCCAGATTGGGACAGCTTGTGGTCAATTCTGCGTCAAGAAGAGAATTGAGAGGGAGCTGCAGTACAATGGTTGCAGTGGCAGTGGAAGAGTCATGGGCAACAGTACAAAATGGCAACAACAATGCAGAGTTGAGTGGCAGCAAGCCAAGCTTCAGCAGCACAGAACTAGTGCCCAAAATCATGTAATGCATAAGTGTGATGTATTGCTAGAGCACACCCTTGATGCTAAGAGGGAGTGTTGAGATTTTGTGTATTTGGGGTAGCATCAGTTGTGCTCTAGCTCCCAAACTTTGTGAAGGGACTAGAGTTCACCTGATCTACAAGACGCAGAAATGGTTTTGGGAAATTTCATCTGGTTTAAGAGATATTAGATTAATTAATTATTTAAATGTATTTCCTAAGTTAAAACTTAAGGAACTTAAATAATTAAAGTGAATTTAATTAAACATGTGATGAAATTGTCTTAAGTCACACGGATCAAGCTTTATTTTAATCTTAGCCATTGATTCAAGATCTGATCATGGCCATTGATTTGTCAACGAGAAAAGTATAAAGGAAAGGCTTGGGGTCATTTATAAAGACACACAGAGGCAGATCACTGAAGCTAAGCTGAGATTCTAGGGTGGGTTTGCTAAGAATTCTTAGAAGTGTTTCAGCTGCAGAGAGGGGAATTTAGACCAAGGGGATGATCTGATCCCGGGGTCTAGAATACACAAGAGGCAGAAATCAACTCAAGGAAAATGTAGAGGAAGGCAACAACAGTAAGGACAACGCAGTCTCTCCAAAGACAGCGTGATTTTCAGCAGGAAACCCTCTGCGGTTACGCAGAGACCCTTTAGGGGCAGCGTAGTGATTGCGTTATCCCGTCTGGGGTAACACAGTCCCTTCCAGAGCAGTGTTGAGGGTTTGTAGGCCATCCAAGGCTGACGTGGAGGCTTTCAGGGGCTTCAGAGGCTGACGTAGAGACTTTCAAGGACAACGTTGGGGTTTCTAGGCCATAATCTTGGCTGAGTTATGTAAATCCCGTTTGAGGGTGTGGATCAGTCATTATTTTGGCCCTAGATGAGCCAGTGAGTTGTAGATCTAGCATTATCTCTGTCGGGTTTTCCAGATCTGGAACCCAAATTTGTGTATTCAAAAATATTCTTAATAATAGAACCCTCCAGCAGCCAGAGACTGATTTTCCCACATTGGGTTTTTCTGGGGACTATTTGTCCAAAAATAACTGTGTCACTTTGTCAATGTGTGCGTGTGCTTATTCTAGATCTGAATTGGTAGAGATCTATTATGTGTTTTTCTTCGATGTTAACTTGAATTTATTCAGTTAATAACTTATCTAAGTAGGAGGAGCTTAACTGGATTAACAATAATAATTTATGCATAAGATATAAGATTCATAAATTTCTACAGTAAATAGGACAACCAAAAACTCTAAAATGAGAAACATCAGGTTTCTTACCAAAGAAGACTTCTTCGGGAGTTTGGAGTCCAAAGCGGAATGCAGGCATCTCTTTTGAACATACACAACAGTGTTCGCAGCTTCTCCCCATAGAAACTTCAGAAGACCTTAGTCACATAGCATGGCACGGGCAGCTTCCACAATGGTCCTATTCTTCTTTCAGCAACACCATTTTGCTCAGGAGTGTACGCAGTTGTGGTCTCCCTCTTAATGCCAACTTCTCTACAAAAGTCATTAAACTCATTTGACTCATACTCGGTCCCATTGTCGATCCTAAAAACTTTGATTTTCTTCTCGGTTTGATTTTCTGCCAAGGCCTTGAAGGTACAGAACCATTTGAATGCTTCGTCCTTCTTTAAAAAATATATCCAGGTCATGCAAGAGAAGTCATCTGTAAAAGTCATGTAATAGGAACATCCTCCCAAGGATGTCACAAGCAGCATACCAGATAAATCAGAATGTATCAACTGCAAGATATCAGTTGTCTTTGAGACATTTGAGGGGAATGGTCCCCTTGTATGCTTTCCTTCGGCGCAACCTTGACATATACCTTCATGATCATCTCTAAATTCGGGCATCCCTGTCACCACCTTCCTTGCTTCGAGAAGGGCTTTGTAATGAAGGTGTGCAAACCCATGATGCCATAACTCATTTTGAAGAGTTGTATCACATGACATAGCCCCCAATGGACTTCCTCCAACCTGGTAGAGTGTATCAACTCTAAAACCAATAGAAAGAGATTCCTTGAATTTTTTCTTCCAGATAAGTACCTTTCCATCAACAAATGCCACCTTGAACCCTTTGTCTTCCATTGCCGAAATGGACACAAGGTTCTTCTTCAAATCAAGTACGTACAACGCATCTTGTAATCGGAGGACTTGACCTTGACATAGATGGAGGGTCATAGTCCATGTCCTTTTCACAGGATAGGTGGCATTATCTCCAAGGATAATTTCCAGATTAGTATCCTTCTCAACCAAATCAGAGAGGGCTTCTTTATAACCAGTGAGGTGCCTTGAAGCACCACTATCAATCAACCAGACATCAAGGGTGTCGGGTGGAGATGCAGCAAAGAGGGCAGATACAAGAATAAATTCATTTCTCTTATCATCAACAACATTAGACTCATCGTACTTGGAATTTCTTGACCTCTTGAAAGGTTGCCCATTTCCAATACGATCAAAGGGAACCGTCCTTTTTCCTTTGAACTTGTTGTTCCTACCATTCCCTCTCGAGTTGTTGTTGTCATCATCCCTGGGAGAGTCCCTTCTATTAGGGCACTCTCTTGCATAGTGACCAGTATTGTTACAAGTGTAACATCTTCCCTTCCTTCCTTTGGGCCTCGCTCTACCATGGTTTTGATTTCTCGGGCCACCATGGTTCTTCTTCTTTGCATGAGTGGCAAAGGCAGTAGGGTCACTTCCATTTCCATTAGAGGCATATTACATCATTCTTGTTTCCTCTTGAGTGCATCTCGTCAATATTTCATCAAAATTAGGAATCACATTATTATTAAGAATAGTGGTATTGAATACATACCAATCATGGTGGAGACCTTCAAGTGCAATAAGAACCATCTCTCAATCAGATATTGCTTCCCCAATAGCTAGGAGGTTATTCCTGATTTCAGTGAGCCTTATAAAATAGGATTGAATAGATTCATCCTTTCCCTTCTTGATATTCTTCAATTGATTCTTGAAGAAAAGGATTTGATTAACATTCCTAGCCCTGAACATGCTCACCAACTTATCATACATCTCTTTAGATGTGTTCAGCTCAGAAATGTGAGCAACCAAGTGCTTATGAATTGAATCTCGGATAATCATCTTTGCTTTGATTTCCCCTTTTCTATACTTTGTCTTCGTGGCAGCAACTGCATTTGATGGAGGCTCTTGAATCTTCCCCTGCACATAGTCCATGACATCTTGATCTTCTAGCACCAGATCCAAGGACATCTTCCATGCATGATAATCAGACTTATCAGTCAATTTATCATCAGCCTTGAAACTCTTGTAGGTTGAGGAGGCCATTTGTCCTTGATAGGATTCCTTCCTTCAGTGATTGCTTCTAACACAAGCTTGGACTTTGTCTTCACCTCATCTCTGAAACCATGTTAAATTTAGATAACCACGGTGTTCTATGCTTGATGCAATTTTAATTTGTCTTTCTTAGGTCGAATGCAAAATAGCAATCACATAATCATGAAAGTAAAATGCCGATAGAACACAATAATAGATCACCAGAAGACAAGCCAAATATAGATCAGATTTACAATTCCTTTTGTCCAGCAAAGATATGAGATATTGTTGTGTTATTGCAGTCAACAGGATGTTTCAGCCAACAAAACCTTTCTTGGTCAGCCAATCCTCCAAGTGTCACACCCACATCCCTCAAAGACAGCTCATCACAAGTCAATGCTGGTTAACCCAAAGTCAATGCATGGCAACAACAGAAAGTCAATTCTACAGATTAGGGCTTCGGTCAAACTTCTCTGATTTCCTCTATTTTAGTGCCCAATAGTACGGCCTCTCAAAATTAGAATTTTGGTAGAGTTTTGAAGTCAAACAACCAAGGGTTGACCATGGTCAACGCTGGTCAACGCTGCAGCAAAAAGCCCTTAACAGAGCCATAGAAAACAACAACTCAATTCCACACGTGTGAGGGGAAAAAGGCCTCCAAATTCTATCGAACCAATCAGATCGCAATGAGAGAATGTGTGATGAGTTGATGATAAAATGACCTCCAAGTCTCTGAAATTTATATCCATCAGTGAGGGTGTGTGACACATCTATTAGGCATGTGAGCCTACATTACAAATCTGGCCGACCTTGCACATGTGAAAAATAAATTCAAAATAAATGCCCTGCTCATCCAAACTGTTATGAATTATATTCAGCAAAAGAACCATAGGCTTGTTGGCTTTAATGTAAAATACACAAGAGGTATTTGTAATAATAATTTATTATATATAAAATGTATAAGTGATGAGAAATGTTACAATGAGGCCCTGCTTATATACCTAGGCAGGTGGCCTTTCATGAATGGGCATGTCTTTTTAGACATGCCTTTTCAGTTAACTAATGACTATTTAAATAACCATTATCTTGATTATTTATTATTTACATTTATTCTATTTATACTATTTGTTATGAATTATATTCATAACATTGCCCCGTCCTTCGAAAGCTGTGTCCTCAAAGCTATATTGTTGACAATTTCTTCATGTTGCGTTTGTCATCTCGACATGATCTTGTGTTTTGTCATCTCGACATATATCGTTGGTCTTTGGTACCTCAGCTTGTAACTAGTCTTGAAACTAGGGTTTCTTTTTTTGCTTTTTTTTTTTTTTTTTTTTTAACAATTGATTTTTTAAAATTCTTTTTGTATTTTGTTTTGAAAAGTTACAACCCTAGTGAAACGTGGCTATTCACCTATATTCACCTATAAAATATATGACCATGTGTATTTGACTCTGTTAATGTTCTCCAAGTAAAAGTAAACTTACCATTCACACAGAGATTTTTTTTTCCTTTTGTTCTAATTTTACCTTTCAAATACCATGGGCAATTACCATGGGCTTATAAAACCACGAGCTTGTAAACCACTTAAAGAATAATCAAAATAACCTTATCTACTCTTCCTTCTTTCTTTTTCTTTTTTATTTTTAAATTGTCTTGGTATGTACGTATATGTACTACTTTATATATATATCTCTTTTTTTATTTTTTCTTTTTTTTTACTTTTATATATATATATATATATATATTTTTTTACTATATATATATATATATATATATATATATATATTGCTTTTGCTTCATTTTTTTCAAAAATTTCCCCTTTTTTTCTTCAAATTTTTAATTTTGGCCAAAGGCCTACTGGTGAAATTTCTTCAAATTTTTTAATTTTGGCCAAAGGCCTATTGGTGAAAATGGAAAAACTCCAAGACTGGTAGCAAAACGCTTTGATGACAACAATGTTGACGAATTTTTGATGGCCAAAGGCTGTAATATTCCTTTTTTTGGTGTCACTTAGGAGGGACTTCCAGAGTCAGGAGCAGACCGGTCATAGGTACAAGTTGGTGTCATTAGCGGGCCCAGGGGCTTTTTGGAGGAGTTTTGAGGAGTTTCTATGTGGTCGGGTGGCATTCGCTTGATATATTCCATCATCTGAGTAGTTTGGCTTTCGTTCCGGTGCATTCCGACAACTTCTGGAAATTTGAGTTATTTATGGGCTTAACTCAGCTAATTACGCTCACGGTGGCATTCCGAGAGGAATACATGATAGAACACCTTAGTGTAATAGTTCACTGGAACTGGGATGAGGATACCTCCATGATGGGACAGTTGGACATGAGTTTCAGTGACCGGAGGAGACGTGGTAGCCAATTTACTCTTTTCTGCATTAAAAAGGAATATTTTAATAAGAAGGAAAAGTGCTCCATGAATAAAATAATAATAAAATTAAAAACAATGCTCTAGAAGGCTCCAAGATATCTATAAAAGAAAGGGAGGAGGCTATTGAGGGATATCTTTGGATCATATCATTTTATTGTATGAGAGGTGTGAGATGTGGTTCTCTACTTCAACCGTAGCCCTAAGACGGAAACCCTTGGGTGATTTGTGAGTGTTGGATGAAAACCCAACTCTCTTGAGGAGACTTCACTCAGAAGTTTCGTAGAGCTTCAGGGATTGGTGTGAGGATCATTCAGATCTTCAACAGTTGCTTCAGTGGATTCAGTGGTAGCCGTTGCCGGAGCAAGAGTGCAGCAGCTCATTTTGGAGGCCATCGCCGTGTAACAGTGCAGCAGCTTGTATTGTTGGCCAGTTTTCCATCTCAGCTCTTTCTGGGTCAGATTTATATGTAAACCCCGTTATTATTTATAATAAAAGCTGAGATTCTTCCTGTTCTATGTGGTATTGGATTGCAGTGTTTAATTCTACATGGCAATCTTCTGTTAAATGCATGTTGATTTTATGGCATATTTTGTGAATTAAGTAAATTTATGAAAATTTAGTAAAATATCCCATTTGGGGATATTACAGTGGTATCAGAGCTTCAATCTTGGATCAGCCTGCGGGTTTCCAGTTTTCAGTTGCAGCTATTTTGGTTAGAAGGGCCTACGCAGTTATTGGAGGAGGCTCATTTATGGAAGCTGCATTGGTGGGATTTTAGAGCTGGGGTGTTGAGAAATTGATAGGAGAGCCATATGAGGAGGTTTGCTGGGATTTTGGAGAGCAATGATTGACAGTAGCAGCTGCAATGCCAGAAAACAAAATTGGAAGAGGGCCAAACTACAAAGGGTCATATTTTGAAGGTTGGAATTAGAAGAAACCCTTTTTGGATTTTTCTGGGTTTTGGGCAAGGATCACCTTCCCAAATTCCTAGAATTTTCTAAGCAGTTTTCAGTGGCTAAATCAGAGGCCGAAGTCAGGCAACCGTGTAATCTTAGAGCAGCAGTGTAGTTTTTGGAGGAGCTTGCTGGAGCGATTTCCAGGTTCCATTCTATATTTTCAGAGTATACATATTTTTTTATATTAGTGAGGGATGTCGCTATGTCTTTGTCTAAAATATCTCTGTTGTGTAGTTTTTGTCAATCGCTGTAATAATTTTCTGAGCTTAAAATATAGATATCAGTTGTGGGGTTGAGACTGATTCTTTTGTGAAGTCCCCACTATGTACCTATATTTGACACCAACAAATACGTGTCACCTTCAGTTGTATGTATTTGAACTGGTTGACAAAAACTACACCTACATCACTATAACAATTAAGAAAAAACAGTGATCATATCGTTGGTTGAACCATGGACGGATTCCTAAGCAGCTTGAGAAGAATAAAGGTTGGTTCCTTGAACCATCATGCATTAGAAGACCAGAAAAAAAAACCAAACAGTAGACCCTTTTCAAGAGGAATTTATGCAATCCTTCAAAAAGAGCAACCAAAAGATTTGCAGGGAGAATTGGGGATTGGTCACAAAATCCTTGCACTTGGGACAGATTTGAAACACATGAAGATGACATGGAGAGTTCTATCCAAACTTGATGAGCTTAATGAACTTCCGTCCAAAATAAGCCAAGAAGAAGGGAAGAAACTGATTTGGGCTCTAAAACCAGCTATGCTTGCTCTTATACAGCCCAAATTCTTGGAGGAACCTTGTGAAGGGGTCACACTTCCAATTGCAGCTTGTCTCAGTAACATCATGAAGTTGACCGCACCTATAGCTCCATACAATGATGATGTTATGAGTAGGATTATGAGATTGATTGTAGAGGCTTTTCAAGATTTGGACAACAGCGCAGGCTCTACCTTCGAGAAGAAGCTTGAGATTTTACGGAGTATGGCCACATTCGAGAATTATGTCATCATGTTTGACCTTGAGTGTGATGACTTGATCCTGCAGATGTTCCAATGCTTCTTCAGCATTAGGAGACATCATCTTGATATTGTCATAGCACACATGCAGTCCATCTTGTCATCATGTATGAGAGACCATGAGACCATTGGCCGAGAGTTGCAGACCCGGTTGTTGAGCATTTGGAGGAGAGAGCAGTTGGTCTCACCTGCTGCTTATGAGCTAGCCCAAGGGCTGGTTGAGCAGAATATTGGGCTATTTAGGAGACAGTTGACCAGGGAGGAGCTACTACAGTTTGGTGGATCTGGCAGCAGAAATGAGCTGAGGAGGAAGGGACTTTGTTTCATCTATAAAGAACCTTGGGGACCTGATCACTCATGCTTGAGTGATGCAGATGATGTGGCAGAGGTAGAATAGGAGGGCATTCCTTCAGTATGCCAAGGTGAGGACTCTTCTTCAAATGAGTCCATGGGATCAGTTGAGGACGCTTCTAGGGAGCGAGAGCAGTCATGCGGAGTTGATGGCAGTAGGTTGGAGCTGCATTCCAGTGTACAGGGTGAGCAGTCAGGGGAATCTACGGGAGATACTCAGGGTGATGAATCACTTGTGACGATTCAGCAAGAGCAGCATATGATGGAGCCTGAGTCAGCAGAGGAGGATACTATGCACATCATGCATGATAGTCCTTTGGGGGAGATCTAGATGGAGGCTCACATTGAGTCTATGATGGATATGCGGTTAAACTTGGGGTCAGCCACTGAGGAGGAGCAGTCAGATGCACAGACACCGAGCACGGTGACAGCAATTGTAGATCCATATCCTCTAGAGATGTTGGAGGTTGATGGGATAGTTCTCCAAGGGGCTAGGGGACATCAGGAGCATTACATTCCCGATGAGAGGGATGAGATGTTGGAGACGGTGGAGCATCCATCTCTGGGCTGACACATTGATGAGGTGCAGATAGGTGCACATGTAATCAGCAGAACTGCGGTACCCTCAGGGAGTAGCACTCTCCAGGAGTACATAGATGGGGCTTGTAGCATATCTTGCCCACTTTGGCCCATTATAGAGAGAGGGGATTTCTTCTACACGTAGCTTTCGTTGGTAGACAGGACAGAGCAGCGTGAGTTGATTATGATCTAGTGACAGTTCTCTGGGAATATTCCGTATGCAGTTGACACTACATTGGATTCTTCTTCCAAGATAGATTGGCAGGAGATCATGAGTTGGTACCCTCTTGATGGTACGATTTTCTTCGTAGGGAGCACAACAGATCACGGGCGCTTAGACATAGCAGATGTTATAGATTCTAGCTGGCAGTGGGGCACAGGTCATCGTTTCTTTAGCACTCCATCCCGATTTCAAGAGAGCAGGATCAACATTGGATTTTTTCAGGGATTGGATTGGAGAGAGGTGATGAGTTGGTACACATTTGATGGGGTAATTTACACTGTCATAGATACAACGCAGCAGGGGACGTGGTCTTCACCTCTTAGAGCATCAGTTATAGCCAGAGGCAGTGCACAGTCCGAGCCGTGGGACTTGGGCGATGATTGGCCATCGTGGCGTGGGGATCCGGGAGGATTGTTTGTTGATTGGTACAGTGAGAGATCAGTTTGGGATCCCAACACTGAGGGGTCTATTCCGAGTGCTTTGCATAGGTGCATAGCAACACCCAGAGGTTTGTATGAGATCCGGGCATTGGGTCTTAGTTGCAACGGGCCAACAGAGTGGCCCACATATTTCAATTGCTTGAGGGCAAGCAATCTTGGGGCGGAAGGTCTGTAATATTCCCTTTTTTGGTGTCAACTATGACAAGGCTAAGAGGGACTTCCAGAGTTAGGAGCAGACCAATCACAGGTATAGGTTGGTGTCATCAGCGGGCCCAGGGGATTTTTGGAGGAGTTTTGAGGAGTTTCTATGTGGTCGGGTGGCATTCGCTTGATATATTCCATCATCCGAGCAGTTTGGCTTTCGTTTTGGTGCATTCCGACAACTTTCGAAAATTTGAGTTATTTATGGGCTTAACTCAACTAATTATGCTCATGGTGGCATTTCGGGAGGAATACATGACAAAACACCTTAGTGTAATAGCTCTTTGGAACCGAGACGAGGATACCTCCATGATGGGACAGTTGGACATCATTTTCAGTGACCGAAGGAGACGTGGTAGCTGATTTACTCTTTTCTGCATTAAAAAGGAATATTTTAATAAGAGGGAAAAGTGCTCCATGAATAAAATAATAATAAAATAATGCTCTAGAAGGCTCCAAGAGATCTATAAAAGAAAGGGAGGAGGCCATTGAGGGATATCTTTGGATCATATCATTTTATTGTATGAGAGGTGTGAGATGTGGTTCTCTACTTCAGCCGTAGCCCCAGGACGGAAACTCTCGGGTGATTTGTGAGTGTTGGGCGAAAACCCAACTCTCTTGAGGAGAATTCACTCAGAAGTTTCGCAGAGCTTCAGGGATTGGTGTGAGGATCATTCAGATCTTCACTAGGTGCTTCAGTGGATTCACTGGTAGCCATTGTCGGAGGGAGAGTACAACAACTCATTTTGGAGGCCATCGCCGTGTAGCAGTGCAGCGGCTTGTATTGTTAGCCAGTTTTCCATCTCATCTCTTTCTGGGTCAGATTTATATGTAAATCCCATTATTCTTTATAATAAAAGCTAAGATTCTTCCTGTTCTATGTGGTATTGGATTGCAGTGTTTATGTGTTTAATTTTACATGGCAATCTTCTGTTAAATGCATGTTGATTTTATGCAATATTTTGGGAATTAAGTAAATTTATGCAAATTTAGTAAAATATCCCATTTGGGGATATTACAATGGCCAGAAGATCGAACTGCTCTGATAGAAAATGAAGCAACAAAACCGTAGGCTTGTTGGCTTTAATGTAAAATACACAAGAGGTATTTGTAATAATAATTTATTATATATAAAATGTATAAGTTTTAAGAAATGTTACAATGAGGCCCTGCTTATATACCTAGGCAGGTGGCCTTTCATGACTGGGCATGTCTTTTTAGACATGCCTTTTCAGTTAACTAATGACTATTTAAATAACCATTATCTTGATTATTTATTAACTACATTTATTCTATTTATACTATTTGTTATGAATTATATTCATAACACAAACAAGATGATCTTTAGATCAATCTTGCACCTCTCCAAAAGAGGAATCCAACAAAAATATGACCATCGTCATATGAGCAGTGCAACATGGAGTTTGGACCTAGTTGCCCAAAATTAAAACCTGCCCAATATGCTTTGAACATACGTTTCCCACTCCTCGGTGACTGCATTCAGGGCAGTCCATACCATAGTTATCAAAACCGGCTGGTTTCAACCGGTAATTGGTCAAACCGGCCGGTCAGATGAGCCCGCGGTCAGAACCGGCCATGCAACTCGGCTTGGAGGTTGGTCTCACCTTTTTTGGGCAGTTAACCAGACCTAACCGACCGGTTAGGTACGGAACCGGCCAGTTAATGCATAAACCGGCCGGTTTCGTACCTAACCGACCGGTTAGGTGCTCTTTCTCTACGCGGACCCACACACGGCCTCAAATCAGTTTTAGGGTTGACATGGAGGTAAGGGGAGGGTTGTTTCCCTCCAAAAACACCCTCCCCAATATTTTATGAGGGGTAGCCTCTCCTTTGTCTCACACCAACTCATTTGTTGTTTGTGAGTATGATTGAGAGCTTGGAGAGTGTTGAGTGTTTGTTGGAGCAGTGATCTTGGAGGCTTGGAGTTGGAGTTGGAGCTATCTTGGAGATAGTTTGGAGTTGTCAATAGCGTAGGCATCTTCAAGAGGACACTAAGGAAGCTAGTTTGCATTGCCAGGTAAGAATTTTCACTTGAAAAATCCATCATTTCATTGTTGTTCATGTATTTATTTTCTCATGTGTTTAGCTATTTTACTGCTCTCAAATCTCTAGTCCTATGCTATCAAATTTTGTATGTTTGAATGTGCATTTTGTTTCGTAAATTAGCCTTAGTTGTCCATTTATCTTAGCTGCAATTTTTTTAAATGGCAGATTTATTTCCAAATTTCAACTATTTCAAGTCAAGATGCCTCCAAAAGCCAAGGACAGTGCATGGGTCCATTGTGATGTGATTGATGGAAAGATGGTATGCAAACTTTGTCGAAAATGTATTGGAGGTGGGGGTATTCTTAGATTGAAACGTCACTTGGCTGGGATAAGAGGCAATATAACGCAATGTGATGCACCTAATGCAGTGTTAGGTTCGATTAGGGCAGAATACCTTGCCAAGCTTGAAAAGTTTGAGGAGACTAAGGCTAGGGAGAAGGCCATCCAAGATGAAATTGCAAGGAAGAGGGAAATAGTAGAAATGATGAGAGAGAGTGGGTATGAAAATGATGAGTATGAGATTCAAGACTCCACTTCTATCCCTTCCACCAATAACCCCTTTCACTATGTTCCTCCTGTTGGCAAAAGATCGAACCCAACAAAGAAACCCAACCTCATGAGTTATTTCTCGTCCACTGCTAATCCCATAGCCACTGCCTCCATGTCCCAGCCAACTCCAAGTCGTCAACCCACTTTGGATCAACATTGGAAAAAACAATGCAAAGAAGCTTCTTATCAGTACATTGCTAGATGGTGGTATGATTCAGATATCCCATTTAATGCTACTTGCTCACCTTATTACCAAGCTATGTGGGACTCTGTTTTTGTTGTAGGAAAGGGCTTCAAAGGCCCTACTGCGCATGACTTAAGGGGAGCTCTTTTGCAACAAGAGATTTCTAATATTGATGAGTATTTGGCTGAATATAAAGAGTCATGGCTCAAAACAGGTTGTTCCATCATGTCAGATGGATGGACTAATGGAAAGAACCGCACTATCATTAACTTCCTTGTTGCTTTCCCTCGAGGAATAATGCTTTTGAGATCAGTTGATGCATATGATAAGGTGAAGGATGCCACCCTTCTATTTGAGCTTTTGGATGAGATTATTCAAGAAGTGGGAGAGAAAAATGTTGTGTAGGTCATCACAGATAATGCCTCAAACTATGTTCTTGCTAGAAAGATGCTTGAGTCCAAGTATAATACCATATTTTGGACTCCATGTGCTACACATTGCATAGACCTCATGCTTGAGGACATAGGCAAAGTGGAATGGGTAAAAAACACTGTAGAGCATGGCAAGTGCATTACAAAATACATTTACAACCACTCATGGGTATTGAGCCTAATGAGGAAAAACACAGGGGGCAAAGAGCTTGTTAGGCTTGCCATTATGAGATTTGCAACTCACTTCCTCACATTGCAATGTCTCAATTCTCAACAGAAAAATCTGCAGAAAATGTTTTCTTCTAATGATTGGACTGAATCTCGGTGGGCTCATAGATAAGATGGAAAAGACACCAAAAAGAATGTCTTTGACAGTAATTTTTGGAAAAGGTCTTCAGAGCTGGTAAAAATTACTGAGCCCCTTGTTAAGGTGCTAAGGATGGTGGATGAGGAAAAGATGGCAGTTGGATACATTTATGAGGCTATGGATCAGGCCAAGGAGTAGATACAGGCAGCTTACAGGGACAGGTTAGCTAAATATGGCCAGATATGGGAGATCATTGATAACAGATGGAACAATAAACTCCATCGTCCCATACATGCAGCTGGGTATTTTTTGAACCCAAAGTATCATTATAGAGCTCGGCTAGGAGATCAGCAGGATGGGGAGGTCAGATCTGGATTGATTAATTGCTTGGAGCACATGATCCCTAGCCGTGCAGACCTTTTGGAAACACATAAACAACTTACTCTTTTCAGTATGGCAGCTGGTACCTTTGGAAAGAACTTGGAAAAAATGGCAAGAGATGTGGATCAACCAGGTAAGCAATTCCAATTTGTTTTTCTTTTCATGTTAAATTGTTTGTAAATAAGTAATGAAATGAACTATGTTACTAATGAATGTATTTTTATTTGCAGCACATTGGTGGGAGTCATTTGGCGGCCAATGTCCTCAATTGCAAAAGTTTGCAATTATAATCCTCAGCCAAACTTGCAGTGCTTCAGGTTGTGAGCGCAATTGGTCTATTTTTGAGTGCATACACACAAAGAAGAGAAACCGTTCGGAACAGAAACGGTTAAATGATCTTGTGTTTGCGCAATACAACCTTCGCTTGAGGCGGAACCAACTGATGAGCAAAACACCTGATCTAGATCCCATTGTGTTGGATGATATTGATCCAACATCAGAATGGGTGGAGGAGACTGAAGATCCAGTGTTTGAGGCTAATTTTGATTTTGATGCAGCAGTAGCGGGGGGTGAATCTGAAGCAGATTTGGTGGCGCCATCAGACGCAGACCCAGGATTGGTAGTTGCATCAAGCAAAGGCAAACAACCAATGGACGACACTAGTCATGCACCTCGAGTAACTCGTGCTTCCATTAGGTCCACTTCTATTGTTATTGGTGGCAGGGGTACTGAGGTTGCAGATGAGCCTGAGGCTAAGGCATCCTCAAACTCTGATCCAGATGATGTCTATGTAGCAGCCGATGTTGATCCTGTGTCTAGTAGCGGTGATGAATTTGATGATTGATCATTGTTCATGTGTAGTCTTGTATTAGGCCAATGGCCTCATAGCTTGTAGCATTGTTTTTGGACTTTATGGGCCATTTGGAGCCTCATTGCTTATGTATTTTTCGATGATATGTACTGCACTCGGTGCCATTTTGATATATTCACCTTTGCATGGTATATAAATGAGAAAACTTTGCATATTTTGTCTCTATTGGCTTGGAATCATGGTTGTAAATCTTAAAAATAGTTTTTTTTATTAAAAAATAATTATTTAATGTATTTTTTTAAAACCGGTTCATTGAGATCTGACCGCTACTGGTTAGACTGGTTACGGTTCGAAACTCGGTTCATTAGGTCCACCGGTCCGGTCACCGGTTCCGGTTTTAATAACTATGGTCCATACCAAGAGTCCTTCATCTGGAGTCGCACCCATGGCAATCAGTTGATCTCGTATAGTCAGAAGTCGGAAAAGGAAGTGATCTATCTCCTCACCCTTCTGCATCTGGAACAACCACATCTGATTCTCTCGAAGCATTTTCCTTTGAACGGAGCTTCCCTGATACATTGTCTCCAAGGCAGTCCACATCTCATTTGTCGTTTTCTTACCAGCAATATGTGGCACGACGTGATGTTTAACTCCATCCATAATCAAATGCTTAGCCCGCACTTGATTTTCATTGAATTTCTTCAGAGGATCTGGATCTGCCATCTCAGCTAGGACATTGTCTGCATGGTTCTTGATCACGTACTCATCCAGGACTGTCAGTATCTTGGCTCTCCAGATGACGAAGTTGGACACACCGTCCAACCTGTCCTGATCTCTTTAGTCCATGAGAGGCCATCTAGCTCAAATCTGATGGAACAGATACTCTTCTCCCTATTTCTGCTGCAAAACTCAACATAAATGTTGGATCTGGGTTTCTTGGCGATCAGAAACCCTCTATAGTAGTTTATCCCTCTGTCAACTGGTTTCCCTCTTGGAAATCTTTAGACAAAAAAAATCGAACAGTTCTCTACGATCACCCTCCTGATCGAATTTCAGATTTGTTTGGGGAAGATATGCCGAGTGACTGTCTTCCTCTCGCTCTTTGTCAACTTAGCTAGGCACAATTCTGCACTAGCAGAATCTCCACCACACCAACAATTGCTGAAGATCTGAAGTACTGCTTCCGGATTTCAACAATACTTCACAGCAACATAGAAGTAAACTCGATTGTGTCTCTCTAGCTAGCCTCTACGTGAGCAGATTGGTCTAGTGCAAGCTGCTCTTGCGTCCCTCTGGAAGGCACGGCACTGTCTCTGCATCACCCAGATGGGACTACATCCTCCTGCTGCCGAGCTTCCCTCTCTGGATCTACTGCTTTAGTTGCTACCCTGCAGAAAAAATGTCTTCAGCTGATTTTCTGGAGATTCAGCTTGATCTGGAATCTCTCTGATAACATGTGAAAAATTCTAATTACAAAATTACAGAAACCCTACTGCAGTATCTTGATTTACTTCTCCTACTTGTGATTTAATTATACAAGTTATTTTCAGAAAATATTCAGAAAATACCGAAATAAACACAACTAGCAGCCTACACAAATACAAGTCATTTACTGAACATTAGCTCATTAGACAAAGTGACACATTAATTTTTCGGACAAATGTCCCCGAAAAAACCCAATGCAGGAAAACCGGTGCAGCAGATATGAGGGTTTATTATTATTAAGTAGATTCTGAATACAATAAATCTGGGCACCTTACTGGTTAATCTGATAGAGAAAATGTGCAGCAATACCTGATGTTTTGGAGACTTAAAACTGGACTAATTCACACCCTCAAATGGGATTTACATAACTTAGCCCCTTTCTGCATCTAGAAACCCTAGCACTGCTCTGAAGTTGCTTGCGTCAGCCCTGCTAGCCTTTGCGTGCCCCTACGCTGCTCAGAAGAGGACTGTGCAACCCCAGACTGGGTGACACATTCCTTATGTTTCCCTGGATGGCCTCTGCGTAACCCTGATGGCCTCCTGTTGCCTCAGCGCTGCCCTTTCTGGGCCTGCGTAGCGGCTGAAACCCTTTGCAGCTTCTGCGTAGCCTCGACTTCCTCTGCGCTACTCCTGGTTGCTGAGTCTCTGCCTCTTGCTGATTCTTGGCTCTGGGATCATATCATCCCCTTAGCCAATACTACCCCTCGCTACAGCTGAAACTCTTCTGGAAATTCTTAGCAAACCTGCCCTAGAATTCTAGCTTTGTCTCAGTGCTTTGCCTCCGTGTGTGTGTCTCCAACTGACCCTCAAGCCTTTCTCTTATACTTTTTCGTTGAGACATCAACGACCGTGATTTGATCTCTTATCGACAGCTAATATTAAAAGACTGCTTAATCCACGTCACTTAGAACATTTCATCACATCTGTTTAATTAATTCACTTCAATTTTTCTAATTCTCTAAGTTAGACTTAGGGTCCTCATTAAAAAAAAAAATTTTTAATATCTCACACATTAGATGAAATTTCTCCAAACGCTTTCTAGGTTTTGGTGGTCTTGTATGTCTTATCCCCTTCACAAAATTTCAGGGCTAGAGCACACCCGATGCTACCCCAACACTCAAAATCTCAACAAGGCAGAGTGTCATTCATCTTGCAAAGAACTCACGTAGTGATGGAGTTGCTACAATCAGTCTCCAAGTGGGAGATTGTTGGGTGTGGAGCCTAATTATCTTCTTTATCTATCACCACGTTGGATCCCTGTCCTTAACGAGACGACAACGTTGCCCGTCATTTAATCACCGTTAGGGGGGTCCATGGGGGGGGAGGGGTGATGGGGATTATAATTTCGTAGTCAATTTGGGCCGTTAATTAGGTGGATGATCTGACGATAGAAGTTATGTTTAATTTAGGGTTTTTTTCCCTAGAAGGCAATCCCCTCAGTTGTATAAGGGTATTGTATTGCGGTTGTGTATTGTGTGTATACTCTAAGCAAGAAATAGCAAGGGGGATTGTGTGAGAGAGTATAGAATATTACAGCGGATCTGTTGTAGGTTGTGTCTCTTCATTTTGTTGGATAATATAAAGGAAAGACTGGTTGTTTCTGTGGATGCAGCTCAAGTTGGGTGAACCACATATATCTGTCTTTCTTGTTTTATATATTATTTTTTTGTTTGTGTTTGCGCATATTTTATGTGTTCCATTGCTCTGTAATATATAATTTTCTAACACTGTGTAGCACCATAAAATTTCAACATGTTGCTCCCTCTAAACAGTGAAATTTTCCTTCTTCCACTTCTGAGGTTCTCGACTGATCAATCACACTCTGATACCATGTGAAAATTTCACTATTGAAATCCTATTGTAGCAACAGGAAATTATTCTTTTAATTGTTAATTAATTTAACAATTTATTTTCTATGACAAATACTAAATAAATCACACTAGAACCTTAACAAACAAAACTGTGGAAAACAATAGTGCTAGAAACTGAGAAATATGCAATTATTTTTGGACCAATGTCCCCAAAAAAATACAATGTGGGAAAACCGGTGCAGCAGATGAGGGTTTTATTATTATTATTTAGTAGCAAATCTGAGTACAATAATTTAAATGCCAAACTGGCAATCCAATCTGAGAGAATCACTGGAAAAATTATTGTGAGGATTTTTCCTCACCACATAGCTGATTTCAACTCCCGAAACTAGCCTTTCAGCAATTCGCACTTCCTTCTACATCAACCTCTGCACATTGTTTGCACTAGTCTTGCTGCTGCTGCCTCTGGAAATCTACATCTCTGCTTCGCTCTAGATCTTGAGATAATTCACTGATCCTCCTAATCAAAATTGCAACCACAAGATACTGAATCGACTGCTCCTCCATCTAGATCAAACAGTTCTACTTCTATTGCCTACCCAGTGCTTGCACAGTCCCTTTGGGAAAATTTACATTCAATCTGACTCTTCCGGCACTGAAAAATTTATCCGGAATGTTGAATTACTCTGCTACTGGAAAATAAATCTGCCTAGATAACTAAGCGTCTGCACTGGTATGTTCTCCATCTACCCATCGACCTCTTCTTATAATCTCCAGTTGGGACTGCAACGGCCAAGATTAAAACATAATCAATGGCTAAGATCATTCTTGATCGATTCGTGTGAGTTTCTAGATGATTAACACCTTATCTCAATTTATTTTTTTGTACGTTAGGCTAAATTATATTAGATCAAAATAAAAGTTTACATAGGCGTTGGGTTGAGATGGTAAGCGGTGCTTAACCAATCCCAGCCTTAGAGGCTTTAAAAATAGCGTAGGTTTGGGGCTGTCTCCTAGGAGGAAACTAGCTCCTTAATAGCATCAAACAGTCATTATTTACAAAGTGTGTCGTGACACATACAAAAGAAAAATACCTGTAGTATGTGTTGCAATAACAGAAAATAGAAAATAGCCGAGCAACCACGCAGCCCTGTTGTTCCTTTATCATCCTCTATAGCAGGGTCCTCCACCTCGATGCGGCATTCATATTCCTACGCAATGGCCTCCTCCTCAGCAGAAGGCATGCGCGGGGGCTTTGTAGCGGCTGTGCAAAGGATAGGAGCGACTGGGTACTCAGCATCTAGAACTCGCGTCCAAACTCTGTTTGAATCCATGATCCACACGTCTGTATCCTCCTCCGGGGCCTCTTGAACTAGGTGAGGCTCGGTTTTTGTGGAGTGGGCGGCTCAGAGTGCGCAATGGTGGACTTCCCAGGGCCTCTTCTACCCCTCTAATTCTCCGGAGCTAAGTCGATCTCCTCCTGGGTGTGCTCAGTCCGTTGTGGTGCTTCCCTGTCATGGCTGCCAGAAGAGGAGTCTTCAAAGGATTCCAAACGGTGATCCTGTTTGCGTTGATAGCGACCCGAGAATGCGCCTCTTTGGCTACCCCTGATAGTCTTTTGGCGCTGACGCGGAGCCATGGGGGGGCTAATAGGCAGAGAGGGGGAGACTGGTCTAAAAGTGGTGAAGTGCGCAACACGAGAGCGCGTAGCAGAGAAGCACAGCAGGGGGGTACGCAACAGAGGGTTATGCAGTAGGGGGGAACACAGCAAGGGTGCTTGCCTCAGAAAGCGTGCAGCAAGATGAATCCAAAGAAGCGGGAAATTCCAGAAGGAGATGCGCAGCCATGGGGGACGTCGAGGGAGGCGCGCAACTTGGAGGGTATCAATGGGAGAAGCCCCCTGCAGGCGAGCACTAGTAAGGTGGCGCGCGAGAGGGAGAGCGTGTAGCAGGGGGGGCGCATGGGGAAACTGAAGCAACAATTAAATGGCAAGGGAGGAGGCGGAGAAGGCTCTGGAGGCCAACTGGAGCAACGATGGGATGATAGAATGAGGAGAGACCGTGCCTTTTGAAGACCTGTGGTACGAGCGCAGATGTTGTGCGATTTTGTGGCACGCTCGCATATGCGAGTTGGGATAGTTCACTTGGGATTGCATGTGATTCAGTGTATGGCAGAAGATCAAGTGCAACAGAGTACCCATGTGAATGATTGTTGAGAGGAGGTTTCGCATCAGGTTAAAGTTGGTTGTCCAGGACATCATCAGCCTGTGCATGGGAAGAGCTGGCTTCGCACGTTCGCAGCATGTCATCCACATCCAAGGAGCACCTCATCTCAACTAATATTGATAAATTAACTATATTTCCTAATTTTAGACTTGGGAAACAATAAAAAATAGGCTAATAATATAATCGAGACACTTCTAGGTGGAATTTCCATAAATAATTTCTGGGTTATGGAGATTTCATGTGTTTTAGCCTCTCCACGATGTTTTGAGACTAGAACAACTCTGATGCTACAAAACCAAAACTTGGTGCGATGGTTTGAGTGGAGACCATGTGAATTGAAAAGAGTAGTCATTACATCATTTATTTTGTTTATGAACCTATCCTAGTGTCTTCATACTTGTTTTAATGCAAGGATGCAAGGTGCTAGGGTTTGCAATAGGAAAAGCACAGGGAAGACATCATGTGTTAGGGATTGATGCCCAGGGTTTGTGGGATGAGCACTATAGCAAGACATGTGTGCTAGAAGAGTGAAGAATTCCTAAAGTCTGGTCTAGTGCTTTGCTCGTAGACCTAGTAGATTGAAACGATTAGGAATTAGTTCACTATATTTTTTTGATGAACCTATCTTAGGGTCTTCATACTTGTATTAATGCAAGTGTAGAATGGGCTAGGGTTCGTGAAATCCAAAACCTAAGGAAGCCATGATTTTCTAGGTTTTGATTTCCTTTCCTCAGAAGGAACTAGGATCTAGGGTACTATCTTTTGGGATATTTTGAGGCTTGGAGTTCTATCATTGGAAAGGTTTTCTGATGTAATGTTTGAGAATTTCCTAGAGGACATTTATGGTGCAAGTGTGAAATCAAGAGTGGACTTGTTGGTGTTCATGTTAGTTTTTTTCTCAGCCTATGAGGAAGTTAGGAGTATCTTGGAGTGATGCCTTTATATGCCATGCTTTATACTTATGGTTTGTGTTTGATGGTGGATGCCAGATCTCGGGTTTCCAAACATTTAGAGTGTCGTAGCTTGTGACAAGCTTGAACAACATCTTCTACAAACTTGTGATAAATTATTGGTATGTGCTTGTAGCTTCGTTCATTCAATAAATGAAATACATTGCTGTCAACAATTTGTGTACTTGCAAATATGATTTTTAGTGTACATTACCATTAAAATTGTGTAGTTTGTAGTGATGGTTATATATGCTAATTTAGTATGCGCATCATCGTAAATTGAATATAGAAATATTCAAATCATGGTCTTTTATTAATGATTCTACATGAGAGTCTTTAAAATTGTATCGATGGTAGGGTGGAACGGGCTAGGGTTTTTTATAGTTGAAACCTATAGAAGCCATTATGTGATGGGCTTTGATGGACCAAAGATGTAGGGTCCTATCCTTGGAGATATTTGAGGCTTGGAGCTCTGTTGACCACACTTCGTCAACTACCCCATAGCAGTACACCCCCATTTTTTCAAATGGGATTCGTCATGTTCGACGTGGTTGCGCCATTCAGATTCCATCATCCAGATGTCATCGCCGATCGACAGTTTCTATAATGATGTAAACCCTTTCTGCATTTTATGATGTAAATGATCTAAGTAAGACCGTCCATGTATGTAACAACCTAGGTAAGCCTAGTATGTTGTTGCTGACTTCCATTCTAGGAGGTTTTTTGTCTCACTGATTCACGAAAGTGATCGGCAGAGTTTTTCCCTCCAGCCTCACCCCAAAGCTAGGGTGGATTTTGTCATCAGCATGCTAAGTGAGTCCTAGTGTTCTATCGAGTCTTTGTAAAAGTAGTTTCAACTACTTGGTCTACTAGATCATATGTTGAGTCGCAGAACTGGGTATTTATTTGAGGGTCTATACGAATGGGTTTTCCCCCTTCATGTATGTAAATGTATTATCTCATGTAAAAGAGGGTTGGAAAAATAATTATAATCCCCTCTTAGTCAATTAGTTAAATTTTCTGGTCAACTAATTAATAAAATATTAAACCGGAAATTTAATTAATTTAGGGTCCTAAGTTAGGATTAAATCTTTAAAGGCAAAATTTGTGGGTCCTTGGAAAATGATTTTGAAAGCCCCAAGCCAAGGGAATATTGAGAATTTTAAGAAATATTGGACCCTTGGGCCTTGGTGGTTAAGTCAAAGTCAAAATTGTGGGGTAATTAACTCAAAAATAGTATTTTTGAGTTAATTAAAATTGAATTAAATGATAAATTCGTTTTTCCCCCAAAATTTTAATTTCAACGCTCCGGATTAAAATATAATTAAATCTTTTGGACGGTTGAGATTATTTTGACGAGGATCATCCAAACTAGCCGTTAGAGATCTAGTCCTATAAATTTAGAGGTCTTTGTCATTATTGAGTCATCCGATCTCAGAATCGTGCACTTGCTCTTAGAAGCTCTTGTAAACTTTTTGAGGAATAAAGCTAAAGACTTTGGGGTTACAAATCTGGATGTTCCTTCTTAGATCTATGTGGTGAATTGTCTCTAAACTCTGCTACTTGGTTTCTTGCATTTTATGGTTGATGGCCTTTGTGGATTAATCTGCATATAGGTATCTTATGCAGTTTTCTGGGTTTATAAAATAACATTCTGATTTTTCTAAGGGTCTCATGTTGTTTTCTTAAATCTCTATCAGCCTAAAGTTCAGATCTAAGTGTGCAGGGAATTTTTTTTTAAGATTGGGCGTCTGGAGAAGTCTTCGGTTGGACCAGCCGACTCTCAATAAGCATAAATCTGATAAGCTCTTTATTTGTTAAATTCCGGGTCTATCTTACGATATTTGTGATTTTGCAGGGTTTCGAAGGCTTGTGCCTCTCACTAAAAATTTTAAACTTCTGAAAATTGTGCTAAACGGATTCAGATCTAACCATGAGGGTTTTAAATTTAAAATAGTTGTAAATTTGTAAATTTTTCAAGATTGTTAGGGTTTAATCATTAAAATTGGCGTGTGTGTCTTCAGATCTGACTAGTTGGTGCAGGTTACAGGTTCAATTCGAAATTTTTTTAAAGATCTAAGGCAAATCTGGCTTCCAAGAGCCAGATCTGGCCTCAAATCATCTCTGTGGGCAATCTGGATGTCATTAAATTAGAACAATGTTGAAAATCTAACTGTGAAGGAAGGAATTGTACGAACTGGGTTATTCACTACATCCGGCCTTCATCTGCGTCCTTTGTTCTCACTACTGCCAAACTCTTTTCATCGTTCAATTCGTTCCCCATCCGATTTCTGCATGCCCTAGCCCTCATCTGCTGTCCACGTCCAATCTAGCTCTGCATTTGAGCATTTTTCTCTGCCAATCGAACACTGCATTCTCCTTAGCGTTGAATCCTGCTGCCGTCCAGCACTGGCCTCTTCATTTGCTGTCGATTCATATCTTCTGCCCTCACCAAACGCGTGCAAACACAATACATCAAAGCAGTCGGCTTCCACACGTCGTCTCTCAGCTCCGTCCACCTGCACGCACAAACTAAAAAACGACAAACGTCAAGCTCTTTTCATCGCGTCCACCTGCAAACACAAGCGTGAAAGCGTCATAAGCTTCCAGCGGATCCACCGAATTCTCCTCCACGCCGTCGACCAAGCTCGACCTGCAAAAAATTCAAACGCACACACGCAGACATCAAAGGATAAAACCCGCGTCGAAAATTTTCTTGGTTCGATGTCACATTTGTAAAGCTTTAATTTTAAATTTTGTACATGGTTCGATTTTAGAATTAGATTTAATAATCGTTGTTTTAGATTTGTAATATAGTTTAGTTTATGATTTTGATAGCGTAAGTCTTAGTTTCAAATTGGTCGGTTTTTCTTCTTTTTTTAAGATTTCGTTTTAGTTTTCATTTAAGTCTAATTTAGATTGTGATTTAATTTAACTCTAGCTTAGCGTTAAAATTTTTAGTTTAGATTTAGGATTTCATTTCTTTTAATTTAGATTTAGTTCTAATCCCTTGTGTAATTTAGTTTGACTTTTTAATTTAGTTTAGATTTAACTTTAGTTTTAGGATTTAATTTTAGAGTTTAATTTAGATTAGTTTTGCTTAATTTGTTTTAAATTTAAGTTTCAATTTAGATTTAGATTTTTTTATTTTGTTTTAGATTTCTAAAATAAAAAATACAAAAATAATAAAAAATATAAATTTTTTTAAAATCCTAAAAAAATAGAAAATACAAAAACATAAAAAAATTTCAAATCTTCTAGAGTCAAATGGGCAAATTTCATTCTTATCTAAAGTTTTGACTATAGAAATCTTTTCTGGATCGAGGTTAATTGAAGCATATAAATCTGGAAATATTGCGAACAGTTGGCATTTTCATCATTCATGGTTGTGGTGTTTTTAATCAAATATCATTGATTAATCGTGTTTCCATAAGCAGCAGTTAGTCATCATTTACTGGTTTATAATCGCATAACGGGATTTTGTTTGACTCCATAAGGCACTGGTCTCTAAAGTGAAATCTAATCTAGATATGTGGAATCTCGTTCATTTCATAAGTATTTGATGTTTTAGCTGTGTCTCCTGGATTTATCTTTCATTATCTAATAGGGTCTACCTCCCTTAGCCTGCAAGGAGACAGCTTAAAGAGAGAGATTGGGGATAAAGGTGACAGCCCCCAGTCTGAGCCGTTGTCGCGGTGCCCTGAACAATCTGTGCGACAACAAGCTCTATCATTGGAGAGCTTGTATGATGTAATCTTGGAGAATATCACAGAGAATGTTTATAGTGCAAGTGTGAAATAAATAGTAAGCTTGTTGGTGTTCATGTTAGATTGTTTATCATCCTTTGAAGAAGCTAGGAGCCTTTCTATTCCATGCTTTCTACTTATGGATTATTTTTTATGGTGAGATGCCTAGCTAGCGTTTGGAAACATTTGTAGTGTCCTAACGTTTGACAAGATTGAACAACATGTTGTACTAACTTGTGATAAGATGATTGGTATGTACTTGTGCTTCATTTGTTCTATAAATGAAGTACATTGCCTTCCACAATTTTTTTAGTGTACATTTCCATTGAAATTGAGCAATTTCTAGTGATGATTATAAATGCTAATTTAACAACTTGTGTGCATCACCGTAACCGTAAATAGAAGAGTAGTATTCTAATCATTGTGTTTTGTTAATGAACCTATATTAGAGCCTTTATAATTGTGTCGATGCAAGGGTGGAAGGTGCTAATGTTTGTGACTGGTAAAACCTAGAAAGACATGATGTGCTAGAGTTTGATGTCCTTGGGTGAGAAGGATTTAGGATTTTTGCAAAGAATCCCTATCAAATACTTTGAGCACTGTGTTTGGAGGCCTTGTTTAATGTAATATTATAGAATCTCCTAGAGGATTTGTATGATGTATGTGGGAAATCAAGGGTGGACTTGTAGGTATTCATGTTAGTTTGTTGTTCCACCTTTGCAGTGGCTACAAGTAGCTTGGTTTGATGTCGTGCTAGCCTATCTTTGCTAGCTATAGTTTTTTGTTGATGGTTGATTCCCTAGCTAGTGTTTGGAAACATTTGAATTGTCCTACCATGTGACAAGCTTGAACAACACGCACCAACTTGTCATAAGTTGATTGGAATGTACTCATAACTTTATTTGTTGTATAAATGAAGTTCATTGCTATCCACAATTTGTGTAGTTTTAGATCTAATTTTCACCGTATATTCCCATGGATATTTGAGTAGGATCTAGTGTTGGTTATATATGTTAATTTAGCATATTTTGTGCATTGTAGTAAATTGAATAGAGTAGCCATCGAATGATTGTGTTTTTTTAATGAACCTATATTAGAGTCTTTATATTTGTATTGATGTGAGGGTTCAAAGATCTAGGGTTTGAGAGAAACCAAATATACAGATGACATGATCTACTAGGGTTTGATATCTTAGGGTGACAAGTGATTAGGATTTGTGGAAAAGATACCCCATCGAAGACTTGGATCACTATCCTTAGAGAGCTTGTATGATGTAAGCTTAGAGAATATTCTATAGAACTTGCATGATAAAAGTGGGAAATAAAAGCTGAACTTGGTGGTATTCATGCTAGTTTTCTGTGAAATATTTGAAGTGGCTACAGGTAGCTTGGTGTGATGCGTTGCTAGGCCATATTTATTGGTTATGCTTTTTTGTTGATGTAATATTCCTGTTTTTGGTGTCACCTACGATAGGGTTAGGTTGGACTTCCAGAGTTAGGAGCAGACTGGTCACAGGTACAGGTTGGTGTCATCAGCGGGCCCAGGGGCATTTTGGAGGAGTTTTGAGGAGTTTCTATGCATTCGGGTGGCATTGGCTTGATATATTCCATCATCCGAGCAGTTTGGCTTTCATTCCGGTGCATTTCGACAACTTTCGGAAATTTGAGTTATTTGTGGGCTTAACTCAGCTGATTACGCTCAAGATGGCATTCCGGGAGGAATACATGATGGAACACCTTAGTGTAATAGCTCGTTGGAACTGGGATGAGGATACCTACATGATGGGATGGTTGGACACTAGTTTCAGTGACCGGAGGAGGTGTGGTAGCCGATTTACCCTTTTCTGCATTAAAAAGGAATATTTTAATAAGAGGGAAAAGTGCTCCATGAATAAAATAATATTAAAATAAGGCTCTAGAAGGCTCCAAGAAATCTATAAAAGGAAGGGAGGAGGCAATTGAGAGATATCTTTGGATCATAACATTTTCTTGTTTATGAGAGGTTTGAGAACGGGTTCTCTACTTCAGCCGTAGCCCAAGGATGGAAACCCTTAGGTGAGTTGTGAGTGTTGGACGGAAACCCAACTCTCTTTGAGGAGACTTCATTCAGAATTTTCGTAGAGCTTCAAGGATTGGTGTGAGGATCATTCAGATCTTCAACTTGTGCTTCATTATCTTCAGTGGGTTCAATGACAACTGTTGCTGGAGGGCGAGTGCAGCAGTCAGTTTTGGAGGCCAAGGTAGTGCAGTAGTTCATCTTGGTGGCCAGTTTTCCATCTCAACTATTTTGGGTCAGATTTATATGTAACCCCAATTATTACTTATAATAAAATGATGAGATTCTTCCTATTCTATGTGTTAATGGATTGCAGTGTTTTATGTGTTTATTTACATGGAAATCTTCTGTTGAGTAAATAGTGATTTTACGACATATTGTGGAGTTCAGTTATTTTTCTGCATTTTTAGTTAAAATATCCCTTTCGGGATATTATAGTGGTATTCGAGCACTGATCTTGGCTCAGTCGTGGGATTGATTTGAGAAGGCCAAGTTCAAGGGTTTATTCTATTGTCGGAGCAAATTGTATTGCAAGTGTTCGAGGATTTAATTTTGATAGTGCCAAACCTTTCGCGGCCACACTTTGTTGCAGAAGAATTTCCTTTCGTAAAGGTTGGGAAAAAAGTATGCTTAGTATGAAGAGGTCAAACATTTTAATGGCCAAAGTTCTGCCAAAAAGGAGGAACGAGTAACGAATTTGTTGTTGACGTGGGATCAATGAGTTTAAGTTTGTTTCACATCTAAATCAAATTTCTTGCTGAGAGCGAAGTGGGAAGGTCTTGAAGCCCATAGACTAATATGAAGGTGGTCCACTCATTGAGTAAGCTAGGTGGGCATCATGACATCTGTGGCAGCGACCGTTAGCACAGTGGGATTGATGCCACACCATGTGTGGGTCGATTTTTGAAGGTGGGTTGCACACGCAACTGAGGACAATCGACCAAGGATTACGAGTTAGATCGGACTCAAAATAATGGCTGCATTGCGAGGGGCATCTACAGAAGGATCCGACAATCGTGGAGCTGAGGGAAAAATGCTGAAGGCTAGATCGCGATAGAGGGTGTTTTCACCGACCGGGAGACGAAATACTGGCTTGACGACCCTACTGAAGTTATTGGTGTGATTTGAAGGGCACATGTTTAGCTCGGACCATCAAAGAAAATTATGTGTGACATGGTGGTTTCCGTCGTATACAAGAGACATTCAAGGGGTGGCTATAGCGCCATCAGGATTGCAGGGAAGATGACTTATATGCGTACACGGGCTTAGCGTTTGTTGTAGCCACAGTGGTGGAGAATGTTGAGCACGCATCGGACACTGTGGGATTGGAACCGAAAGTGATATTTGTCAAACTACCGTCGAAGGATCGTCACACTGTCTATGATAAAGCAGACAGAACAAATGAATACGACCATTGTGCATAGGCAGTGGACAAAATAGAGCAGTCGACCACATAAAAGCTGAATATACCAGTGGCACATCAGCGCTGGGAATTTTAAATAAGTGGACAAAGCTATTATCCGAGAATTACGGGACTGTGGCATCATTTCGTGGGAGGAGGAAGAGTCCGCGACGGCACAATTTGAAGACAAAGGTTCAATTGCCGTAACAACGTAAGAAGAGTGAGCATTTAAAATTCAGGGGCACGAACCAAACCCAAGTGATAGTGGGTCAACATAACACCTTCATTTCTATAATCTTGCACGCTTCTTGGGTTGGTAAACACAAATTTTGAGTGATTAGAGACAAGACCAGCCAACAGTAATCGTAATACAGTGGTGGCAGCCTCCTGGAACAAGTAGCTGAAGTCACAATCAGACTGAGCTAACGTGCTGGAGGGTACCCTCTGACAGAGACAGTAGTATTTTTGAACTCATTTCTGAACTAGAATATTACAGCAGTATGAGGCTATAGCAGAATACACATTTTAGAGGAGGAAAAAGCTGACTGTAATTATTATGCAAGGCATAAATTCACATTATTTGTGATGTGGGACAAAAAATATACCTACAGTAGGATCGAGCCTTTTTGGGGAGATCGAATTGTTTGCAAGGCACCACCAAGACAAGCAATGTTGGGTTGTGTCCCAGAATTTCTACTATATCATGTCCTGGACTGATTCTCTTATAAATTATCAGCTTGTGGAGTCAAACCGTTATACCTTGCTGGACTGGATGAGTCTTGACTGATAACAGTGCTGGAATATCGCCTTAAGTAGACCATGCTATGTATTCCTGTGGTAGCGTTACTTCTACACACGTACCAGGTTTATCTTTTTCATTATCACTGTTGTTTCTCCTTTAAGTAGAGTAATGTATGGTTGTAGTATTGCTCCTAAAAACATAGCAGCATGATAAATAAATCAAGAACAGTTTTACCTACCTTAGTATGCACTTAAACTGTTTCAAAATTTTCATCAAAGGCAGATTCCATGTAACTCAGAAATTTTGTGGGGGACAAATTGTATGGTGTTGAATGATGGGGTTTTTAAAACACCTATTTAACCAACATAACAACGCCCCAGTGAACCATGACACACAACCAAAAACTAATTAGAACAACAGACCATTTTCAAGAGGAATATATGCCATTCTCCAAAAAGAATAGCCAAAATATTTGCAGGAAGAGTTGGGGATTGGTCACAGGATTTTTGCACTGGGGACAGATTTGAAACACATGAAGATGACATGGAGAGTTTTGTCCAAACTAGATGAGTTTAATGAACTCCTGTCCACAATAAGCCAAGAAGAAGGGAAGAAACTGATTTGGGCTCTAAAACCTGCTATGCTTGCTCTTATACAACCCAAATTCTTGGAGGAACTGTGTGAGGGGATTAGCTTTCCAGTTGCATCATGATTAAGCAACATCATGAAGTTGACCGCACCTATAGCTCCATACAATGATGATATTATGAGGAGGATTATGAGATTGATAGTAGAGACTTTTCAGGATTTGGACAATAGTGCAGGCTCTACCTTTGGGAAGAAGCTTGAGATTCTATGGAGTATGGCCACATTCGAGACGTATGTCATCATGTTTGACCTTGAGTGTGATGACTTGATTCTGCAGATGTTCCAATGCTTCTTCAGCATTAGGAGACATCATCCTGACACCGTCATAGCACATATGCAGTCCATATTGTCATCATGTATGAGAGACCATGAGACCATTTTGTAATATTCCTAATTAGCACCGTTAATTGGAATATTTGATTTTTGTATAGTTTTGCCGCCTATAGCTAATTAATAAATAAAAGTGAGAAAGAGGGGTCAACTCACTTTAATAAAATAAAGTACTTCCCTAGTAGGAGCAACGTTATGACTTAAAGGGAAGCCTTGGGGGTCCACACCACGTATGAGGGAGGCCTCACGTAGGTTCTAGGAGCAACTGCGCAGGCTTAGGAGGAGCACGTGGAGAGAGGGGACCACGTTAGGGTTTTGAGGGGGGCTAGCACTATAAAAGGTGGGAGAGCCATTCCATTTGGCATTATTGATGTTGTTGATGATATTTTGAGCTAGACTTCTGTCTACTTGAGCAAGCTGGCTGTTTAGTCGGTCTGCAGCACTGTTTAGTGCGACTGAGTGTCTCCGGTCGGAGATCTCACCCTTGGCCCCGGGGGACTTCGAGTGCCTGCTCGGGCAAGGTATTTAGTCTTTAGCAGGTGATTTGCAGGTGATTTGGTTGGGTGTTTTGCTAAGGAGCTGAGCTTCATTGGGTGACTGCGCAGTCTTTGGAGGGAGGACGCAGTTTGAGTTAGAGCTGCTCAGTTGTGGGGATTTCTGTGGGAGATTCAGTGTATTTCGGCGTGGAGGTTTAGTCTCTATCAGTTGGAGAGTTTCTGGAGGGATTTGTGGCTCTTTCTCAGCATATTTCATTTGGCATCTGCGCTGGCCCTGGAGGGACAACGTTTTTCCTTGAGGAGGGCTTCTGGGGTGATTTTCGGAGGTGGTCCATTTTGTTCATGGTTTCTGGGTTTTGTCCGGAGCAGAGAGTATAGGCGATTTACAGATTTTCAGCTCATTCCGGCGAGGGGATCAGCCCCTAGTTCCAGTTCATTGCAGCAGCAGCAGTTTATGGTAGTTTCTTCCAGCAGCTGGGACGCAGTCTCTATAGCAGCCATTTCCTGTTTCTGAGAGGGTTCTTCACTTGCCTTGTGCAAGGATAGGTGCACTTATTCTGATTATCCATTGTACCCATATATATTCTTAGATTAATAAAATGGCTTAGCATTCCTGGCATTTTATGTGTACTTGCTTTATATTCTATTTCCGGCATTTTCCTATATAGTTGTATGCTTGTATTGCTGTCTATTTCTTATTCGGAATATTACAGTGGTATCAGAGCATAGTTCTGGCTCATCCTGTGGAGCTAGCAGTGTATGAGGCCGAGGGATAGATCCCATATCGGTTACCGGGGTAAGAAATACAAAGACGTTGAGCGTAGGTTGGAGAATACCTACGGAGAGGGGGACTATGTTCGAGTGGTGGAAACAGATCAGGAGCAGCCTGAGACAGATTCAGAGCAGGAGCAGCCTGTGAGGGACGCAGAGCAGCAGGGTCCTATGGCAGACGAGGAGGATTCGAGGAGATTTAGAGAGGCGCTCCTCCAACACATGCAGGATGTGTCACAGAGACTCACTGCGCTGGAGGTTAGGCAACGGGAAACCCCAAGGGGTTTTCAGATCGGTGAGGGATCAGGCACGTCACACCATATGCCGATGCGTGATTCTATCCTCATCGTGGCATCGCATGCACCCACGCGATCCACTATGCCCACTTTCCTAGCAAAGGACGCAGGGGAAGAAGCACAGCAGGGCCGGAGGTTGACCCTAGCCAGATGGACGCCTACATTGCAGAGTACCTGGCACGCGGGCCAGCGATTAGAGATCTTATCTCATTTAGAGATTATGTTCAGCTCCAGCGTGATTGTAGACCCCGTGATCATCACAGGGGACACAAACATCATCATGATGACCACCGCGCAGCTAGCAGATTTCATTTGCCCATGTTTGATGGTTCATCAAACAGTTCGGTAAAGTCTTGGGTAGAGAAGTTGGACATCTATTTCCAGCTTAATCAGATGTCACAGTCAGAGGCCATTAAGGTGGCAACATTACATCTGGAGGGTGAGGCCCAGGACTAGTGGTTTCATGGGATGACTACACTCGGGCATTCTACAGTGGGGACATATGCCGAGTTTACCTGGAGGGTGATAGAGCGTTTCGACAGGAGGGATCCGGAGCAGCACTTTGTTGAGCTGACGAAGCTCAAACAGACTGGGAGCCTAGAGACTTACATTTCAGATTTCTTGAGGGTTTCAGTGATGGTGCCTGATCTATCCGCGGCTTGGATGGTCTACATGTTTGTGGAGGGTTTGACAGAGCCACTACGCGGCCTGGTCCGGTCGACTAGACCAGCTACACTTCAGGATGCCATCAGCAAGACTCGGGATTTACAGGATGTCTTACCCAGGACTCGGACACCTTACCCCCAGAGACAGGCCTTCCAGCCTAAGGGGAAGGACATGAGGATTCCGCCTCCCAGGGCGAATCCTGGGCGAGGGCAGTTTGATGATGAGGCCAGGAGAGAGTTGAGGAGGAAGCGGTTGTGCTTCACTTGCCAGGAGCCATGGGCACCGGGACATAGATGTGCTGCAGGGAAAGCACATTTCATTGAGGTCTTCTCCGAGAGCAGCGGGGAAGAGGATGAGGAGGATGGCGTGGAGGCAGGAGATTGTTATGCAGCGCAGGGTACCTTACCACCTCCACCACCCGCAGCAGGTGGTGCATCATTTGCACCTACTGGAGGAGCTCTAGCCGCATTGCGGGGAGTTCCCAAGTATTTGACGCTGCGCGTACGAGGGACAGTACGCGGACAGCGGGTCTCAGTCTTGGTTGATAGTGGGGCCACCCACAACTTTATTGATGCACATATGGTGGAGCGGAGAGGCATACAGACTGAGAGTTTTGATGGATTTTCCGTTTTGGTCCCAGGAGATCAGACCATGGTATGTGCTCGGTATGTCCCCGAGTTATCAGTGACGATGGGCACTTATACATTGACAGATCATTTTTTCGTGGTGGATATCCCGGACACCAACATGATATTGGGTGTTCAGTGGCTCATTACTCTGGGGAAGGTCACGACAAATTGGAAGGCCCTAGAGATGGAGTGGGATGATCCCAAGACAGGGAGGCATGAGAAGATACGGGGACAGCACACATACCCGCCTCAGACAGTGTCGGCACATAGGATGGAGGCAACCTTCCGCAAGGAAGACATAGAGTGGGCCGTAGAGTTGCGAGCTTCGGAGGCAGTAGATACAGGTCAGACAGTGCATCCTGAGCTACAGTCTATCCTCGACGGGTATGCCGTAGTATTCGGGGATATTCCACCAGGGCAGCCACTGGATCGGGGGTTTGAGCATACTATTGAGCTTGAGCAGGGTATACAGGCAGTGATCACCACACCGTATAGGCATCCCAAAGCCTATCGGGATGAGATAGAGCGTGCTATTCAGGAGTTGCTGGCCCTTGGTCACATTCGGCCGAGCACGAGTCCTTTTGCTTCTTCCGTGGTGTTGGTGAAGAAGAAGGACGGCACATTGCGGATGTGCATTGACTACAGGGCTCTGAATAAGAAGACCCTGAAGAATAGTTACCCCATCCCCAGGATCGATGAGCTGATGGACGAGTTGAGAGGAGCACGGTTCTTCTCAAAGATTGACTTGAGATCCGGGTACCATCAGATACGCGTGAGGGAACAGGACATTCCCAAGATCGCTTTCAGGTGTCATTATGGGCACTTCGAGTTTCTGGTCATGCCTTTTGGGGTGACCAATGCACCCGCTACCTTTCAGTCGTGCATGAACCACATTTTCAGGGGTCATCTGAGGAAGTTTGTGCTGGTCTTCTTCGATGACATACTTATATATAGCAGGACTTGGGAGGAGCATCTCCAACACATTGAGACAGTTTTGCGCATCTTGGAGGAGCAGCAGTTCTATGCCAAGCTCTCCAAATGTGAGTTCGTCTTGACGGAGATGCTGTACTTGGGGCATATTATAGGAGTGGACGGGGTGAGAGTCCACGAGGAGAAAATCAGGGCCATCAGAGATTGGCCAGAGCCGAGGAATGTGACTGAGCTTCGGGGATTTATTGGCATTTGCACTTACTACAGGAAGTTTGTCAAGGGCTTCTCACAGCTTGCTGCACCTCTCACAGACTTGACGAGGAAGGGGGCATTCAGTTGGTCGGATACAGCCCAGCGAGCTTTTGATAAGCTCAAGGAGGTGATGAGCAGCTGCCCCGTGCTTGCATTGCCGGATTTCACGCAGCCATTTGTCCTGGAGTGTGATGCATCAGGAGAGGGGATTAGTGCGGTATTGATGCAAGGCGGTCACCCTATAGCTTTTGAGAGCCGGAAGCTCCTTCCGCATGAGAGGTTGTATTCCATATACGACAAGGAGATGTTGGCCATCATGCATGCATTGGCCAAGTACCAACAGTATTTAGTGGGCAGCCGATTCAGGGTGAGATCAGATCACAACAGCCTCAGGTACTTTCTGGAGCAGAAGCAGTTGCAGGAGAGGCAGCAGAAGTGGATCAGTAAGATCCAAGCCTATGACTTTGACATTGAGTACGTCAAAGGCAAGAATAATGTGGTAGCCGATGCCATTTCCCGTAGACTGGCCACGTTATCTCTTATGAGCTTGGACGCTGATTGGAGGGCTCGACTGTTGGTAGAGTACTCCAAGGACGGGTTTGCGTGTGAGGTGTTGGATGGGCAGGTAGCAGATGACAGGTACAGGGTGGTCGACGAGATCATCTATTATAGGGACAGGATCTTCTTGACTGAGGGATCTCAGCTCAAGAATAAGATACTCCATGCCTCACACGATTCTCCATTGGCGGGCCATCAGGGGTTCACCAAGAATTACAGGGCCATCAGGGAGAGGTTCTCATGGAAGGGCCTCAAGGAGGACGTACTCCAGCATGTCAGGGAGTGCGATGTTTGCCAGAGAAACAAGGGAGAGATGAGCCATCCGGCAGGGTTGTTGCAGCCTCTTCCCATTCCAGAGGGGAAATGGGAGAGCATATCGATGGACTTCATCACAGGGTTGCCCATGGTGCAGGGCAAGGACTGCATCTTTGTCGTTGTCGACCGACTGACGAAGTATGCTCATTTTTTCGCCATATCCGCACACCACACAGCAGCACAGGTAGCCGAGCTGTTCTTCAGGGAGGTTTTCAGGTTGCATGGTCTACCTAAGACCATTGTCAGTGACAGGGACAGCCGCTTCATGGGCGGATTCTGGCAGGAGCTCTTCCGGCTAGTGGGGACAGAGTTGACGCCGAGCACTAGTTATCACCCCTAGATGGACGGACAGACAGAGATAGTTAACAAGTGGCTGGAGGGCTACTTGCGTAACTATGTCAGTGGGCAGCAGAGGGCATGGCTGAAGTGCCTGCATCTGGGAGAGTACTGCTACAACACGACGCATCACATGTCCATTAGTATGTCACCTTTCTATGCTTTGTATGGATATCATCCTTTATATTTTGTGGACATGATGTTTGGTGCTAGTAGGGCTCCGAGAGCCAAGATCTAGATCCAAGAGAGCCAAGATATCCTCCGAGCTCTCAAGGATAACATAGCCACAACGCAGAATCAGCAGAAGTTGTATGCTGATAAGGGTCGGGTGGAGAGACACTTTGAGGTAGGAGACTTGGTCTACCTGCGACTACAGCCATACCGACAGTCTTCACTTAAGCAGAAGGGGGCTGAGAAGCTTAAGCCCCGTTTTTATGGGCCATACAGGGTGATACGCAGGATTGGGCAGGTTGCATATGAGTTAGAGCTGCCCCAAGGCAGCAAGATCCATAACATTTTTCACGTATCATGCCTGAAAAAGGCATTGGGCCAGCAGGTGACAGTCACAGATGAGCTACCACCCACAGATGATGAGGGGCATCTGGTGTTGCAGCCGGAGGCTATTATTGATACCAGGGAGAGGCAGCTGCGGAGCAGGACGATCCGGGAATTCTTGGTGAGGTGGAAGAATTTGCCGGATGAGGATGCCACTTGGGAGGATGAGAAGATTTTGCAGCATCCATCACTTCAGTTGCTTGAGGACAAGCAACGTTCTGCCGGGGAACGTTTGGGCCTTTGATTTGCGTCCAAACTGCCGGAGAACTGCTGTGCTGCTGCTACTGCTGGAATTAAATGAGGATTTGGGGCTGCTCCCCTCCTCAGAAAATGCTGAAACTCTGGAATCAGCCTCTGCTCAATAAACCCAGAAAAGCACAGAAAGCTTGTCTAAAATAGCTAACCCCTGAAAATCACCCCCTTGAGGATCTATGTTGTCCCTCAAGGCTCTGCGCTGCCACTGAAGAGAATAATCCAAAACTACGCCCAAAACTCTGCCAAAATCCTCCAATATGCAAGGGCTAGCTCCTTGCTCAATCTCAGAGCCTGAATCCTCTGAACAAGATCAAACCAAACTCCCCACCAAGTGAATTGCGTCCTCCCTCTCAGGAATGCGCAGTCTCTAGAAGAGAAGCTCCTCCACAAACAAAAACTCGATCCTCCCACCAAAATACTGAAGAGAAAACCTCACCCGAGCAGGCACTCGAAGTCCCTCGGGGCTGAGGGTGAGATCTCTTAACAGAGACACTCGTTGCAGTAAACAGTGCTGCAGACAGGCTAAACAGCCAGCGTGCTCAAGAAGTCGAATGACCAACTCAATATCATAACATCGAATGACCAAAATGAGGAGGCTCTCCTCTCTCTTATAGCGTTGGCATCTCTCAAACCCTAAGGCCCACCTCCTCCAACGTAGCCTTCCTTTGCCACGTGCTCAACCCAACCAGTGCAGTCCCTCCATGTGTCTACGTGGGTCCCCTCTCTACGTGGTCTCTTGGCCCCCCTTGGCTCACTTAAGTCACAACGTTGTGTCTACTAGGGAGTGCACTTTATTTTTAGAGTGAGTTATGTCCCCCTCTACACACTTTTATTTATAATTTAATTATATAAGGCAAAATTGATCAAAATTAATATTTCCAATTAGCTGTTGCTAATTGGGAATATTATAGTCCTCCCCGCCAAAAATTGCTTGTCCTCAAGCAATGCCTGAACAAGCCTCCTCTCTAGCTGATGCTCCCCACCGACACTGCAAAATGTGCCTGGGTCCCAGATGCGTCACTGAATCTTCCCTGTTCTCTGCATCACCCTGATATGAAGGGATATCTCAATGCCAGGATCCCAAACTGATCTCTCATGGTACCAGCCAACCCACAATCCTCCCGAATCCCATTGCCACCATGGCCAATAATCACCCAAGTCCCACGACTCAGATTGCGCACTGCCTCTGGCTATGACTGATGCTCTAAGAGGCGAAGACCATGACCCCTGCTGCACTGTATCTGTGACTGTGTAAGTTGTCCCATCAACTGTGTACCAACTCATCACCTCTCTCCAATCCAAGTCCTGAATCAATCCCACGCTGATCCTGCTCTGCTGAAATCGGGATGGAGTGCTGAAGAAACGGCAACCTGTGCCCCCCTGCCAGCTGGAATCTGTAACATCTGCTATGTCCAAGGACCCCTGCTCCACTATGCTCCCTACGAAGAATACTGTACCATCAAGAGGGTACCAACTCATGATCTCTCGCCAGTCCATCCTGGAAGAAGAATCCAATGTAGCAACAACAACTGCATATGGAACACGCCTGGAGTGTTGCCGCCAGCCCATAATCAACTCCCACTGCTCTGCCCTGTATGCCAATGAAAGCTGCCTGTAGAAGGAAGCCCCTCTCTCTATAATGGGCCAAAGTGGGCAAGATATGCTGCAAGCTCCATCGATGTACTCCTGGAGAGTGCTACCCACTAAAAACACTGCACCTCTGCTGACTGCGTGTACATCTATCTGCGCCTCACCACTGTGTCAACCCATAGATGGATGCTCCACCATATCCAACAGCTCCTCCCACTCCTGATCAGGAATGTCATGCTCCCGCTGTCTACTGGCCCCCTACAAAACAATCCCATCAACCTCCAACATCTCCAAAGGATATGGATCTGCAGCTGCTGTCACCGTACTCGATGTCAGTGCATCTAACTGCCCCACCTCGATGGCTAACCCCAATGTTAGCCGCATATCCCTCATCGGCTCAATGTGGGCGCCCATCTGGCTCTCCCCCAAAGGAATATCGTGCCTGATGTGAATAGTGTCCTCCTCTGTCAACTCAGGCTCCATCACCTGCTGCTCTAGCTAAATCGTCACAAGTGAATCTTCACTCAGAGTATCTCCCGCAGAGTCCTGTGACTGCTCACCCTCCTCAGAAGCATCCTCAACTGATCCTATGGACTCATTTGAAGAAGAGTCCTCACTCTGGCATACGAAAGGAATGCCCTCTTGTCCTGCCTCCGCCACATCTCCACTGGGTCTGCCATCCACCCTCTCGATAATGTGTCGATACATTGTTTGGAGTCCAGACACATGCTGGGATGCTACCTCTGCTGAGCCCAGTATCCTCTGCTCATGCATGGTCTCGGCATGCTTTGAGAAAAGAGTGACACATGTCTCCCTCATGACCTGATCCCTAGGTGTAGGCTCAACGATGACCGGTGTGCCACCCCTGTAGATGATCATCTCATCCCCTAACCTGTGGCTGTCAACTAGCGTACCGACCCAGTGCCACTGCCGAGAAGTCTCTCCCCTAGTGTGCTGGGTGTCATCCAAATATCTTGGGTGAGCTTCGAGTACCCCGCTTCTCATGCCCAGAGTGCCAAAGGACAACAACAAAATCGACTGTGCCCATGAGTGATGTCGAAGCAGGTCAGGTGTGTGAGTCCCCACAGATACCGCCAAGTATCGCTCATCTGTCTCCCCATCGATCCTGGGTGAAATACCCCCAAAGGTAAGCCCGGTGTCCCTATCCGTGAGTCTCCCTGGAGGCAATACTCTAAGACCTTGCTGTGCAGCTCAGTACGCCCTCGCATACCACCAATCATCCATGTACCCCTCGACATGCCACTGCACACTGAGGCATACCCCTGTACACTGCTGGGTACCCCCTACTACTGTTGTACCACCCTGTACTGTCTCGTGCCTTGTTTGTGTCAAGGCATAGGTCACTCCTTGCGTGTCCTCAATGCGATGTAGGACACTCCTACTCCACAATGCAGTCCCACACACTACGGTACACCACCACGCAACTCCATGTCCACTGGTAGTCCACTGCTCAATGCTCGATGCTCCCACACATCCTTGGATGTGATGGCCTAAAGTTGTGTCTCTACATGTCAAACCACCCCCAATCGGTATCATCACTTCCCTGTCGCATTGCTATATCCACCGAAGAATGGATCATCACTCCAAACCCTCCTCGATGGGTCTGAGAAGTGAATCTCCCTGTGTGTCAATAGTGATACCACCACTACTCGGCTCCACTGTGACCTTTGTGCCCCACAAAAAGGTGAAGAATCCTTGGCTCCATACAAGGCACCATCTGGTGGCCTGCCAATGCCACCTCCTCTGACAAGCTCCTGCTGAAGTATCTTGACCACCCTGCGACCCCGCATACAAGTGTCGTACTAAGACAACCCAAGGAGTCTGCCCATAAATTGGTTGGACACTGAAGTTGACTGGGACTCCCTCGGTGAATGTGTATGCTCAACTGCTAGGCCAACTTTACCCTCCGAGACATAGTCAACCCTCCTGCTTGGGAAACGATAGGTAGTCCCGCCCGGATCCCAATTCCAGTCTGGGGTTCCTGTATTCCCCATACCTGGAAACTCCTGCTGAACTACACTCGGATCCACCACTATCTCCATAACCCACTCCACCGAGTACCAACTCAAAATCTCTCGCCATCCAACCTCGACAAGTGGATGCTGCACACTGTGCAACTTCGATCGTCTCATCCTGCTAACCAAGTCAACGTATGAGGTCTGACTAGGTGACTTCATCTCTCTCTCTCCAATGGCGAGAGGTGATCCAACAACGCTGCTAGTCCCGTCCATGCATGCCTGAAGGGGAATGATCTGACGCACCAACGTGCCCTCTAGTTGTACCATCAGGGAATCCAGTCGTTCCCCAATGCGGGCCAACTTGGCACAAGCCACTCTCATGCCCTCCAGCTCCTTGTCCTGTGACAAAATGGCCTCCCGTACTGACGTGGCCTTCCCTTTCAAAACTAGAAGGTCTGCCCGAAGCCGATGATACCGCTGTCTGCGACCATCATCCAATACCTCTGTATCTCCTAGTGCCTCATCAAAGGTGGATACATCTCCTGACACCTCACCCATCTGTCGTGTGCTGCTACCACTCGAAGACTCGGACACGACTCCGGTCATCACCTCAATGGATGGCTCTACTGGGGTAGGCTCTACCTTCTCCACTACGATATCAACCAACACGGTCAAGAAGGTCTCCAATGAGGGTGAGTCCTGTGCCACACTAGGTGTATCCTCAAACTCCCTACAATCCTGTGTGCCCTCATCCTCCAAGTGCGAGGTAACCATTTTGATGGTTTCCCCCTCCGATACTCGGTCAAGCTGGAAAGAGGTATCCAACTTCTCCACCCAAGCTTTTTCTGAACGCTTAGATGACCCGTCAAATGTCGGTAGATGGAATCTACCCATTGTGCGCTGCAAGCCCTCATCATGTCAGTGCCTGTTCCCTCTGTGAAAGTTACGGGGTTTGCTATCCCGCTGGAGCTGAACAAAATCTCTGAATGGAAGGGCATCCCTGAACTCCTGCCCATATGCCTAATACTCGGCGAAATAATCACCCATGTGGCCAGGCTCTGGCTCTTGCTGTGCTCCTGCCCCTGTGTCTGCACCCAGAAAAGTGGGCATAGTGGAACGTGTGGGTGTATGTGATGCCATATGCTGATCGGCATCATGCTCCGACAAATGGTGGGATGTGCCTGATCCCTCGCCAATTTGGAAACCCCTTGGGGTTTCACGCTGTCTAGCCTCCATAGCAGTGAATCTCTGCCCCATCACCTCAATCTGCCTTGACAGATCCTGTACTGATTTGAGGAGCATCTCCCCAAATCTCTTCGCATCATCATCACCTACCATCGGCTCCTCCTTCTCTGTGTCTACAAGCTCCTCCTGTTCTGCGTCTATCACAGGCTCCTCCTCTCCGTAGGTGTTCTCCAACCTATGTTCAATATCTCTATACTTCCTACCTCTGTAGCAGATGTAGGGCTTCTCCCCTAGTGTCATAGACTACTAGCTCCACAGGCTGAGCCAGATCTATGCTCTGATACCACTGTAATATCCCTTTTCAGGGATATCTCTCAAACACAATGAACTCCAACCAGAGATGGACTGGGAGGGTGTTTACCATATATGTCACCTCTGAAAAGAGGGTGAGATCTGGAGGCTACCTGGCCCTTTCCAGACTCTATCTAAGAGTATGGGGTAAACACACCAAGTGGTATACTAACGGTGATGCTCAGGTAGATAAAAATAACAGTAGTGCAAGCATATAATAGCAATGTAGACATAAACATATACTCAAGAAATATAGATAGAATGCCAAGCCATTTTATTATACTGAGAATAGAAATGAGTACAATAGGTGATCAGAGTGATGGCACCTAGACTTGCACTAGGCAAGTGAAGAAAAACTCTCAGAATGATAGAGAAATGGTTACAAACTGATCTGCGTCCAAACTGCCGGAGAACTGCTGTGCTGCTGCTACTACTGGAATCAAATGAGGATTTGGGGCTGCTCCCCTCCTCAGAAAATGCTGAAACTCTGGAATCAGCCTCTGCTCAATAAACCCAAGTAAGCCCAGAAAGCTTTTCTAAAATAGCTGACCCCCGAAAATCACCCCCTTGAGGATCTACGCTGTCCCTCACAGCTCTGCGCTGCCACTGAAGAGAATACTCCAAAACTACGCCCAAAACTCTGCCAAAATCTTCCAATATGCAAGGGCTGGCCCCTTGCTCAATCTCAGAGCCTGAATCCTCCGAACAAGATCAAACCAAACTCCCCACCAAGTGAACTGCGTCCTCCCTCTCAGGACTGCGCAGTCTCTAGAAGAGAAGCTCCTCCACAAACACAAAACTCAATCCTCCCACCAAAATACTGAAGATAAAACCTCACCCGAGTAGGCACTCAAAGTCCCCCGGGGCTGAGGGTGAGATCTTCGAACGGAGACACTTGTTGCACTAAACAGTGCTGCAGACAGGCTAAACAGCCAGCGTGCTCAAGAAGTTGAATGACCAGCTCAATATCATAACATCGAATACTCCAAATGAGGAGGCTCTCCTCCTTATATAACGTTGGCCTCTCTCTCTCAAACCCTAGGCCTCTCATCCAACGTAGCCTCCTTGGCCCCCACGCTGCCAACTCAACCTGCGTTGTCTCTCCAAGTGTTCACGTGGGCCCCTTCCCTACGTGGTCCTTTTGCCCCCCCCTTGGTTCACTTAAGTTACAACGTTGTGTCTACTAGGGAGTGCACTTTATTTTTAGAGTGAGTTATGTCCCCCTCTACTCACCTTTATTTATAATTTAATTATATAAGGCAAAATTGATCAAAATTAATATTTCCAATTAGCTGCTGCTAATTGGGAATATTACATTGTGTCATGACGAGCTCTTGGAGGGTCTTTTGATTGTATTTTGACTCGAATAATTTTTCTTTACAATATGTAACATGCCCAAATGGGTCTTCAATACATGACAATGACTCAATTAACTTTATGACAAACCTAGAAGCACTGAATGGGTGCTTGACCTAAAATAAAAATTCTCTTTAGCATGAAACCCATGCCTCAAGAGTCACAATAATAAATTTGTTTTTCTCTTTTCATTAAATACATAAAATCATGATTACATACGTCATTATGAAGACCGAACCTAGTTACATATTTCAACATGTACGGTTGTTCCTATATGAATAACCTGTTGAAGCACCTTTCTAACCGTCTATCCTTTTGTAACAAAAGCATGCAACCATTTGCCAAGTCTGAAATGCACTCCGCGAATTATTGATGCTGTATTGATGGATTGACCAAGCAATCCATCCCATAATATACCCATGAACAAGAAATATAGGCAGTATGACGAGATTTTGGAAAATTCCAATCTGGGTGCTAACATAAACCATTAAGATCCTCAATGTAAATGTATTCTGGTTCAAAAATGTATTGCATTTAGTGCCATTTTATTATCTTGACCCTTCCAATGCTAACATGAGAAAACTTAATGTAATCATGAGAAAGTTTTGTATATTTGGTGTCTAATATTGAATGCAAGTTGTACAACTCTATGGCGATTGTTTAACTTCTAGGTCCAAGGCTGTTAAGCAATTATGTTCCAGCAGGGACGGAAAACTAAATGATGCATTGTAGTCTCTTCTTATAGGCCTTTCTGATGATTAATCTCTCTAGTTGGCCTACAGTATATAAGAAAAGACTTTAGCTGCAAGGTAGCTATCTTTTACAAAGACTTCCAATCTACCTTATCATGCCTTTAGGGATGATAGTTGACTACATTGACCACACATTGAATAACATCAACTTTTTCTTGAAATTCAGTTTCGTTTCTTCTAACAATCATAAAGAATTCTGAAGTTTGGAATATCTTTTCTGCCTCTTTAGCTGATTTTGTGTGTTTTGATCATTCATCGCATTTTACATTGTTCTTGGCTGTGAAGCCCTTGCAAACCCAATTGTATTATTTTAATATTGGACACATAGATGAATATAAGAAAAGACTTTAGCTGCAAGGTAGCTATCTTTTACAAAGACTTCCAATCTACCTTGTCATGCCTTTAGGGATGATAGTTGACTACATTGACCACACATTGAATAACATCAACTTTTGCTTGAAATTAACACCTTATGTCTTGACAGTCGGAATTCAGTTTCACTTCTTCTAACAATCATAAAGAATTCTGAAGTTTGAAATATCTTTTCTGCCTCTTTAGCTGTTTTTGTGTGTTTTGATCATTCATCATATTTTCCATTGTTCTTTCCTGTGAAGCCCTTGCAAACCCAATTGTATTATTTTAATATTGGACACAGATGAATATGAAACAATTCTAAGTAGGAATCTAATTGATATGTTCGAACTTGATTTGAAAGATTAACCAAAAATGTAGGAAACATTGATAGATACTCCTTGTTGCCTAGTCCAGAGCCTATCCAATAATAAAGCCACTTTTGGAGAGTCTGGTGTTGAAAAACGGCACCTATCCTATGCTTACATCAAATACAAAGAAACACATACTTCTAAAGATTTATTTGTCTGAATAAGGTTTTCCAATGAATCTTTTCACTTAGGTTAGTCCCAAAAAATATGATTTCTTTCCTTGAAGAAGCCAGTTTTGCAACATTATAGAAATGCTATCACCTTTCTATTCAACCCATGTACCTTTTACATGATTTATTTTTGGCAAAGGAAATTTAACATGCAAATTTTCACTCATTATTTAGCACAAAATCTTTCTTTTATGATCAGTTTCACTCATCTATGTAGAATTTTAAAATTTCAATAACTTCAACTTGTTGGCCAGCTGTACCAGTCATGTAGGTGTTACTCTGTGCATTTTCATGACCATTCCACACTACATATGGAGACAAGTTCCGATGCTTATTACTAATTGTTTTTGGTTTGAGTATTAGTCCATTGGAAATAATATGCAAAATATTCATTATGAAAATCACAAAAGCAATTTAAGTCATTGCTGTAACGTTTCTGATTGGATAAATTATAATTCTAAACTACTATATATGTGGAAAGATGAAATCTGATCATCTACTGACAAATTTGGAATAATTTGCAGTTCATATTTGGTGCTAAAGTACATGAAGTTCCAAAACTTCGAGCTCAAAGGCATGATTTTCAGCCACCTCGTGAATTTAGGCGTGTCATTAGGTATGGAGTCAAAATATAATTTATTTATGCATTCAACCACGAAATAAGATTAATTCTCTTTCAATATGCTTTGCTTCTACTCCTAGATAGTTAAGTGAAATTGAGTGTTTTCTAACGGCATTGAGATTATTTTTATTAAATATCTTTCCCATTCACAATTTAAGAATCACGGTGCCTTGCAATACCTGAAAATAGATGGAAAGCTATTATGAAAAAAGTTTCTTATTTGTAATTTATTATGTTAGTATTGGTGACCTATGCATTTTCTTTCCACCAAATGGATTTCAATTTATAAATACTTCAGTTAACTACTAACTCCAGTCTGGGTGTAACAAGGAGATTTATCATGACTCTTGGGAGTTTCATTCAAGTGAAATGATCAGATAAAAAAAGAGATAGAACATATACTTGCGAGATACAAAGGTGTATGGTATTGTCATATATATGAGGTGGGAGACATATGTTGAGTATGCTACACAACTACCCAAACCTCTAATCACATAATTAACGATTTTACTATTTAGTTCATAACTCAACACTAAATGGTAACATGATTGCATAACATCATAAGTTTATAATAAAGTACTCTACAAAAGTTCCCAAGCAATAAATATGATCACTATAATATTTATCTAACACCCTCCTATAATGGTTAGAATCCACCTAGTTGCTTGTCCTTGTTACCTATACCCACTAACCCATAGGAGAAAATTTTTCTCCCATTTTTCAGCCAGCCAACCAACAACCCTATGATGCCCACATATAGCTTTACATTAAATCTCTTCACCTATGCAATGGTTAGTGTTCTCTCCCATATGGCATGCTTCTTGAAAGGTGGGTCATCTATTGAAAGGTACATCAACTATTCTTGTAATCAAGTGTTTTCATTAAATGTTTTGGGGCATACCAATATGGATCACAAGACAAATTGGATGGATTATACCCTTGCTCATGTGCTACACTGGGGAGGTTGTCCTTTTCCCCTAGTGCAGTGTGACCTTCCTTGAGGTCCTTCCTTTAAGAGGGGCACTAATGCAATGTGTGCCCAAGGTAATCCATACTTGACACTTTCCATATTTCCCTTATTATCTATTGGTATTATGATCATTTGTCTCGGATTTTCGAGATTCATTTTCATTTGCCCGAAATATCCAACGCAAAACCGTCACTTTTTATTGCAGCGAATTTATGTGTTCTCTATTTTTGTATCTCCTTGTCCGATCCGTAATGTATTCTCTATTTTTGAGTGTCATAGACTAGTTGTTCCACAAGCTGAGCCAAGTCTATGAGCTCTGATACCACTGTAATATTCCAAATAGGAAAAGACAGTAATACAAAGCAAATAAAAACAATAATGTCGGAACATCAAAACACCATGAATAAAACCAGAAATAGCTGAGCCATTTTATTAATAAGGAGGTGGAATACAAGTACAACAGTGCTCAAGAATGATAGCACTCAAGCCGACAGAGATGGCTAGAATGACCCTCAAATTCCCCCACTGAAAACACTGTGTAATTGCTGCTCTGTTGGAGACCCTCACTGCGCTGCCCTTGTTGGAAATGCTAGAAACGCTGCTGGTGGCTGAAAAGGGGTGCATAGATGAGGTTGTTCTGGTGCTCTGAAAATGTCGGGATTTGGACACCAACCTCTACTCACAAAACCCAGAAAGGATTTCCGAATTGGCAGACCCTAGAAAATCACCCTCCTAGGGCATGAAAACGCAGTACTGCTGGGTATAAAGTGATATGAGCTGAACTGACAAATAACATGCTGCAACAACTCCTCCATAGCTCAATCGTTGAAGGGTTGATCCCCTCACTAGATTCCAAGCGACAATGCTATGGAATCTCATCCTCCTCTGGATCTCTCTATTGTTGCACTGCGTAAGTCACTGGGTGACTGCGCTGCTCAAGAGGGTTGCAAATGGGCAAATGACAGAATATTGAAATTTGCTCACAAGATAGAAGGACTCCTCTCCTGAGCGGGCACTCGAAATCCCCCGAGGACGAGGTTTGGATCTCTGCTCGGAGACACCCATGTGCTAAACAGCACTGCAAACTCGGCTAAACAGCTCAAGCATGCTCAAGTCGTAAACAACAAGAAAATAATAATAATCCAAAATGCTCTCTATGGCCGCCTTCACCTCTTTCTTATACTTGTGGAACCCTCACACCCCTGGGCCCACATCATAACGGTGTTGATCTCTTGGTCCATATCCTCCTTGACTGCGTTGTTCACATGATCTCTTCGCCCCCTCCACTACTGCGTTGTTTCACTTTCACACTGGTGAAGTGGTTTTATTCTACTAAAGGGATTTATGGGTCCCTCTACCCTCTTATTCATCTATTAATTATGGAAGACAAAATTTAATATTCTAATTAGCTAAAAGCTAAATTACGAATATTACAATGGCAGTGTGGAACAAGGCAGCAGGAAATGGCAAAGGACACGGGGGTATTAGTGTATTAGTGAGAGAAAAAGAAGGTCGTTTCATTCAGCTAGAAAAGAAGACTCAAATAAAAAATTCATTTGGTTTAAAATATCAGAAAATGGAAATCACATCAGAATTGCAGCATGTTATTTTGTGCCACAATGTAATATCCCCAACGGGAAATAACCAGTAATACACAGAAATATGCCAGACAGATATATAAAACGAAATGCCAGAACCAGAACATGGAACAAGTACACATAAAATGCCAGAACACTAAGCCATTTTATTAATCTGAGAATACATATATAGGGGTACAAGATAATCAGAATGAGTGCACCTATCCTTGCCCTAGGCAAGTGGAGACCCTCTCAGAATAAAGAATGGCTGCAATAGGGATAGCGTCCTAGCTGGCTGAAGAAACTGCTGTGGAAAACTGCTGCTGCAATGCACTAGAACTAGGGGCTGATCCCCTCAATGGAATGAGCTGAAAACTGGGAAGGTAGCTGATCTCAATCCTCCAGACAAAACCCAGAAATCGTGAAGCAGATGCTCCACCTCCGAAGATACACCAAATAACCCTCACCCGTGAAAACGCTGTCTCTGCCAGTGACAGCGCAGAAGCCAAAGAGAACGCTGGCAAAAAGGGCTGAATCTACCCACAAATCCTCCGGATGAAATAACCAACTCCTCAGGGCTGGAAATACTGAAAAACGCTGCCAAAATCCCACTCAACAACCCTGTTCATCAGATCTGCGTCCTCCCTAGCTGGATCTGCGTCCTCCCTATCCAGATCTGCGTCCTCTCTCTCTGGATCTGCGTCCTCCCTAGCTGGATCTGCGTCCTCCCTATCCAGATCTGCGTCCTCTCTATCTAGATCTGCGTCCTCCTCAACTGGATCTGCGTCCTCCCTATCCAGATCTGCGTCCTCTCTATCTAGATCTGTGTCCTCCTCAACTGGATCTGCGTCCTCTGCCCTAGCCTGCGCAGTCTCAAGAAAGGGGGTATCTCCTCTACCAAACGTCCACCTGAAAACTACTGCAAATCACCACTGAAACTGAAGGAAAGAAACCTTGCTCGAGCAGGCACTCGAAGTCCCCCGGAGCCAAGGGTGAGATCTCCGACCGGAGACACTCAGTTTGCACTAAACAGTGCTGCAGACCGACTAAACAACCGGCGTGCTGAAGTAGACAGAAGTCTAGCTCTCAATATCAATATCAAATCAACCATGCCAAATGGAGTGAAACCCCCACCTTTTATAGTGCTAGCTCCCTCAAAAACCCTAACTGCGTCCTTGAGTTCCTCCTTGACCTGCGCAGTTACCTTAGGAGTTTACGTGAGGCCTCTCTCATGTGTGTGTGGACCCCCAAGGCTTCCCCTTTAAGTTACAACGTTGCCTCTACTAGGGAAACACTTTATTTTATTTAAGTTTGTTAGACCCCTTTTCTCACTTTTATTTATTAATTAACTATAGTCGGCAAAACTATACAAAAATCAAATATTCCAATTAGCGGTGCTAATTAGGAATATTACAGTCTCCCCCGGCAAAACGTTGCTTGTCCTCAAGCAACTGAAGTGATGGATGCTGTAAAGTCCGCTCGCTCTCCCAAGTGGCATCCTCATCCGGCAAAAATTGCTTGTTCTCAAGCAATGCTTGAACAAGCCTACTCTCTAGCTGATGCTCCCCACCGATACTGCAAAATGTGCCCGGGTCCCACTGAAACCTCTCTGTCTCCTGCATCACCCTGATACGAAGGGATATCTCAATGCCAGGATCCCAAACTGGCCTCTCACGGTACCAGCCAACCAATAGTCCTCCCGGATCCCATCGCCACTGTGGCCAATAATCGCACAAGTCCCACGACTCAGACTGTGCACTGCCTCTGGCTATGACCAATGCTCTAAGAGGTGAAGACCACCAACAAGCATCAATGCTCTCGGGCTCCTGCTGCGTTGTACCTGTAGCTACATATGCTGCCCCTCCAACTGCATACCAACTCATCACCTCTCTCCAATCCACATCATGACTCAATCTCATGTTGATCCTGCTCTCCTGAAATTGGGAAGGAGTCCTGAAGTAACGACAACTGGTGCCCTCCTGCCGACTGGGATCTCTAACATCTACTATGTCCAAGGGCCCCTGCTTTGCTGTGCTCTCTACGAAGAATACCATACCATCAAGAGGGTACCAACTCATGATCTCCCGCTAGTCCATCCTAGAAGAAGAATCTGATGTAGCAACAACAACGGTATATGGAACATGCCTGGGATGTTGCCGCCAGTCTGTAATCAACTCCCACTGCGCTACCCTGTCTGTCAATGGAAGCTGCCTATAGAAGGAAGCCCCTCTCTCTATAATGGGCAAAAGTGGGCAAGGTATGCTGCAAGCTCCATCGATGTACTCCTGGAGAGTGCTACCCACTAAAAACGCTGCAGCTCTGCTGGCTGTGAGTACATCTATCTGTGCCTCATCCCAGTGTCGACCCAAAGATGGATGCTCCAACATATCCAACAACTCCTGCTGTCTACTAGCCCCCTGCATAACAATCCCATCAACCTCCAACACCTCCAGAGGATATGGATCTGTAACAGCTATCACCGTACTCGAAGTCAATGCAGCTGACTACTCCTCCTCAATGGCTGACCCCGCGGTTAGCTACATATCCACCACAGACTCGATGTGAGTGCCCATCTGGCTCTCTCTCAAAGGAATATCATGCCTGATGTGAGTAGTGTCCTCCTCTGTCGACTCAGGCTCCATCACCTGCTGCTCTAGCTGAAGTGTCACAAGTGACTCTTCACCCAGAGTATCTCTCGCAGAGTCCCATGACTGCTCACCCTGGACACTAGTATATAGCTCCGATCTACTGTCAACATCCATGCATGACTGCTCTCGCTCCCCAGAAGCATCCTCAACTGATCCTATGGACTCATATGAAAAAGAGTCCTCACCCTGGTATACAGAAGGAATGCCCTCCTGTTCTACCTCCGCCATCTCATCTATATCGAACATGCCACCTATCCTCTCGATAAAGTGTCGATACAGTGTCTGGAGCCCAAACACATACTGGGGTGTTACCTCTGCCGTACCCAGTATCCTCTGCCCATGCATGTTCTCGACATGCCGTGAGGGAAAAGTGATGCATGTCTCCCTCATGACCTGCTCCCCAAGCGTAGGCTCCGTGATCACTGATGCTCCACCTCTGCAAACGATCATCTCATCCCCCAACCTGTGGCTGTCAACTAGCACACCAACCCAGTGCCACTGCTGAGAAGTCTCTCGTCTAGTGTACTGAGTGTCATCCAAATATCTTGGGTGAACCTCGCATACCCTGCTGCTCACTCCCAAAGTGCCAAAGATCGAAAACATAATCAACTGTACCTGTGAGTGATGTCGAAGCGAGTCAGGTGTGTGAGTCCCCACAGATACTGCCAAGTATCGCTCCTCTGTCTCTCCATCGATCCTGGGTGAAATACCCCCAAAGGTAAGCCCAGTGTCCCTGTCCATGAGTCTCTCTCGAAGCAATGCTCTAAGACCCTGCCGTGTAGCACCGTATGCCCTCGCATACCACTGATCATCCATACACTCCTCAACATGCCACTGCACACTGAGGCATACCTCGGTATGCTGCTGGATACCATGTGCTACTGCGGTAGCACCCTGTACCGTCTCGTGCCCTGACTGTGTCCAGGCATCGGTCACTCTCCGCATGCTCTCAATGTGATGTAGGATACTCCTACTCCACAATGCAATCCCACACACTATGGTACACCACCATGCTACTCCATGTCCACCGGCAATCCACCGCTCAATGCTAGAGGCTCCCACACATCCCTGGATGTGATGTCCTAGAGCTGTGCCTCTACAGGTCCGACTACCACCAATCGGTAACATCGTCTCCACCGTCGCATCACTATACCTGCTGACGAAAGGATCATCACTCCAAATACTCCTCAAGGGGTCCGAGAAGTGAATCTCCCTGTGTGTCAGTAGTGTTACCACCACTGCTCGGCTCCGCTGCGTCCTCTGTGCCCCACACAAAGGTGAAGAATCCTTGGCCCCATACAAGGTGCCATCTGGTGGCCTGCCGATGCCACCTCCTCCGACAAGCTCCTGCCAAGGTGTGCTGACCACCCCGTGATCCTGTGTATGAATGTCATGCCAAGTCAACCTAGGGAGTCTGCCCATAAACTGGTTGGCCACTGGAGCTGACCGAAACCGCACATGCTCTACTACTAGGCCAACTACACTCTCCAAGACATGGTCAGCCGACCTGCCTGGGAAACGATAGGTGATCCCACCTGGATCCCAATGCCAATCTGGGGTTCCTGTAATCCCCATGCATAGAAACTCCTGCTGAGCTACACTCAGATCCGTCAGCATCTCCATAGCCCGCTCCACCGAGTACCAACTCAAAATCTCTCTCCATCCAACCTCAACATATGGATGTTGTACCCTGTGCAACTCTAATCGTCTCATACCGCTATCCAAGTCAACATATGAGATCTGACTAGGTGGCTCTGCCTCTCTCTCTCCAATGGGAAGAGATGACCCAACAACATTGCTAGTCCCATCCATGCATGCCTGAAGGGGAATGATCTGATGCTCCAACGTGCCCTCTGGTTGTACCATCAGGGAATCCAGCTGTTCCCCAATGTGGACCAACTTGGCCGCCGACTTGGCACAAGTCACTCTCATACCCTCCAGCTCCTGGTCCTGCAACAAAATGGCCTCCCGTACTGACACGGCCTTCTCTCTCAAAACTCGAAGGTCCGTCCGAAGCCGATGATACCGCTGTCTGCGACCATCATCCAATACCTCTGTACCTGCTAGTGCCTCATCGAAGGTGGATATATCTCCTAACGCCTCCCCCATCTGTCGTGTGCTGCTACCACCTGAAGACTCGGACACGACTCCGGTCATCACCTCAATGGATGGCTCTACTGAGGTAGGCTCTACCTTCTCCACTACCACATCAACCGACTCGGCCGAGGATGTCTCCAATGAGGGTGAATCCTGTGTCACACTATGTGTAACCTCGGACTCCCTGCAACCCTGTGTTCCCTCATCCTCCAAGTGCGAGGTAACCATTTTAATGGTTCCCCTCTCCGATACTCGGTCAAGCTGGAAAGAGGTATCCAACTTGTCCACCCAAGCTTTTTCTGAGCGCCTGGATGACCTGTCGAATGTCGGTAGATGGAATCTGTCCACTGTGCGCTGTAAGCCCCCATCATGTGAGCGCATGTTCCCTCTGTGAAAGTTGTGAGGTCTACTAGCTGTGCGGTGGTCATCACGGTGGTGCTTGTGCCCTCGATGATGATCACGGAATCTAATGCCATACTGGAACTGGATATAGTCTCTGAAGGTGATAGAATCCATGAATGCCGGTCCGAAAGCCTGATACTCTGCAAAAAGGCCAGCCATCCGAGCCGGATCTATCTCTCGCTGTACTGCTGTCCCTGTGTCCTCTGGCAAGAATGTGGGCATGGTAGGACGTGTGGGTGTATGTGATGCCATATGCTGAGTGGCATCATGCTCTGGCAAATGGTTGTTGAAATTTGGTACCGGAGGACAGGTGGTTCCCTAAGGCTTTGATCTTTGGCCTAGGGAAAAGTGTCCAAAAGAATTTAATTTTTCTCCTAAAGTAACTTTATAAATTTTTATAAAGTTAAATCTAATTTAAAAGTGACTTAAGTGATAAAGTTACTAAAGTGACTTTATAAGGTTATAAAGTCAAATCTAATTTTAAAGTGACTTTAAGTGATAAAGTTACTAAAGTTAAAGTGACTTTAAATAAAGTCAATATAAAATTAGAAAGGAAAAAGTGACTTTGGAAATAAAAGACTAAGTGGGTCTTTATTCAAGTGGGGTGAATTAAAAAATGAAAAGTGAGATTTAAATGAGCATTTAATCTCAGCCCTAGATCTCAATCTATCTCAGCCATTGGATTTAGGGATTCCCAAAAAGTCACTTAGGGTTAGGTTAAAGGAGGAAAAGGAGGAAAAGGTCATTCATTCTTTCATGAGCAGATTGAGAGAGGAAAAGTTACTAAAGTTAAAGAGACTTTAAATAAAGTCAATATAAAATTAGAAAGGAAAAAGTGACTTTGGAAATAAAAGACTAACTGGGTCTTTATTAAAGTGGGGTGAATTAAAAATGAAAAGTGAGATTTAAATGAGCATTTAATCTCAGCCCTAGATCTCCATCTATCTCAGCCATTGGATTTAGGGATTCCCCAAAAGTCACTTAGGGTTAGGTTAAAGGAGGAAAAGGAGGAAAAGGTCATTCATTCTTTCATGAGCAGATTGAGAGAGGAGGAGAGAGAGCTGAAGAGTAATTTCTGAGCAGAGGGAGAGCAGCAAAGGCAGCACAACAAGTCCGTACAGCAAGAGAGCACACTTCCCAAGGCTGAAAAATCCGTACAGCAGAGTTCTTTGGCACATTAACCAAGGCAGAAAGTCCGTACAGCATTTGCATGATTTTCGAGAGAGGGGCAGCACTGTTTTCGAGAGCTGGAACAGCAGCAAGGAGCACAGTTTTCAAGGCAGATTTTTCTGGGCACAAAAATCGAGAAAGGGGGCTACTGTCCCATCCATACAGAATCCGTACAGTCCGTACAGTCATTCCTGGCACACTTTTCGAGGCAGCTAAGACATCATTTAATGCTGTAATTTCTCTGAAAAATTTTTGTTTGCTGTTTGGCACGTTTTTCGAGGTGGAGGGTGGCACGAAAGTCAAGATAAGTGATTTTTGTGTTTGCTGTAATTTTCTGTGTATTACTGCTCACTGTAAAAGCATTTTTCAGAAATAAATGAGAAGCTTCCAGACTGGTTTTCCCCAAGAGTTGTAGGGGGTTTTTCTAGGGTCACCTTGACCAAAAATATTGAGTTATGATGTGTTGAATGACTGTTTGTTACTGCTGTTATTTTATTTCTGCATTTACAGCATTCTGAAAAAATTTCCAGAATTTGTGTTTTCAGCAAAATTTATTTTCCTGTTATTAAATGTATGGATATGGGAAAGGGCATTTAATTATTTTGGAGTAATAAGGTGAAAACTGAAAACCGGGGTGGGAAATAGAATTTTCTACATGGTATCGGAGCTTGAGTGCTGAAAGAGCAGTTTGGGACAGCAAGGAAGAAAATTACAGCTTGCTGATTTTTCACTCAGAAAATTCCAGCAAGCTGATTTTTTCACAAACAGCAGATTTTTACCTTTACTACAGCAGTGTTATTTTTCAGTTTTAGGACAGCAGGATGTCATTGGGACTGAGGGTGGAGGATAGGTTGGATGGGCATTCCAACTACAGCATTTGGAAGGAGAGAATGCAGAGTATCTTTGAGGAGGCAGAAGTCTGGGACATTATGGTGCATACCACACAGAACCCTGTGAATGTGCCTACTGATGCTACTCAGTTGGCAGCATATAATAAAAAGAACAACAAGGGTAACAGACTGATTCTAGAGGGAATCAAAGACCATTGCATTCCTCATGTGAGAGGGAAGAGAAATGCTCATGAGATGTGGACAGCATTGTCCAATCTCTACCAGAGTACCAATGAGAACCGGAAGATGGTCCTGAAGGAGAAGATGAAGACCATTAAGATGGGCAATGATAGTACAGCTGGATATCTCACTAAGATTACTAATGTGAGAGATGAGTTGGCAGCGATTGGAGAGGCCATTCCACCCACTGAGTTGGTGCGGATTGCAGTGAATGGCCTCCCCCGTTCATGGATGAACTTTGCTGATGGGGTTTGTGCACGTGAGACTCTTCCCACATGGGAGAGGTTTTGGGATGATTGCATTCAGACAGAGATCAGGAAAGGTCAGCTTGGGGCAGCCAAGTCAGTTGAGCAGGATGAGGATGTAGCACTGTTGGCAGGATGCAAGAAAGGCAAAGGGAAGAAGCAGGCTTCCACAAGCAATGGTGGGGGCAAAGGTAAAGGTAAACAGGATAACACACAGAAGGACTATTCCAAAGTGAAGTGTTGGAATTGTCAGAAGATGGGACACTATGCAGTTGTGTGTTCGGAGAAGAAGAAGAAGAAGGGGAAGAACCAGAGCATGGCAGCTTCAGCAGAGGTTGAGGACTTTGCAGATCGCTTTGACCGGGAGTTTGGGTTCATTGCGTGTGAGTCTTCTAGTGCAGGATTATCTGCCATAGAGGTTCAGAGGGAGCATGCATTTCCCTCGATTAGCGAAGCATCTTCGGGTATCTGGTATGTGGACAGTGGGGCTTCACGTCACATGACAGGAGTCCGTGAGTACTTCTCAGAGCTTTCAGAGAGTGGCACTGATGTAGAGGTAGTACTCGGTGATGACAGAGTTGTTAGAGCAGTCGGTGTGGGAACATTGACATTTCAGAGGGAGTCCAAACCTCCCTTGAAGGTGTCAGATGTTCTTTATGTGCCAGGGATGAGGAAGAACCTCATATCCGTCTCAGCTTTGGAGGACAGAGGATATGAGATACTATTCAGGGGAGGACAGGTGTTGATGTATCCAGGGGCACTCCAGCTGATTCAGCGAGAGTGATAGGTGTACGCCATGCAAAGGTGTACAAGTTTGCATTTCAGTCCCTTTTGGCATTGAGCAGCAGTACCGACAGCAGAGCTAGCAGTTCTGAGCAGTGTGAGATTTGGCACCGCAGGATGGGGCACATGCATCATGGAGCCTTGAGGACTTTGCGGGAGATCACTACAGGTGTGCCAGATTTCAGTACCGATCACTTTGATACTTGCAGAGGATGTGCGATGGGCAAGTTTGCCAAATCCCCTTTTCCCAGCAGTGACAACAGAGCGACTGGGATACTTGATTTGATTCATTCCGATGTGAGCGGTTGGATGTCTCATGTTTCCTTGAGTGGATATGAGTACTATGTTTTATTCATTGATGATCACTCCAGGAGGACCTGGATTTATTTCTTGAAGACCAAGAGTGAGGTCTTCAAGCGGTTTTAGGAGTTTAGAGCTCTTGTGGAGACACAGACAGGTCGAAAGATCAAGTCCCTGAGGTCGGACAATGGAGGAGAGTACACCCTTGGAGAGTTTGTTGACTATTGTGCGGAGGCAGGCATTAGGAGGGAGCTCACTATTCCTTACAACCCCCAGCAGAACGGGGTTGCGGAGAGAAAGAACAGATCCATCGGAGGGGCTGCCAAAGCCATGTTACATGATCAGGGGTTGCCATTGTTTTTGTGGGCAGAGGCCTGCAACACAGCTGTTTACTTGCAGAACAGGAGTCTGTATCGTGCCTTGGGGCACATGACTCCGGAGGAGGCTTTTTCTGGGAAGAAGCCTGATATGGGTCATCTTCGTATCTTTGGGTGCATGACATACTCCTACATACCCAAGGAGAAGAGGACCAAACTAGAGCCCACCGCAGAGAAGGGTATCTTTGTGGGCTGCAGTGAGACCTCCAAGGCCTTTCGGATTTACATTCCTGCGCAGAGGAAAGTTGTTGTCAGGCGGGATGTGAAGTTCGAGGAGGACAGGGCCTTTAGGAGGTCACGGGAGTTAGAGTATCTGGATCGACGGACCATCGGCGACGGTTGAGGTCGGTCGCGAGGATCCGGTGGGCGAGAATCAGGAGGATCGGAGGTACATCTATGGCGATGGTCAGGTCGGTCAGTGGGGAGTGGCTCGCAGAGTCAGAGGGGTGGTGCTATGGGCAGCACGCAGAGCAGTCCACAGAGCAGTTCACTGGGGAGTCCACTGATGGACGGTTCACACGGTACCTCAGCATCTACAGGTTCAGGTGCAGGCAGGAGGACAGCAGACAGACAGTCAGGAGTTCAGGCTCCTGATGTTGAGGAGGAGGAGTTTTATTCTCCGGCGGGAGAAGTGCACTCAGGGAAGAGGAAGCCCAAGTGGCTTCAGGACACCTTGAGAGATGCCACATATGTTGCTGAGCCTAAGAGGCCGGTCAGAGAGAGCAGACCACCTGAGAGGTTTTGTAGCTATATGGCAATGGCTACCAGCATCCTTGACTCTGAGCCTTCTAGCTATGAGGAGGTAGCTAGCCAGCAGGTCTAGAGAGAGGCCATGCAGGAGGAGTATTCTTCTATCATAGAGAATGATGTTTGGGAGGTGGTGCCGAGGCTTGAGGGAAAATCTGTGGTTACTTCCAGATGGCTTTACAAGGTAAAGCATGCTGCAGATGGCAGCATTGAGAAATTCAAAGCGAGGTTTGTGGCTAGAGGGTTCTCCCAGGTAGAGGGAGTTGATTATGAGGAGACCTTCGCTTCCGTGGCTCGATATACTTCGATCCGCTCCATTATATCGATAGCAGCAGAGATGGGTTGGAAGATCCACCAGATGGATGTGAAGACCGCATTTCTCAATGGCTTCATACGGGAGGAGGTGTACATTGAGCAGCCACAGGGCTTTGAGGTGCATGGGAAGGAGTCCCATGTGTGCAGACTGAAGAAGGCCCTTTATGGCCTGAAGCAAGCTCCCAGAGCTTGGTACTCCAGGATAGATACTTACTTGCAGAAAATGGGTTTCACAAAGAGTGAGGCAGATCCGAACCTTTACTATATTGTGATAGGTGAGGAGCCTCTCATTCTGGTGCTGTATGTGGATGACTTAGTCATTACAGGTGCAGAGAGACTCATAGAGCACTGCAAGAGAGATCTTGCGGCGGAGTTTGAGATGAAGGACATCGGCTTGATGCATTACTTTTTGGGTTTGGAGGTGTGGCGGGAGGAGGGGCATTTCTTCCTGGGACAGGGGAAGTATATTGTGGACATCCTTGGCAGATTCCACATGGAGGATTGTAGACCCATGTCGACACCGATGATCACCAACTGGAAGAAGCTTCGTGCTTCGGATTCTGAGTTGGTGGATCCCACATTGTACAGACAAGTGATTGGTTCCTTGATGTATTTGGTCAACACTAGGCCAGATATTTGTTTTGCAGTCAACGCGATGAGTCAGTTTATGTGTGAGCCTAGGAAGGTTCACTGGGTGGTTGCAAAACACATTTTGCGGTACTTGCAGGGGACAGTGGATTATGGTCTGGACTATAGGAAGGGGGATGGAGTGAGATTGGCAGGTTACACTGATTCTGATTGGGCAGGTTGTGCTTCTGATAGGAAGAGCACTTCAGGGTGCTGTTTTGGGTTGGGTTCGGCAGTTGTGTCATGGTTCAGCCGAAAGCAGCAGTGAGTAGCATTGAGTTCAGCGGAAGCAGAGTATATGGCAGCCCGTCTAGCTAGTTGTGAGGCCATACGGCTTCGCAAGATGTTGTTTGGCTTATTTGGTCGGCTGTTTGAGACCTTCGGTGATTTGCTGTGATAATGAGTTGCATTAAACTCACGGAGAATCCAGTATTTCATGACAGGTCAAAGCATATCGGGATCAAATATCATTTCATCAGAGACTATGTTCAGAAGGGAGCTGTGAAGCTTGAGTATATTCCCACAAATGAGCAGGTAGCAGATATATTTACCAAAGCCTTACCACAGGGTAAGCATGTCTACTTTAGAGACAAGATGGGTGTGGTAAGGAACACCTTCCTCGGTAAGAGGGAGTGTTGAAATTTGGTTACCAGAGGATAGGTAGTTCCCTAAGGCTTTGATCTTTGGCCTAGGGAAAAGTGTCCAAAAGAATTTAATTTTTCTCCTAAAGTGACTTTATAAGTTATAAAGTCAAATCTAATTTAAAAGTGACTTTAAGTGATAAAGTTACTAAAGTGACTTTATAAAGTTATAAAGTCAAATCTAATTTTAAAGTGACTTTAAGTGATAAAGTTACTAAAGTTAAAGTGACTTTAAATAAAGTCAATATAAAATTAGAAAAGGAAAAAGTGACTTTGGAAATAAAAGTAAGTGGGTGCTTTATTAAAGTGGGGTGAATTAAAAAATAGAAAGTGAGATTTAAATGAGCATTTAATCTCAGCCCTAGATCTAAATCTATTTCAGCCATTGGAATTAGGGATTCCCCAAAAGTCACTTAGGGTTAGGTTAAAGGAGGAAAAGGAGGAAAAGGTCATTCATTCTTTCATGAGCAGATTGAGAGAGGAGGAGAGAAAGCTGAAGAGTAATTTCTAAGCAGAGGGAAAGCAGCAAAGCGATCACAGCAAATCCATACAGCAAGAGAGCACACTTCCCAAGGCTGAAAATCCGTACAACAGAGTTTATTGGCACATTAACCAAGGCGAAGATCCGTCGAAGCATTTGCACGGTTTTGAGAGAGGGCGACAACTTGTTTTGGCGAGATCTTATTGACACAGATTTTCAGCGAATTTTAAGACACGAAAATCGAGAAAGGGGGCTGCTGTCCCATCCGTACGGAATCCGTACAGTCCGTACGGTCATTCCTGGCATGCTTTTCGAGGAAGCTAAGACAACATTTAATGCTGTAATTTCTCTGAAAAATTTCTGTTTGCTGTTTGGCACGTTTTTCGAGGTGGAGGGTGGCACGAAAGTCAAGATAAGTGATTTTTGTGTTTGCTGTAATTTTACGTATTCTTGCTCCTTTGTAAAAAGCATTTTGAGAAATAATGGCTTCTGAATTTGGTTTTCCCCAAGAGTTGTAGGGGGTTTTCGGGGTCACCTTGACCAAAATTCAGTTATGATGTGTTGAATGTTTGTTTGTTCACTATTGTTATTTTATTTACGCATTCAAACGTTAGAAAAAATTTCCCGAAATTTGTGTTTAAATAAAATTTATTTTCCGATTATTAAATGTATGGATATGGGAAAGGGCATTTAATTATATTGGGAGTAATAATGTGGCGAAAACTTAGGGTAAATAAAATTTTCTTCAATGGTGGAGAGTACGATCGGAGGATCTCTGAAAACCAACACTCCCAGCCTTGTTGAGTTTACGTGACATCACTGCATGTGTTGGAGGTATCTTTCTAAATCTCCTCTCATCATCATCACCTGCCATCGGCTCTTTCTGCTATGTGTCTACAGGCTCCTCAGAAACTGCAAGGCTGCTGCAAAACCATACTGCTGCTTAACTTCGACCTCCGATTTACCCACTGAAAACTACTCAGAAAATTCCAGGAATTTGGGAAGGTAATCCTTGCCCAAAACCCAGAAAAACCCAGAAAATGTTTCGTCTAATTCCAACCTTCAAAATTTGACCCTTTATATTTTGGCCCTTTTTCCAATTTCGTTTTTGGTACTGTAACTGCTATTGCTCTCCAAGGTTCCAGCAAACCTCTGTATGATCTCTTTCCCAATGTCATAGACCACAGGCTAAGCCAGAACTATGCTCTGATACCACTGTAATATCCCGAATGGGAAATAGACAGCAATACAAGCATACAACTATATAGAAAAATGCCGGAAATAGAACATAAAGCAAGTACACATAAAATGCCAGGAATGCTAAGCCATTTTATTAAATAGAATACATATATAGGGGTACAAGATAATCAGAA